>JXCR01143459.1:0-22339 GCA_002079205.1 Phalaenopsis hybrid cultivar
GTCAAATTTAAGTCAAATGACTTTAGAATTTTTATGTAACCCTACTGATAGGTCAATTAAGATATTAGAGGATAAAATGTGAATTTTCACAATTTAATTTAATTCATTTAATTATTTTTATGCATAAATATGCATNAAGATGTGGATAGGCAGGACATCATCAGACGAATTTTCTGCAAAAAAAGAAGAGGGATAACAGGCCACAAGGAGAGGGATACTCTAAAAAATTTTTGTAAGGCAGTCAGTTCAGCAAAATTTAATTTTTGGGAAAGCATTCAACTCAAGAAAATAATGAAAGTTCAAAGCATTGGAATTAGCAAACAGTAAAGGTCAATGTTTTTGCAATTACCCCCTTAAAAGTCTATAAAATATGAGCTTATAAGTACGCTTCTGAATCTAGATCAGCCTAACACAATTTTATTTGATTCGGGTGCATCAGATGCTTTCATTTCTAAATAATTTTCTGTCAATCTTTATATTGATATTGTGCACTTTATTATGCCTTGTGTGTTAATATGCCCTCGATAGATAATTTCTATGCAAATAACAAATGTTTTGTGCATGTTAATATTTTTTTATAAAAAGCTATTAGCATAATTAAACATTATACCAATTCAACCTTTTGATGTTATACTGAGGAAGGATTAGCTATATGAGACCACCTCTCTTTTCTAGAAGAGGAGATCCACTAGATGTTGAAAGTTAGCTGTTAAGAGTGAAAAAAATTCTAAGTGGTGTTGACCTCATTTTGAGGTCATTTCTCCTTTTCATAGATCCTAGGATCTAGCTCTATGGTTTCTTATTGACTATCTTAGAGGACTAGGCCTGGGACCCACCCTTTTTAGAAATTTGAACCACTTCTTGATCCTCTTGTGGCGCCTCGCCTGGGTGGTCTCAAACCATCATCATTTAATCGAGTGGTTATGGACCAACATGTGGGAAATCAAAGAGAAGTTCCCAATAGAATCTCAAGCCCTAGGGAAACTCCTTTAAGACTCTATCAGAACACACAAAACACACTAAATTCACTAAGTTGCGCAAGGTCGAACTAAAATTGAGCTTAAAAAGGGTGAAAATGTGAACTTCTCCGAACGACCTCTGATGGCAAAACGGACTACTCCGGTGCGTTCGGAACATCGTTTTTACATATGGAAGACACCTATATTGTCATAATTCTGCACACGAGCAAATCACAAGCAAATCGATGAATTCATCCGAACGACACCGGATGACAAAGCGGACTGCGTTGGCGCATCCAGAACGTCAAAATTACCTAAAAAAGACATTCATTTTGCTATGATTTTATGCAGAGTGAAAATGCACAAATCGAGATTTTTAAATATTAACATTATAATAACAATAATAATAAAAAAAAGAAGACCCTACTTAATCCCACTCACACATGCAGACTCGTAGCCCAGGTACACTCCTCTGTCGCGCACGGGCCCTAGCTCTCGTGCCCCTCTCCTATTCGTGAATCTTTCTAACACTTCTTGCCAAAGCCGCAACAGCGTCCCTCTCGTGCGAGCCCTAGATCTCGCGAGCGATCCACACGGCTTCCTCCTCCGCTCCCGACTCCTCTTCTTCTTCGCGTAGCCGCTCGACCGAGTGGCTCTCCAATCAGAAAATGTCGGTTGGCCAACCTTTCTCCTTCTCGAGGTTGTCGTTTCTCTCCCTCCCTAAATGCTCCTGTTGCCTGATTCGACCACTTTAGGGCTGGTAGGTGGCTGCTCCTCTCTCTTTTGCCTATAAAATCCTACCTACGGTAAGGTTCAAGGTGGGTCGAAAATTGAAAAAAAGGGTGGAGGTGCTGCTAAAATTTTGGCCTGGCGTAAACTTCCTGTTCAGTTGCTCGGCATTCCTTCTGGGCTGCTCGGTACTCTTGCTTGTCAGTTCCATATTCTTGCTTGGTTGTGTGTTTGACTACCAAGGGTTGTTGAAAATTTTGAGAGAAAGAGGGGAGATTCAGGTGTTCGTTGGTTGTTATTTCTCGAAGCTTTTGGGAGGAAAGTTTCTATAGGAAGGTGTTTTCTTAAGTTTGTCCTAGAGTTTTGTTTTGAATCTGCATTAATAGGTATTTCTCTTCTTTCCTCTAATCTGCATCACTTCAGATTGCATCTAAAAGTATTTTTTTTCTCTTCTAAAGCATGTGGAAGTAAGATTTTAGGTCTGTTTCGAGATTTAATCATGGATAGTTTCTAAAATCAATAAGATGAAGCATGATATGGTTGCCTTCTCTTTTTCTGCTCGAGATGCATTATAGATAAAATTTTGGAAAAGCTACAGTTATTGCTTTGTGATGATATTTACTTACTTGGAGCACATGCCAGAAATGAAATGTTGAAGTCCTTTATTATTGTTATTCCTAATCAAGTAAATGTTGGGATTCATTTCAATGCTGAGAAATATTGGCTTTAGGGATCCATTATACTTATTCGTTTCCTATTACCAATTCCTGTTTGAAACATATGCTAGGGTGCAAAAATTTTGAGGCTTAAGGTTTTATGAAATCTGATTTTGATGGCTCTGTTTTGACCCATTTGATGGGTTCGGTTTAGTTTTTTTTTTTTTTTGTTGCGTTTTGACTAGAATTATGTCCTGTTTCTGCCCCTCTTGCTGGGCTCGGTTTACCTGGGATGTTTCTCTGTTTTTTATCTCTTTTGCTGGGTACGGTTTGCCTGAAACTAGGCTCGGTTCAACTGAAATTATATTCTATTTTGTCCCCTATTTTGGGTTTGGTTTGGCCTAAGATTTGGATTGGTTTTGGCTCTTTTTCTTGACTGTATTATACATGGAATGTTTCTTTGTTTTGACCCATTTGATGTGCTTAGTTTGGCTCCTTTTGGGTTGCATTTTGGCTGGACTTCTTTCCTGTTTTGGCCTCTTTGTTGGGCTCGATTTAACACTTTTACTGGGTTCGGTTTGGCTTGAAACTAGACTCAATTTTGTGGAAATTATATTACGTTCTTGGCACCCTTTTTTGTTGGGTTCGGTTTGGTTAGAATGTGGCCCTATTTTGTTCTTGCGTTGGACTTGTTTTGGTTGGAATTCTTTCCTGTTTGCCCCATTTGTTGGGCTCGGTTTGGCTGGATTTTTGTTCTGCTTTTGGTTTCTTTTGCAGGGCTCAATCTGGTTGTGTGGTAGTTTGGTTTTAACTACTTGCAAAACTTACTTTTAATTCCCCTGGTCGCCCCTACCCGTGAGGTTAAATTGGTGGTGTTAGTTGTCCCTCTCTGCTGCCCTTGGCCATGAACCTTATCTTGTGATTTCTTTAGGTGATAAGTTGTGTTGGTGGTCTTCTTCTTGCTGCCCCTGGCCGTGAGCCTTACCTTGTGAGTTCTTTATGTGGTAATTTGGCGATGGTGGCTGCCCCTTTCTACTGCCCCTAGCCATGAGTATTTATATGGTTTTATTTGGATAATTTCATGCTTATATAACATGGAAAGCTTTTGGTTGGAGTTGGAATTAGACGGCTTTATTGTTTGCAAGATTTTAGGAATTTTGAAGGTGGTCGTTTGTGGATTACATTCCTTCATTCGATTTGTGAAATTTGAAAGACTCTTAAAACTTCGTTTTGGGAAAGCATAAAGTTGATATAAATTGGATTCATGAAAGAATTTGAAAACTCATAAAATTGTCATTTGGGAAGAGTTTGGAGGTTCGACATTAAAATTTGGATAACATAAATGTCACATTTGAGTTCAGGCTTGGGTGTGTGAATATATAGGTGGCGGTGGAGCTGCGTATACAATTGTCACATTGATTCGGACCCGTTTCGAACTGTTTGAAACAAGAATTGGAAGGGATACCCTTCTTGGGTTGATCCATTTATGAAATTTGAGAAAATGATATCCTTTTTTTGGGTTGATTCAAGGAACTTGGGCCCTTCTTTTCAGGTGTTTCGTCACAGTTCTGAGGACTGATTCACCCTTCGCCTTTTCGATCTTTTGGGTGGATCAGTTTCTTCTCTCTCTCATCTCCATTTTTATTCCTTTTTTTCTTGCTTCTTGGTTCGGTTTTCAGTATTTATGTCTGACACATAAGTACCCATATATAGTCTTTTGTTATATATGAAATGATCAAGCAAGGTCGCAAGTAGGTCAATTTTGTTTTTTGGGGTTTAGGGTGATGATGACAAAGGCACACCAGTGGTAGAGCAGAATGATATTTCATCTTACGACATCAGGACCCAATCCTGGGACCTGATAAACTGCAGGATTATATTATCATTCACCGACACAAGACTAGCGGGGGACCCGTACCTTCTTAAGTTGTTGACGGTCCTACGCCCGACGGCGTGATCGACTCGTGGACAATCATAATTCTTCAAAACTGATAAGAACAAAACATGATAAGAGCGTATACAATATTTATAAGTAAAAAAAAATTTTTTAACTACAAAATTGATATCATTTCCTTTTGTATGCCTGAAATCCATGTGCATGCTAAAATATAAATTTTAAATACATTGTAACTTGATTGTTTACTTGTTGATTATCAGTACTGGACTAAGGAGTACCCTCCTAAGTTAGGTTTAGTAGGACACCCTTCTAATTGAGTGACGAACTCTATATATTTGGGTGACCGATAGTAGTTTTCGACGTCCCTCGAGTACAAATATATAGTATCTGAGTCTAGCCCCGATCCGAGTGCTTGCGGTTTTCTTTCTTTAGATTTTTTGTGGGATTTTATTGGAACTTTTGGAAAAGCACTCGTGGTCTTTTTCCGGGATCTTCCCGTGTTTTTTATGACTTTCCTTGAGTTACCATTTGTTGTTTTTTGCTTCGAGATTTCCGTCGTAAGTCATTTGCCCATTTTCTCGAGTTTTCTTTCATCATGGGTCATTTGTTGCTCTTTCTTGAGTTTCTAGAATGTTTTTGTTGATTCAATTCATGCTAGTTCATTTCTTAAATTCTGTTACTAAACTTACATCTGCTACTGTTTCTTTTACACATTATATCTTAGAATATGAGGTCAGTAGTTGATTTTATAGAAGGTACACGGCAGCAGATCGTTGACTAAACAATTGCATGTACCCTTGAAATTAACATCGAATCTGAAGGTGCTACGACGGGGAGCTTGGAGTGAACGCCATGGGCAGCATGATAAGAACACACAGAAGAGCAACTTTGAGATGGATCTGCAACAGTACAACAAGTTCAAGTCAGCTAAGCATTTTCTTTAGTTTAAATAACAAGTCATAGGACTTCGAGGTAGTTTGCTTAGCGTAACGTAAATCTTCACCTTATCTTTAGGACTTTGCAATTATAAATCCCAACTTTTTAGGATTCCGAGGTTACCGTACGGTATGGTGTAAATCTTTTATCTTTCTAGGTCATTTGTACGATCAGATATCGTGTGAATGTAAGTCCTAAATTCTAAAATAAGTTGCTGGATTAAACATTGAATAACATCATTTCAAAGACATAAAGTCAAACAATAGGATAGTTGGGAGGTCACCAAGGTTCTTCCTGGATCTGTGATATCCCCTACTCTTCGCTCATTTGGATTCCTTAAAATAACTGTTCATATTTGAGCCTCCCGTTTGATTTTCCCGTGTCCAATCTTGGAAACCTAAACTTTGAAATCTGAAAAGCAAAACCACTGATTTTAATCGAGAGTCTTCTTAAGTGATCCTGGTTATTTAAGATGTAATTAACTATAGGGGTTTTACTCCTATAGAGAACTTGGAACCCAGATAAAATAAACATTATCTAATCCTTATATTAGGTAAGAGAACTTGTCGGTCATACATAAAAAATTTTGCAGACCAAACGGATGTCACAAACTTCTTAGTTTAGGTGGTTAAGCTTATTTTTAAGTGGTATGTTTATCCTTCGGGATAATGTATTACTTGTGATATCGCGCTCACACATCCAAACTATTCAATATATGAGATTCGTTCGGTCTCATCTATTTTAAATTAAAATGTTACTTTCAAAAATCATATTTACATCAAAACTATTTTCATATTTTACAAAAATCATTCCTTTTCATTCTTTCAAAAATAACGGCCACAAATTATGAAGACTCCGTTGGGGTCTAGTTCCTCTCTCCATCTTTGATCAGGTGGTTTTCTTTTCATACATCAGTAGAGTGCTCATGTCCCTCATGGGTCAGACTGTTGTTCTTCTGTTGACATACCGTGTTTATTTCTTCCTTAAGCCAGTATAGTCAGGTTGCCTGCTTAGCCATCCTTAAGCAGCGTGTTTAGTGCAGTAGACTCTCAATAGGTGTGGTAGATTATGAGTGGTCTATCAAAATGAATCAAATGCGAGGCCGACACCCTCCAATTCTTAAATCGGGTCCTATGCTTTAGTTATTTTTTATCTTAACTTGTTGTGAACGAGTTAACACTAAAATTTTACTCTCACGATCTTCTTTTTAAACTCCAAACAAAATGAAATTTCATCAAAATTTCAAAGCGAAATAAATCACAAAATTTGTGACAAAATTACCATCAATAAATTTTAAAGGATATCCAGTTCATAAGTGAGTACTGCCGCTGAAATTGCAAGGCATTGGACGTCACTGACTTCCGGAATTTTTTCAAATGACAAATATAATGTCTTCACCAAAGTTGATCTTTTCTTTTGCCACTGGAGTGGAGTTTGTTGTTAGCAAGAGCAAGCTGCCTGACTTGGCAGTTATTAAATTTGGACAATGATTCAACGATAATGAAGTCAAGTTCGAGAATGTTGTTGTTGTCATAATGAAACCTGAAACGAATAAGTCTGTCGAGTCTGTTGTGGAGTTCAACCTCAAATATGCTAATGAAGTCCCCCCTCTGAAGAGGATGTTGATTGAAAAGAATTTTGTTGTTGTAAAGTCTGTCGCTAGGAGCGTAGGGACCGCTCCCAGGACTGTTTTTGCTTCTGTCACTGGATTCACCGCTACTACACCAACTGTTCCACTAAACAAAGGGAATGAGATTATATACGAAGAAGTGTCAGTCGATGCTTTTGCCCCACCGTTTTTTATATTCGAAATTGGGTCCAATTCAAATTCCGTGCAACTGACCAAGACATAGGAAAGAAGGCGCAACCAGAAAGTTCTAAGGGTCGAGAAGGCGAAAGTCATAGAGTTGACTACTACTGACATCACCCTCCGACTGGATGAGACAGGATTAAGTGATACCTCACCTCTACTCATGGGGAGTAGGTTTCACCAGTTGTCTACTATTTACGAAGAGAATGGAGTCTATGACGTTGCTACCACATCACCACCACCATCTCTCCATAATGGTCCAAGGCCGGAAAATCTGAGATAGTGGCAATGGTGGACAAAATATACTTTTTTAGAAAAGAAGTTGTAGCAAAAATATTTCAAGATTTGATTAAAAATCACAAATTCGGATTACGAGAGCTAAAGGGGCCTGAGGAAGTCGACAAGAAAGATCATCCCAACTACTGCCCCTACCACAGACTACTCTGACACACTATAGAAAATTGTATCAACTTCAAAGAATGACTTGAAAAGAATTTCAAAAACGGGAACACAATAATTTCCAAAAAGTATTTGACAGAGCCTGAAAAAGGTTCTATCAATATGATTTCAGCTGATCCATATGCTCCATCTAACTTCTACAAAACTGCACCAGTGCTCAACAAAGGAGGTGAAGCTCATAAAAAACCTCCAATTGACCTTAAAGTTGTCAAAGGAAGGTCGATCGAGAATACATTGGAAAAGTTTCGAGCCGACATTACACGGTTGTTCGAAGAACGAAGAAAAGATATGGGTGATAAACCCTACGATATGTCAGAATATGAGATAGAGGAAGTCGCATAAATCAATGTTATTGAGGCTAGACCCACCTTATCCTCGTGCGATGCTCCTTTACCCACTGAGGAGAACGTCGTGGATGAATTGCAAAGAGTCATTCAACAACGTGATGAACAAATCAACCAGATGAAGGAACAACTAGAAGAAATGACGACCGTCATAGCCACTTTTCAAGGACAATCACAGTCACTACCGATAATTACCTCAAGGGCAAGCCATCCAGAAAGCGTCCAGATCGTCGATGATAAGAAGAAATTCACTTCGATCAATGAAGATGATCAACCAAAGAAAGACTTATTTCATGAATCAATACCAGAAAAAGAAATTAAACAAATGGCAGAGCTACAGCTGAGAGAAGCCCTGACTCAGTCAAAAGGAGGAGCATTGATTCTGAAGGGTGGACCCTATCCCGAAGAATTTGATAATATCCAATACCCTAAGGGTTTCATACCCCCATCATTCAAGACATTTGATGGAACCGGAAACCCCCGACAGCATGTTGCACACTTCCGAGCAAGTTGCGGCAACGCGGGGGTAGTGATGCGTTGTTGTATCGTCAATTTGTGAGCAGTCTTTCGGAAATCACTTTTGGCTGGTACGCTGAACTGTCCAATGGCTCAGTTAAAACATTTGCAGAAGTAGAAGACCTCTTTGTTAAGCGGTTTGCTGGAATTAAACACCATATCACCGTCGGTGATTTTGTGGTGGAGCGACAGAAGCCAACCGAAACATTGATGGACTACATTCTGCGATGGAGAAATTTGAGCATGAAGTGTGAGCCACAACTCCAGGAGCAGCACACAGTTGAAATGCTTCTAAAGAACATTCATGGTCCAGTAGGTTTCTTATGCAAGGGATTCACCATCAAGACATTCGAGAAACTGCTTAGCAAAATTGGGAATCTTCAAGAAGAAGCGAAACAACTGAGGTTTTTTTGAGAAAGCTGGGAAGCTAGAGCCATTGAAGACGTCTGAGAATAAATCTGGGACAGTAGCAGTGGTTAAGAGGAGCAAGCGATCGTTGCAGATACAAGTCGAACAGTCTCGACAGATTTCCCAACGTCCTCGACAGAATGGTCAGCAATCGTTTCAGCAGAGGTCTTATCAAACAGATGGAGGGAAACCTCCGAACATAAAGAATCGTTTGAACAAAATATACATTTCAAGGATGAGGCAGTCGAACAAATGTTTCAGAATTTGATAAAAGAACCTGAATTCAAGCTCCCTGAACCGAAGAAATCAGACGAAGTTGATGAACAAGATCATCCGAGGAACTGCCCATATCACAGGTTGATCGGACACAACATAAAAGATTGTTTCACTTTTAAAGATTGGCTTGAGGAGAAATTCAAGAATGAGAGCATAATGATGAAAAGTATTTGAAAAGAACCTGAAAGAGGTTTTATCAATATAATTTCGGTCGATCCCAATGTTCTGATCGACTCCGAAGCAGCTAACAAAGGATGGAACGTCTTTTAATTACTATTGTACTACTTTTATTGTCAAAAGGGATGTTAGTGGTATCAATGTTTGTCTGTCTCTTCCCTCCCACTGTAATAAAATAATGAAAGAACATGTTTTTCAGAACTGTTCAATGTTTGGAAAACACGGTTAACAAAAAATTCAGAGTTCATCAACAGGACAATCGAGAAAGGAGTAATCCAAGATAAAAATTTCAGCGTTGTGAAAGAAACTATGATTTCAGGAGAAGATGAAATTAATGTCCTATTAATTGGGTCATTCACTTTAAAGATTTGGGTCCTAAGTAGATTCCAGAAAAAAATAGTGTGATTATAATACGAGTAGTTCTAAGGATATCATGAGCCTTTTAATCATCTACCAAGTGACTGAGTCCTAGCTTTCGAATGTGTTATAATATCCCAAGTTTTTTCTTAAGAAATATTTGAGAATTGTTAATTAAGGGAGTTCAGACATTCAAAATCTTTAAAATATGTTCCACCAAATATAGTAATTTTCAATAAAAAAGGAACGAAAAAAAGAATAAGAAAAATAAAGAAAAAAAAGTGTTCAATGAGAAGAAGCTTGAGGTGAGCATAAAATCAAAAATTGGTGTTTGATTTATCCCTTAATTAATAAAACTTGAAAGCTCTCTTAAGAAAATTCTCTTGACATTATACTCAGGAAAAAGTTAAGTGATTTTGTGTTTTTTGGTCGGCTATTAATTGACTCAGAAATATCTTCAGTAAATGAAAAATATTTTAATCACATGAATCCACTATTTCAATGACTCCACAATAGAATGGAGTAGCTGAGCGCATGAACCATCACAGAGTGTGCCAGGAATATGAGGTTGCATGCAACTGTCAAAGTAATTTTAGGCAGAAACAATAAATATTGTTGTACATTTGATCGACCGTATTATATCAGTATCTTTAAAGAAAAGCTTACCTGAAGAAGCCTAGAGTGAAACTAAGGTAAATCTATCTCATCTGACAATATTTCGTTGTTTTGCATATGTTCATATTGATGTAGGGAATAGGACTAAACTTGATTTGAAATATGTCGAATGCACTTTCATTAGGAATGGCTCAGATGAATTTGGGCATAAATTCTGAGACAATTAGAATTAAAAGTTTATCAAGAGCAAGGAAGTCACAATGAAATGGAGATATACAAGGATAGGAGTAGAACTCATAAGTGTTCGTCAATTACTACTGAAGAGTCCAAATATGTTGAAATAGCAGATATTGGTGATCACAAGGATGGAGAAAAGATAAGTGCTCAATCAGATAAAGCACACGAAGTGCTTCAGTCATCTATTACTGAATTCGGGAGATCAAACAGAGTGACATGATCGGTACACAGTTATTATTCTTCCTTATACTATCTGTTGCTAACAGATAATAGTGAACCGGAGTGCTATGAAGAATTTACTCAAATTGAAGATTCTAAAAAGTAAGAGTTTGTCATGGATGATGAGATGCAGTTATTAAGGTCAAATCGAACATGAGATTTGACAGTATTATCGATGGAAAAAGAGCATTACAAAACAAATGAGTCTACAAGCTGAAAGAGAAGTCAGATGGTAGCAAGTGTTACATGACAAGACTAATTGTGAAGAGGTTTTAATAAAAGAAATAAGTTCACTACATTGAGATATTTTCTCATGTAGTGAAGATGACAATTGTCAGAGTATTGTTGAGTTTATTAGCAGAGGAAGCACGTGAAGATCTATATCTAGAGCAGATGAATGTAAAGACGGTCTTCTTACAAGAAGCTCTAGTAGAGGAACTATACATTATGCAACTGCGGAGTTATCTGTTTTCAAGGAAAAAAAACTTGATTTGCAAGTTGAAGATGAGCTTTTATGGCTTAAAGCATACCCTAAAATAATAGTTTGACAGGTTCGCGTCAAACAATTGGTACATAAAGTGTGAGGCATATCATTGTTATTTCATCAAAAATTTTAATAACTGCTATATGTTATTTCTTTTGTAAGTCAATGACATGTTGATTGCAGAGATAGATATGAAAAAATTGAAGACTTGAAGCAGCAATTATCAAAAGAATTTGAAATGAGGATTTTGGTTCAACCAAAAAAATCCTCGGGATGGGAATCAGCAGAAATAAGAGTACAGCTACGTTGAAGTTGTTTTAGACGGACCATGTTGAGAATATACTACAATGTTCAACATTAGTGAGACAAAACTAATTAGTACCCCCTTACATAGTCACTTCAAGCTATCTAAAGATCGAATCACCAAAGTCTAAAGCAAATTAAGCATAGATGAGGAGAACAATATAATATATATGCTTCAATAGTTGAAAGTCTAATGTATGCTATAATATAAACAAGAGCAGATGTTGCATATGATACAATGCGAGTGATCAGTAGATACATGGGCAATCCAAACAAATATCACTGGGAGGCGGTGAAGTGGATTCACAGATATTTGAGAGGAACAGTCAACAGGGCAATTTACTTCGGAACTGCAGGGATCAGTTTAGAGGGATATGTAGATTCAGATTTGACAGGAGATTTAAATGACACATTTAGCACAACAATGTGTATTTTTGCTTTGAGGAACACAACGATGAATGGGGTTTCCAGTAGGGGTGTAAACGAGCCGAACACGAGCGAGCCATGGTCAGCTCGTGTTCGGCTCGTTTATATTTCGAGCTCAAAAATTGTGTTAAACAAGCCAAACACGAGCTGTTCACGAACAAAGAGTCATTTTAACAACCCTGATCATGTAGCCATAAGACATAAGCAATAAGGGTTTGAGCAAGATTTAAAATTTGTTATTTATATTAAAACATCATTTGAATCGAATTTAATAATTTTTATTCTATTTTCTTAATCAATATTTTAATTGATTATAAATCTTTGTAGTCTTGTAGTCAATTAGATTTTTTTAAAAATATTACTCAATATATATACTTGATGAGTAGTATTTCGAGCCAAAACGAGCCGAACACGAACGAACACATCTTAGTTTGTGTTCGGATCGTTAACTTATCGAACAAAATTAACGACCCGAACACGAGCTTTTTAACGAGCCGAACACGAGCTGTTCGCGAACAACGAGCCGTTTTGACAGCCTTAGTTTCCAGATTATAGAAGATTATTGCACTTTCAACTACATGAGTTGAATATTGCTATCACTGAGGATAATACGAAGGTTTGGTTGCAGAGCTTTATGGGAGAACTGGGCAAAGAGCAAGGGATTGGAAAAGCTTCATAATAATAATACGGGTGTTATTCATCTTGCAAATAATACATCTTTTCATATCAAGATAGGTCATTTAGCTGATCTATCATTTTATTTGTGCTCTCTTAGAATAGGGACAGTTATTCTTTGAGAAGATACATACAGCTCAGAATCCTGCAGACATTTTGATTAAGGGGGTGACAATTGAAAAACTGAAGTTATGTTTGGTTCTAAAAAGGTTAAGACTGAAGGTGAGCCACACTACGGGATAGGACTATGAAGATTGTATGGATGGAGGTACAAATCTGAAGGAGATGCAGTAGGTGCAATCATTTCCTTTTATTTTTCACTCTAATGCATTCTGTTACATGTGTCTGGGGCCTTGGATTGCATAACTATGGCAAAGAGCGGAGCGAACAATACGAAGGAGGGCTAACCTTTCCAATATGGGGCTTTGGGAAGAAAATTGATAAGGGAATAGTTTTTTATATCATTTAGAAAGTTCATTTCCTTAGAATTTGTGATATAAGAGTTAACTCAAACCATAATGTAAATAGAAATATTATTGTTGAGTTCAAATAAGGTTACACCGACTCTTCAAACCAGAAATAAATGATAGCAAACATAAAACGACACAACCAAACAGCCCTAAAGTGTATCCCAGGGTGGTAGAGGTCGACTAGATGGATAAGGATGATTGGCAGGGGTGGCGCCAACGAGGTAATGCGGGCAACAGCGAAGGGGAATTGCAGAAATGCAGGGACAAGGAGGTTGTCCTAGGTGTTGGCAACGAGGAGAGGGGGTTGATAGCGATGGGACAGCAGGAAAGAGGCATGTCCTCAACTGTCCTGGGGGCAGTAGTGCGGTAGGAAGGCTTGGGCAACATGGAGGATGTGTAATTTGGGCGGCATATTTTTGGAAAGGAGGGGACGGTGGCTGGTATGCGAATAACTGCAGAAAACAGCAGTCTGAGGACTGCTGCGAACGATTGCAGAAGATACGGCGGCAGGAAAAACGGTAAAGTAAGAGAAGGTTAGGAAGATGGTAGAGAGGAAATCGAAGAGGATACGACACCACATCGGAGCAGGATATAGCCAGAGCACCACCTGTCACTGGATACAACCCTCGCAGGAGAAAATCAAGAATTCTACAGAAATCTGAAATGAAAACTCACCAAAACACAACCGTAATTCAGCAAACACTCATATATATATAATAGCTAATACATAAAATAGGAAGGGAAGGTTTCCCATTTGGGTGACAACCAAAAAGGGAGGAAGAAGCGCTAAAACAAGAAAATTGGGACTATTTTGTCAGCTTGACTCTTGTCTCCCACTATATTTTTTCTCGTGGTATTGTAGCAGCTACAATGCCACAAGAAATCTGTGCGAAAGAAGCTCCCGCGTCAACCTTCTGGGGTTGGGAGAGTTTCGACTTCATTCGTCAAAGCTTCTTATTATTTGTCTGCAATCCTAGCAACACCCATATCCCATTGGCAACTGCACCATCCTCCAAAGTACTTGAGAGTTTTTCCTAACTTACGAGCAAGCATCCCATCGGTCTAGTCCTCTGGGAGTGTTATTGAACTGATTTGAATTTGTGTGTCTCGAATCTGTTGCTGATTACTCCCAAAGTATTCCTTGGTCGGATTAACCAAATCTAAAGTAGAGATAACATGAACCCTCCCATATGGTGGTGGCACTGACAACAAGGTATCGACCTTGATATCCTGAAATGTCTTCTATCGTGTCTGCCTCGTGTATGGAGCTGGAGTTTCAATCCTATTATCACCTATCGTCACTAAAACTGGCATCACAGATGTTGCTCTGATGGTAAGGGCTCATGTGTTCTCGAGCTCCGCCGGAGGAAATAAGATGATGCACTTCCTATCCTTGTTGAAGGAATATGTGTTTTTGAATCCATCAATGTTAATTTCTCTGGTCAAACTGTCACAGTCTCCCCAATAAAACGTAGTAGGCATCCATAGAGACCACATCGCACGACACCTGATCCTATAGCAGACTCCCGATCAAAAACTCCACTAGACATCTCTGATCAATGCTAGATTTGTTCTCTTTCTTCAACCATGTCAAAGAATATGGTTGGAAGTGCCTTTACATCAAGAGACCTAACTTCTCTACCATCTGCGTAGGTGCCACATTCTTATTGCTCCCCCTGTCGATGATGAAACTGCATACATTTTCGGTCATCGTGCAGCAGGTGTAGAAGATATTGTAGCGAAGTCATTGTTGCTCCTCAGTATCCTCAACTTGTAGGATTCGTCGAACCACAAGCGCTTCCCTTTCATCTGGTAGCAAATAGTACACCTCACCATGTTCCTTAGCTTTCACTTCATCGCTAAACTCTTCTACGACATCTTACTAGGTAAAAGATACCACGCAGCTCGTCAGATACCTAGAAGCAATGTGGTCAAATCTGTGGAATTTGAAATGTTTCGTTGCGGAGACTGTAGCGGGCATGCTACACGACTTAGGTTTCTTCTCAGTAAGAGTGGATTTATCCTTATCTGAACCAACTTTCTCAACTCCCTGAAGTGTACTCCTACTGGTGTCTTCAACTGCGGGTGGCCGCCAGACTGTTGGTGGCTATCTGTTTGTTTTTGTTGTCTTTCTACTTTCAATGCTAATGTCTGGACATCTCCAAGTGACCAATAAGGCTACAGCTGCACCATGTTACAAATAATGGGCTTCAGGCCCCCAAGATAACGGACTATGGTATGCTCCTCTGGCTCAAACAAATCACACCTCATTTGTAACTGATCAAACTACGTCATGAACTCCTCTATTAAAAGATCCATCTACTGTAGGTGACAAAACCTAAGGAACATATCTTGGAGACAATGGGGCAGGAGGTATTTCCTCTGCATCGCTTTCTTCATCTTCTTCCACCTAGTAATATTATTGTTGTCATCTATTTTTTTTGTCTATGTAAGTTCTTCCACCACAAAGAGACACTTTTTCAGCTTGATAGTAGCTAATTTGACCCTTTTATACTCTAGCACATCTTTATACTCGAAGATTCATTCAACAGATTGCAGCCAATCAATAACTTCTTCTGGATCCATAGCTCCATCAAATTCTGGCAAATCCACTTTGATACCAGGTCTCTGTGCCCTCCAAATGATATCTCCTCTCCAAAATTCTCCTTATGGAAGAGATTTAGATACCCCTCTCCAGGTCTCCTCTAGTATTGGATTCTAAAACGTCGTGGTCTATTTTCTTCATCACTGAAAGTCTCCCAATGGAAGGGAATCAGATCGTCCTCTCTTTCTCCCCTTTGACTCTCCAGATCTCGATCGAGGATAACCTCCCCTTAGGTTATCTCATCAATCTACGCAAGCCTCCGCTGAAGACGACGAAGCTCTCGTCAAATCTCTTCCTGGGTAAACTCGAGCATATATCTTCTTAGTGGCATGGTTAGGATTTGGGATTTGTGGAAGTTAAAAGGTTATTAGTGGTATGAAAAAAAATTTATGGGTTATGATAGATGTTAGGAAATTCTATGTGGGACTAGGATTTTGCTAGCTCTGATACCAAATGATATCGGAGTTAACCCAAACCACAATAGAAATAGAAATATCAAGGACTCTTCAAAAAGAAAATAAATGATAACAAGNGAAAAATTTATGGGTTATGATAGATGTTAAGAAATTCTATGTGGGACTAGGATTTTGCTAGCTCTGATACCAAATGATACCGGAGTTAACCCAAACCACAATAGAAATAGAAATATCAAGGACTCTTCAAAAAGAAAATAAATGATAACAAGCAAAAAATGACACAAGCAAACACCCCTAAAGTGTATACCAGGGTAGTGGAGATCGGCTAGGTGGATCGGGATGGTTGGCAAGGGTAGCGACAGCAAAGGAATGTAGGTGGCAGTGAAGGGAAAGTGCATAAACACGGACAGCAAGGAGGTTGTCCTGAGTGATGGCAACAAGAAGAGGGGGTGGATAGCGATGGGAAAGTAGGAAAGATGCGTGTCTTAGCTGTCCTAGGCTGCAGCAACACAGTGGGAAGGCTGCAGAAGAGAGGTGCGGTTTTGGCAGCAATAATGGTGGAAGGGAGGGGATGGTGGTTCGTAGGCGATAACAGCATAAAACAACAGCTCGAGGGTGAACAGCCAGATGTGAGATTGTACAGCTTTTGTATTTTATAGTTTTGAAGGTTGTACAGACTTTTGAGTATCTATTTTTATTATGTTGGATTTTAACAGTTCTATATATGATTCTTGATAACATGATTTTTCGCACTTGAGAGTATATGAGAATATATATAAATTATGAATGTTTGTGACGATGGAGTTAAATTACTTTATTAACCACCGAGTCCTGATTGGGCAAGTCGAGAAAAATATTGGTGAGAATTTAGCTTGACTAAGTCGTCTGGCTCTGTCGCACTATGGTTGACCCTAAATGAGAGGTCAGTTGGGGCGTGATGCCTGCTTTAATATTTGAGACAAATTCAATCTTTCACTCCTNCAAATATTGGTGAGAATTTAGCTTGACTAAGTCGTCTGGCTCTGTCGCACTATGGTTAACCCTAAATGAGAGGTCAGTTGGGGCGTGATGCCTGCTTTAATATTTGAGACAAATTCAATCTTTCACTCCTATCAACAAATAAATCAGTGTTAATACAGCTGAAAAAATGAACTTCACAACATACAGACGATTGGTCGGATAATGACCCAATATATATCTGATATTAAAAGCGATATTAAAAGCAAAATAGAGGTTCTTGTNAATCAACAAATAAATCAGTGTTAATACAGCTGAAAAAATTAACTTCACAACATACAGATGATTGGTCGGATAATGACCCAATATATATCTGATATTAAAAGCGATATTAAAAGCAAAATAGAGGTTCTTGTCATTGCTAGAACTTCCCTTCCACCAAAGCATATCATCCTCTATACACTCAATGGGCTGCCACCCAAATGTTAGGCTTCAAAACAACCATTCGAACTAATCTACAACCAACCAGCTTAGCCACAATGTCCTATGCAGTGAATAAACAAGCCTTGTTGCATAAAGCAATGTTAAGAATAATAAAAGAAGTTTTATTCTATATGTCACTACGGTATTTCATCAGATGATAGCATTAACTAGGCATCACCATCACTGCACCGACCCTATAATTTGCGACAACGTCTCCACAATTGCCCTCTCCAACAACCTTGTCTTTCGTGCGCACACCAAATACATTGAAATGGATCATCAATGTCAAAATTTTGAGAACAATAGCTTGAATACTGAATAGGCTCAATATCTATTCCCTTTGTTTTTATTCCATTAAATAATAATCTTACAATCTATTTTAGGTACAAAATAAAGTGCAGAATCTATTTTAGGTAACTTAATAATACATATTCTTAATCTAAATATTCAGCTAAAAGGGAACTACATCAGAATAAAGATATTGAAAATAAGGAAGCTCATAATTATAGAAAACTCCTAATTGATTTTTGTCCTTCCTGATTGACATCCCACCCCAAATTGATGCTGACTGATCTGGAAGCATCAATTTACCAACAAGAAGCTGATAACATTGTTGGGACCAAAAATCCTCAAGCTGTCGAAGCCGAGAGTGTTGAAGCCTTAGATTGTAGAAGCCTAAGAATGTCGAAGCCTGAGAGTGTCGAAGCCCAAGAGTGTTCAAACCCGAGAATGCCGAAGCCCGAGAATGCCGAAGTCTGAGAGTGTTGGAGCCCGAGAATGCCGAAGCCTGAGAGTGTCGAACCCAAGAATTATGAAGCCTAAGAGTGTCGAAGCCCGATAATGTCGAAGCCCGAGAGTGTCGAAGCCCAAAGCAGAAGCGGACAAAGCAAAACATAAGAAGCAGTCAAAAATGCCATAGAAGAAGCGATGCCTAGTGAAGAAGATCAGAATCAGACGAATAATAATATAAACATAACAACCCTTTTCAACCCAAGTATCCTTGTATTCCACAATGAAAGGATTTTGCACTTCATAATAAGTTTCATCTCCTTCAAGACATAATTCTTCTTTTCCACCTTGTTCTTAACGAGAAGAGCCGCAAACATTTCAAAAAGAGCCCTAATTCTAGAGTTGCGGATGAATGAATCAGTTATTGGGATCAAGGCAGTTGATGAGCGCGAGCGCATTGCTGGTAAGTCAAGAGACGTGCACAACATGGAGGCAGATCTCTGGCCGCACATCTGTCGCCGCTTTGTTCTACAAGAGACTATCGAGACATGTGCTCTGATCTGTAAGTGTGGCGCTCACCCACGTCTGAACGTTATTCAGATGCCAACCGAAGGATATGCTTCTGTATCGCCCCATTCGCTCCATCTCTTTAACCGATCTCCATAGCCGATCAACGGAGTCGTCGATTGTCTCGACCCAATCGCGAACGACACCGCCGTCACAGGTTCTTCGAGTTGTGGAGGATGATTTTGAGCTCACCGACATTTTGTGAACAAAGTTCAAAGCTGCGAAGGCGCGATCAGCTGAAACTTTCAGGGCTGCGTGAGTGAGTTGGCGGGGGTTGCGGTGCTGAATCGCTGGGGTGTAGCCGATTAGGCACTTCTTGCAAAGATTGGGTTAGCGAGTTACCTTGCAGGAAGATCGGATGAAGTCTATGGAAGCTGCTGCGGTGGTGTTGAAGGAGAGGGCGATGGAGATTGTAGCCGCTGCGGAGGCTAGTGTTAAGATCGGGGATCTATGTTTTTCCGTTGTGTTTCTCGTTCTGAAATTTCACTTAGGTTTTCATCAAAACCCCAAAACTTTATCCATTGTGTTTCTCATTCCGGCGGCGGTGCAGATTAAGAAGACGAGGGTTTTAGACAAAGCAGACGAGTGAGAATAAGGCAAAGAAATAGTTCATCCCTTCCCGCAATAAAACTGGCGAGAAGGGAGTCTCGATGGTCCTCCAAAGATTAGCAGTGGTTAGGGCAAAATTTTGGCTCTAATACCATGCCAAAGTTTTGAGAAAAATAGGCTGAATACTGAATAGGCTCAATGTCTTTTCCCTTTGCTTTTATTTCATTAAAGAATAATCTTACAATCTATTTTAAGTACAAAATAAAGTGCATAATATATTTTAGGTAACTTAATAATACATATTCATAATTTAAATATTCAGCTAAAAGGGAAATAAATCAGGATAAAGATATTGGAAATAAAGAAGCTCCTAATTATAGAAAACTCCTAATTTAGTTGTCTGATTTCCGTCATTCCTGATTGACAATCACTTCATCTTAGATTATGTCAAAGTTGAAACAATACTAATCATCGCATAAACACTTAAGATTAACTCTTGTTAATTTGTTTGTAAGCCTTTCCTCGGCTCACGTTGACAATCTCATATCCAACCTTACAATCCAAGGCAAGATGGATCATCATCTTGGAGGGAGGTGATAATAGAATAATCTCTCTCCATAACTTTCAACCAAATCCATCACAATAAGACAATTCAGCATCAGCTCATCTCAGCCGTTTATGTATAACATCTTCTAACATTTTGTAACAGAGAGATATAGCAAGCCTATATATATATATCGCCTGATCTGACACCACAGTGACATATAGAATAAAGCTTATTTCATTAATCTACCAATGCTTTCTGCTATGCTTTTCTATACTGTCAGATCTTTCACATAGCCGTAAAAGCTCTCACATTTTACATTTATTAGGAGGGGAAAGGATTTTCAAGTTTGCTAACACGGTAATCCTTTTTTTTAACTTAAATAATAAATAAACCTATGAAACATTATAAACATAAAACCTATCTACCTGAGGGATTAGAAATAGCAAAACCAAGTTAGATAATTATTTTAAAGAAGCGAGNAACACGGTAATCCTTTTTTTTAACTTAAATAATAAATAAACCTATGAAACATTATCAACATAAAACCTATCTACCTGAGGGATTAGAAATAGCAAAACCAAGTTAGATAATTATTTTAAAGAAGCGAGAGATTTAAGCATGTGATACTTCACTTACAGGAAAACAGATATTAACTGATACGGATGGCCAACATACCTCTTTCATTCCATGTAGTACAGCCCCCGCAATTGTGATGTGTGAAAAACCTTCTCTGCCAAAGTTGTTTTGGGGTATCTCACTTATGTTTCTAACCACCAAGGAACCTTGAATTGAACGCCACAATAACAAATATTAAAAGATACTAAACATTCAAGAAAAGTTGAAACTATTTTTTGAGTTAATTCCAGCACAAAGAGTTTTTTGTCAAGACATAAAAGACAGTAAATAGAAAGGATATGGGCATCTGCAAATTGCATCGGCAAAAGCCTTTCCGTCAAAAAGGTTTCTTGATAATATAATTAAAAAAACAGAGACAGTAACGCAGTATATCTTATAAAACACAAATATCTATTTTATCCTAAACAAAACCAATGCATTACATAAAAATAACAATATAATTATTGATAAGTATTTTAGATAACATAATTTTTTTTTTAGAAGAGATTGTAGTTTCTATAATAAAAGGCAGCACTGTGCCAAAAACTAGGCTTAGATGACCTGCATTAACAAGGGAACCAACCACACAGAAGAGTGATAAAAAACACGATACATAACTTAGGTAAGAAAGACCATTAAATAAACGCATAATAAAATAACTACGAAAATTTGAAGAACTAAAACACTTTTATTCAAATAAACTTTCAGCAATTCAAATTATTTTCATCAATGTATANTAGAAGAGATTGTAGTTTCTATAATAAAAGGCAGCACTGTGCCAAAAACTAGGCTTAGATGACNTCGAGATGAGAATGATAAGGTGGATGAGTGGCTTTACACTTAGAGACAAAATGCAAAATTAATATATCTGTGATAGGGTTGGTGCAGCTTCAGTGACGAACAACATTAGGGAGAGTCGTCTTAGATGGTTTGGTCACATTAAACGTCGACCATCTGATGATCCGATTCGAAGAGTAGATGTTTTAGATTTTACTTATGTTAAGAAAGGCAAAGGTAGACCTAGGNCCGAGATGAGAATGATAAGGTGGTGAGTGGCTTTACACTTAGAGACAAAATGCAAAATTAATATATCCGTGATAGGGTTGGTGCAGCTCCAGTGACAAACAACATTAGGGAGAATCGTCTTAGATGGTTTGGTCACATTAAACATCGACCATCTGATGATCCGATTCGAAGAGTAGATGTTTTAGATTTTACTTATGTTAAGAAAGGCAAAGGTAGACCTAGGATGACTTGTGCATATGGTATAAAAAATGATCTTAATTTACTAGAATGAAATGACAATATGACACTAAATAGGACGAATGTAGAAATATTCATGTAGCTGACCTCACTTAGTGGGATAAAGGTTTTCTTGTTGTTGCTTGTATTGTATAAATGATGCTTTATCCAAATTAATTTTTTATTTTCATTGTGAATTTTCTGTCTGTTAAATCCATGTGGGCTTCGAAAATTTGAGCCAGACTCCCCAAAGAGAATTTGTGTTGTTGGTTTGTCATCAAATTTTAAAACCATATTAAATTTTAGATGAAATAGTACCCAAAGATTCCCTCAGTAATGAGCACTTCAAAATTTGCTCGAGGTTTCTCATAGGCTTAAATACCTATGTTAAGTTATCCATCTACGTGGTGATAGAGAACTTTCAATTAAGGCTAACAGTAGGTTGCCATGAACTAAATGTAAAGTAGCAACAATCAATTTTTTTATTAGAAAAATTCATCACAATGAGCTTAAAATGGTTGATAGGGGGGATGAAAATGAACTTACTAAAGATCTCATAGTTTTGTCATTATAGGCTGTCATGGACCCAAGTTCACTTAATTAATAAAAATTATCAACCCAACCTGAACAAAAGATCATTATGAGCATCCATTAGTGATTGTCTAAGAAAAAAAAA
>JXCR01143461.1:10336-31911 GCA_002079205.1 Phalaenopsis hybrid cultivar
TCAGTCATATTCCTCTGCTCCCATATATAATGGAATAGGAGCAGATTCTATAAAAGAGGACACTGGTTCTGATGATCAAGAAACTGGATTTATTGATGAGGTAAATACGTGGGAAGACTCTGGCTGCATACTCTGGGATCTTTCGACGAGTAGAACTCATGCAGAATTCATGGTATTTGATTTCATTTTTCTTAATTTATTGCCGTATGCCAGTTTACTTTTTTTTGTGATAATTTAAAGCATTTTGTGGCTAACAGTTTTGATGAGTAAACTTAGTATTCTCTTGAAAAATATCATTTGGAATCATACATAAGTTGTTCTCTTATTTCCATACTCAGAAAGGTCTTTAGATTTTGCTTGTTTATTTTTATTATGACTTTCAATTAGTTATTAAACTTGGACAATCATTGATTTTGATTAAAATATCATGCCATCGACTCAATCATTGAGTCTTTCATTCATAACTAATTATATTTTATGCCATTGATTGTGTAAATGCAAACGAAGCTTTCTTTGTCTTAATTATTTTAATGAAAAAATTTCTATGCCCCCATATATTAACAGTTGTTTTCCTTATGTGCAAACTGAATAATCTATTGCGGATCAGAACACATTGCATCACAAATTAGTAGGTCGATTAGCTGTTTACTACGTATATAGAAGCGGCCAAGATTGAGGATANTGTCACAGTCCGAAAATGATGTTCCCGAGGCCTGCACTCAAGATGAGGAAGGTGCAAGTGATATGACAAAGTTGAAGGAATGAATTACATATGCGATATCAGGAGGATGATTGGAGGGAATATTAGTTTTTATTTCTATTAATTGTAATGATTGTTGAAGACATTTACTGTTTATTGCATCAATATTTTTGTACATTGCATGTATATTTATGTTTCTTATGCATTTAATATTTATTATTCTATTTTTTTATGCAAGTTGTATGCGTTTTTTCTTTTTTTGATTTTTTTTTTTCTTTTGATGGCTTTGAAGATATATTATGAGAAGTTTTGACCTTATGAGTTCTTCTAAATGACCAGTATGTCATTATTGATTGGTGTCACATGTGAAATCCTAATGAAGACAACCAAGTTTCTTTTTTTTCCGATGCTACTGTTTTTAAGGGTCTTCTGGATAGTCTTTTTTTGTGATATGCATATGTGACACATATGAGTTCGATATTGGGTATGATAAAGAAAACCAAGAATCATTTTTTTATAAGGTATGTTGTCTTCTTGTAGCGACAGATTTACTAGTTTATATACTAAGTTCTCTAAGACCTCACAACTACAAAACTTTAATTAGTTACGTATATTATCAAATTTTAGTAATGTTATGTTTAAGGGTATGTTTTTTTAAGCATTCAAGAAAGGTGAGTTTGAGGATTTACGGCATTTCCTGAGGATTGTATTGCTAGTATGAACTTCAATTTTCCTAACTCATTTCACGTCAGCCACAACTACGGGAGACAGTTTGACATGTGCCTAAGGAGAATCACAAAATACTGTGACTATTTTGGGTGGACAAATGGACTAAAACATTTCATCGCCGAGAGTAATCAGGAAGGAAGAGTATCCGTGGATGACGACTTAACACTTGGCATATATGCTCTGTATTTTTAAAACAATATTATCATATTATTAATTATTATTTTAATAGCTATTTTTAAAATNCATACTTGAATAAGTTCGAAAATTTGAACTTGTAAATCTAATTTTGAAGGTAAATGTGTATCAGACATTGAATTGATTCATTAATCAGAACCTAAGTGTGATCTTAAATACGAGTAAATCATAACTCTTGAAGCAATTAATTCACTTGAAGATCTTACTAAACTTATTTCCGACTTCTGTGCATGGAATTCAGCATGTTGCTGACTTTGTTTTTGGTTTTTGATTTCTGAATTTACTAAAAGCATAAGCTGAGTTGCTTAACTATTGCCGGATTTTCCTAGTGATTTTTTATATTTTATTATTATTATTATTATTATTTTTAGTGGAAGTTTGAATTCTAGACTAGTTGTGCAATCTTAATAAATGCTATTTTTCCACTTAATTGTACTGATTTTCTTGCAGCTATTATACTGCAGTTACCTGACACAACAACGGTGGATCCCAGCTATATTATTTCTCTGATAAGGAAACTTTTACCAAATAATATAAACAAACAAAGTCTAAATCTTTCTGAAACATCAAAAGTGTGTCCTTTGGAAGAGAACAAGGAGGCAGAATCTATCTCCTCGAAGAAACTATTGGACACGGAAGCCAGATGTGAGGGTTCCATTAATGATAATTTTGGTGGTCAGTCATATTCCTCTGCTCCCATGTATAATGGAATAGGAGCAGATTCTATAAAAGAGGACACTGGTTCTGATGATCAAGAAACTGGATTTATTGATGAGGTAAATACGTGGGAAGACTCTGGCTGCATACTCTGGGATCTTTCGACGAGTAGAACTCATGCAGAATTCATGGTATTTGATTTCATTTTTCTTAATTTATTGTCGTATGCCAGTTTACTTTTTTTATGATAATTTAAAGCATTTTGTGCCTAACAGTTTTGATGAGTAAACTTAGTATTCTCTTGAAAAATATCATTTGGAACCATACATAAGTTGTTCTCTTATTTCCATACTCAGAAAGGTCTTTAGATTTTGCTTGTTTATTTTTATTATGACTTTCAATTAGTTATTAAACTTGGACAATCATTGATTTTATTAAAATATCATGCCATGGACTCAATCATTGAGTCTTTCATTCATAACTAATTATATTTTATGCCATTGATTGTGTAAATGCAAATGAAGCTTTCTTTGTCTTAATTATTTTAATGAAAAAATTTCTATGCCCCCATATATTAACATTTGTTTTCCTTATGTGCAAACTGAATAATCTATTGCGGATCAGAGCACATTGCATCACAAATTAGTAGGTCGATTAGCTGTTTACTACGTATATAGAAGCGGCCAAGATTGAGGATAGAGGAGAGGGAGGAGAGAGAGTCCCAAGAGGAAAAGGGAAGTAAGCTCTAATTGAAGTCATAATTAGTTCATGTAACAGCACTTAAACCCCTTTCATAAGAATATTTTATTAACAATTTAAAATTCTAACTATATTGATTCACATTTAGACAACACCGAAAAATCCTATTATCTATGTTAAAATCAAGATAGCACTAAAAATCAGATCCTTTAATAGTGAATATAAAATTTTAAAAAGCTGAAATAATCTGACAGTTTTCTAGAATAACCTTGATGTAGGTTTTGCAACCTCATCATCTGGTGGTAAAAGATTAAATTAGTTCATTCCATTATTGATCATTATCACATAAAACCCACCTTATTTAATATACTCCGTACATCATTTCACCATATGTTAGATGGATAAAAAAATTCTCAATATATAAATTGAGATTTATGATTTTGATGATATAGAAGTTTCAGATGATCTGAAATTTTGCTCATTAGTTCCTCATATTATTTAGTTCGCATTCTACCTTATTGATTGATGTAATACTTGGAAAGAAATGCAACTTCATTAAGTGAGTTTTTTTTATGCAATCCAATGGTCTCTATGTCGAATATAATCATGCAATCATCTAGGTAGTGGTTAATGGAAATGTTTTGACACACAATAATGGCTATTATTGTTTGCAAGTTTTTTGTTGAAAATTGAACGGACATAAGTGTGTACTTGAACAACTTGATAATTACTGTGATATAATTCTTGTTATTATTATAAAGACAGAAGTTTGAATCTGCATGTTGGAGAAAGGGTTATATTTTATCAAAGCTAGACCTAGGAAAGCTGCTATGTGTAACTGTAAACAATGAACTCTTCAAAGAATAAATGAACGACTTGCATTGTTTTGAAATTTGCAGTTTTTCACATTGACATTTGATTTTGTCATTTATTTTCAGTTTAATATCCAGANAGAAAAAGGGTTATATTTTATCAAACCTAGACCTAGGAAAGCTGCTATGTGTAACTGTAAACAAGATAGTCGAAGCCAAATGAACTCTTCAAAGAATAAATGAACGACTTGCATTGCTTTGAAATTTGCAGTTTTTCACATTGACATTTGATTTTGTCATTTATTTTCAGTTTAATATCCAGATTGTGTATTACAGGTTGCGTTATTCATTTTTTTAAGTTATTTATATGTAACATGCAAATTATATTGTCTATTAAATGCCTTGGCAATTATTGGAGTAATTATATGGTTCAATTTTAATACTTTCTTATGACTATCCGACAATGGATGGTTTTATAATGATGAGTTTATTTTATTATCTGTACAGGTTAACAATTTCATGCTTGAAGTACTTCTAGCAAGTCTCCATGCCTCAATATCTCCTCGAATCACGGTCAGTTGTTGAAGCTGCTGCGTTGATTAAAGATAATAAATGATCAAATCCACATGCTTTTGTATTTTGAAAATTTCTAACTCGGTCTCATCTTTATTTTCTAATAAAAGTAATGATTACAATTGATACACTATTTTTATGAGAATAAATATTTTTTAAGTATAGAGTTAGTAGTTTTATGGTGCAAAATTTTTAAAATCTACTTAATTCAAATACTTATTTTTTTCTTTTTCTTTTACCATAATGAATCGTTGGTATAGAATCATATGACCATTTCTCTCCGAGCCGTAAACAAATCTTTAATTAGATATTTAAATTGAGTGATATGATTGATCAAGTCAGGCTAAGTGTTAATAATTTTCTTGAAAATAGGAGAAATCTCGGTTTGATGCTCCCGTGACATAGCTGTTAATGTTCCTTCAAGGTCCACCTTAGTTCAAAGTTTTGTTTTCAGAGATTCATACAGTGACTAAAATAGTTTCTTATATTGTTATGCCCAAACTTTCATGCTATATTGAAATTTCAGCAATTTCAAGATTTCAAGTATCTTTTATGTTTGATTTGTTTGAAGACGAGCAATGCTTTATGATAAATATTCGAGGTGCTCATTATAGGCTTTTTATTTTAATTATGTTTCTCTAGACACCGCTTATTCAAGGAAGCTTTCGGAAGTACTGGTCNCTAATAATTTTCTTGAAAATAGATTTCTCGGTTTGATGCTCCCGTGACATAGCTGTTAATGTTCCTTCAAGGTCCACTGTCGGCACTATTTTTGGTGTGGAGTTTGCCCGTAAGAAGCTGTCGGTCATCGGAATTGAAATCTCGTTNTCTATTTCAAAATTTTCAATATACTTCAGCACAACTTTATGACCTTGTTGATTTCTTAGATTTGTTCCACTTATTTTTTGTTTTCAAAATTTAGGATAACATGACCGACAAGTGTATGAAATAGAGTTGAATTTTAGAATTATTGAAATTGATTTGGGCTAATTTTGTGTCAATTATTTACTTAGGAATGAGAGATTCATGAATAGATACTTGAGTCATGTTTCATATTGTTGTTTTCAATTTCATAAAATTTTTTTGACATGGGATTTCCTTGATTGTGGTATAAATGCAGTAGATAACTTCGGGGTAAATATATCTATTTGTACTTGGGCATGGCTTGAATTTTCTCCACCTTGGCAATCTCTTTCATTAATGTTTTTGTTCTTAATCTTTTCATTTGTGTTGTTGTAAGGGTATTGATTTTGGCCAGGGCCATATTTACTATAATTGAAATTTCATTATGATTAGTAGACTTGTATACTAGCAAAATGAGAACAAGCTTAGAATAGGAAGTTGAGGAGGCTCTCAAGAAGGTCAGAGTTACATCNATAAAATGAATTTTTTTTTGAAAAAGTACTATAAATTTATTGGGGCATTTATGCCACTTGGTTGAGCAAAACTAGGAATAATATTAGCACCCTCCATTCATCCCATCTAACACCTGACGACATTATTTTATGCATTTTGTTTGGTGTATTTTGAGGCATAATATAGAGCATGATTTGACCCTTCTATTAATTTAAAACATAAAATTTCTTATATCCTTTATTATCTTCTTTTTAATTTCTCTTGTTTTGTTCTTTCTTTTGAGCTCTTTATCATCTTTTTCGCATTAGACCCAACAAAACCCATACCTTGATCATTCCTCTGCCTTCTCCCCCTCTATTTTCTCATGCTCCCTCTCTTTCTTAGCATGTCTTGGATCCTACATAGAGGCATTTTAAATAACCTCACACTATGAATTTCATGGTTACTAATGTAGCAATCAGACAATAAAAAAGATTTTTTTTTACCAGCAAAATTTATATTTGGCGAAATTATTGTGGATGATGGTTAGCCGAAAAATAGTGGTCGGAAGTACAATTTCCATGTCATGTGACTGACTTTCGACCAAAAGTTTTCTGGCTAAATATGTTGTGGAATACTTAGCTGAAAATTTTTTGTNAATAAAAAAGATTTTTTTTCATCTGCAAAATTTATATTTGGCAAAATTATTGTGGATGATGGTCAACCGAAAAATAGTGATCGGAAGTGCAATTTCCATGGCATGTGACTGACTTTCGACCAAAAGTTTTCTGGCTAAATATGTTGTGGAATACTTAGCTGAAATTTTTTTGTTTCATCGGTAATCTTACCATTAAAAGCAATGGCATAGTACCTACCAATAATTTTATTGTCAAAAAGCAAACTGAATTTCTACCTGAAATAGCTGTCATTTATGGTCTCAACTATTGATTTTGTCAATTGACTATTATTGGTTGAAATAGCTGCCACTGATATGCCAGAAATCTATACAAAAAATTAATATATATATANGCTGAAAATTTTTTGTGTCATCGGTAATCTTACCATTAAAAGAAGTGGCATAATACCTATCAATAATTTTATTGTCAAAAAGCTAACTGAATTTCTTACTGAAATAGCTGTCATTTATGGTCTCAACTATTGATTTTGTCAATTGATGATGATTGGTTGAAATAGCTGCCGCTAATATGCCAGAAATCTTTACAATATATATATATATATATATATATATATATATATATANTCATTATAATTATATTCATAACATCTCAGAATAGTAAAGGGAACATGCAGAGACATCCATAATGAATAAAATCATAATAAACAGAACAAGCAATCTGAAAAATTAATCCATTACAAGAGTATCTAAGGAAACAATATAAATACATGTTAATCTCTAAGATAATAAACATACAAAAATTACAAAAAAAAAGAGAAAAAAACCACTCATATGGTGGATTTGCCTCCTCCTCCTCTTCCAATATAGACTGCTTGCCACACTGATGTTATTCACATCACAGTCGCTCCAGCCCTCCACCACCTTGGCCTCCACTCTCTCCCCCAACTTTGGCCTCCACCCTCTCCTCGATCCATGATTTTATTCTTGACTCCTTCTGAAGTATCTCAGCAAAGAAGTGGGCCTCCATATCCTTGGTGAATGCAGTCAAAGCTAGCTAACTTCATCATCAAGCAATGTTAGCCTCTCATCAGTGATGTCGTGTCGTGCCTCATAACCAAATTCCTATGAGATTGTAGATCGTCCTCTTCTTCCTCTCCCAGGGACTTCCTTGCATATGTTAAAGTATGATTGGTTAGGTTGGCCACTAGAGCTACCGACACCTGTGGACTTTTGACTTCATGCATCCTTCAACTGCACATACTCATCTTATAAAATATTGTAAAGGATAACTACAATCAAAATAAAAATATAAATCAATTTCACAAACATAAAAAATATTCAACTTACTAAGACATGTTGAGATCTATGTATGACCCACAGTTGTTCTGTCTAATGTTGATGTATGCATACATCCAAATCAAAAGTGGTGGGCTCTCATCCATGTGTATGCCTTTGTTAACATATAAAAATTTTAGTAAGTAATAATTATATGATTTAATTTAATGTAGTAACTAAATCTTACCATCCTCCTATACTATGTATGGGGGACTGAGCCTCTAGTGTGTAAGGAGGTACTTACACCCCCCATCGTCTGAGGCCTGATTCTGGTGCACCCACTTTCTCTTCCTAACATTGTCAAGAGAAACTCGGAAGTTGCACAACTAGGCTTAGACATTCTTCCCAACCTAGAGGGGCTTATCCCCCTTCTTATTGATATTATTAAACATATCTAGCAAGCAGGTAGCTCCTTTAATATAAAAGTTATGTTGGATTCACTAATGATTTTGATGTAGCCACTAGAGGTCTTTTTACACCATAATATTAAACAATTTTTATTATTATAAAAATTGAATTTAAGGTTACTATAGTTCACAATATTAAATTTTACTATAGTTCAAAATTTAATATTAAACCTCGATGAAAATATTCTTCCAGGATAAATATGGAGCATTATACCTACTTCTGATGATGTATCTGATCCTGTTGATAAGTTACCTAAAATAATGAAATATGTAAGAAAATATTAGTAGCTATGTAATGAAATAGAAAAATAATTTCACTTGGTATAATTTAAATTACTTATGTATCTTTTTTTGGCTCTATGTATATTCGTCGTGAGATGCCCAACACACCAGGTTCAATGAGAATGGAAGGGCCTACCTGGAAGGAGGGAGACAGTGGTACAATGAAGAGAGCTATAAGATGTGGAAGGCATGTGCCACCAGAAGTGAAGTAACTAGCCAAAAGGGCACGGGTGTGTTGGTCACAATGGTAATCATCATAGTCGTGCTCTTTTAGACATTTTATTGAGGATTGAGCCTAAAGTGCAAAAATTATGACCTTGTCCCAAAAATAAGGCATCCTACTTATGCCCTTGCTTATGATCATTTGTGAATATGTAAACTGAATCTACTTTTCATCCAAAATTAGAGATCGAAACACGGACAATCATTAGATTATATACTTTATAATTCTAAACAATACATAAGGGATTTAATCTTTGAAATTTTATTTGGCTATGAGCCCCACTTCATACACAACATGACAATAAGGAAATGTATGAGCAACTTCAAACATGTTTTGACATTAGAAGAATAAAATAAAATAATGAAATAGATTTTTTTTCACTGTGTCAAGAAGACATGATAATCATACAGGGTAGTGACACAATAAGAAAATTTATAAAAATCAATGAAAAAACTAGAGGATAATGTCCACTGGTTAATTTACTCATAAAATACATGGTTGAACCGTCATTTTTAAGTTTGTGGCTAAAAAATAGATAGGCTATTGGCCAATATATATTTCGATTGAAGTGTCAGCCAAATTTTAAGCCAGTTTTGGAATTATTTTCTTTTCGACTGACTTGTCACTAGAAATTTATTCAAAAAATATTGTTGTCATTTTTATATTTATTTTGAGGTTTTAAACCAAAAAAACTATATTCTCTTTCACTTTTCATACCCAAAACCTTTCTCCCTCTCTAAGTTTTGCTCAAAGCCATCCCCAACATGAGTGAAACTGAGACAAACAGTCACTGATAGAGATATCGGGAAGGTAATGAGGGGATTATGGTGTACAAAGTCCTCCAAAACTCCTATTTCTCCTTTATCCTGTCCACTCCTAAATCAATTAAGAAAGATAACCCTCTTCTTCCTCGCCCTTCATTCTCTTTGGTTTTGCAAATTTCACCTTATTCCCATAAATATGACTTCCAACGGGTTTTACTAAATCTTACATTCAAGGAAAAATGGAGGGAAAATGGGATGCAAGAACATGCATGATTTAAGGATGTCATTTTTGTTGTTTGGCTAAATTTAGGTTAAATCCTACAAAAATCATGCTCATATCCTTCTATTTACACCTCTTTTAGTTCTAACCTGAAGTATAACCTTCTCAATGTTTGTCACATTTCAAATCCCCCTTTCGAGGTCACCCTCACTTTATAGAAAGTAAAGGAGGAAAGGTAAGACTAAAAAATGGATAAAAATTAAAATTAAAAAAAAAGTAGCTACAAAGTTATTTTTATAGAAAAATCCTTGTAACATAAATTGAAGAAGAGTAGTTCAAAGTGAATCAGCCCATACTCAACTCGAGAAAATATATAATAATGATCCTATAAAAGAACCTTATGATCAAACCAGAATACAAAATTAAATTTATTTTATTCTAGATTTGAGAGACCTTCCACCATGGCATATCCTTATGGTTAATTACATCTTGAAGAAACAAAGGAAAACTCACAATAAAAAATGTTATATTTTTTCTAAATTATTCTTTTGAAATATAAGGAGCTAAGGAGATTTTTGACAGTCCAAGTTTGCAAAGTCTTCTAGTCTTAAGGGAAAAACTAGGTTATTAGAAAGAGGTGAATCACCGTAACATGACGGGTAGATGCCAATGAAATGAGAAAGATATGACTGATATCAGTAAAGACTCGATAAGGAAACGATTGTGCCCAAAGGGGTAGATCAATATGTTGGTCAGGGAAAAACCTAAACGGGTAGAGATGGCTTGGTCATAACAAGAAAAGGATCACTTCATTAACAGCCCATGGTTGCATCTTCTGAAGTGATCCATTAGATCGAAAACTAAGGAGATTATATTATGACTCTAATTGGATCAAAAAAAGAGAATAGAAATTATACTTGCAATACTATAGACATGGAGCCTATAAGAAGGAAGAGGGAATAGATCATTTATCTACAAAGCTAAGCCATTTAACAAAGGACTTGTAATCTTGTATATATCGAGAAAGCCTCTAACGTTATATATCTCACCAGACAACTACCTAATCGTGTAAAACAAATGTGCAACCAATCATATTGAAAAGCAAGAGTACAATCCTCAGGTACACAGTATCCATGTAGTGAGCTAAGGCACCTAAGCATGGAGAACCTATTAGCATACTTGAGAGTAATATTCATGCATTTTATGATCATTTCAAAACTGGTCTGAAGGACATGCCAGAAAGTAAGTGCAGGAAATACTTTTTAAATCCTGAATATTTTAATCCTAAATTTTATGGGATAAATCTTTTAATTACATTTATAGCAAATATTTTACCCTAATGAGCCTAGTCATGACCGTATGCAAAAAAGCCATAAACATAAGAAAGAGTTAATCACACACAAAATGTTGATAAGCAAACACTCAATATAAAAGGATAAGATGCCAACAATCTCATTGGGTTGGCTACAATCACAAGAAAGAAAAATGTTGGTTGGGCTCCATATATATATATACCCGTTCCAAGAATTATACAACAAAAGTACAATGTGGAATTAAGGTACAAGGCATGAGCAAACATATCTAGTTCTCTCTACATGGTTATTGCTCCATGCTCTGTAACTTATGCTCATACTTTATTTTCAATGCATACTTTCCTAAGGGAATTTAAAAGTAAATAAGGAAGTAAAAATAAGATAAAACTTGTAAAGTAGAGGTTAAATATGATATATCATGCAACGTGTAAAAGACCATATCCAGCTGAGGAGAGTTAAATAACACCAATAAAAAATATGTTAGTCAAAATCATTAAGCTCCCCTCTTTTAGATACGACACCCTACAAGGAATATTTGACCTAAATATACTAGTGTGCAAACTTACCACCCAGTAAAGCATACAAAAAGCACTCAATGTGTACAATAGCCAGCATAATTAAAAGAACAATAGTTATGCACACAAATCCGTACTTACACTTGTCCCTTGTTCTAAGTAGGAACTATAAGTAGTTGTCAAACCATATATAAGTGTAAGGCAAGCAATGCAGAACTAAAGGTCTTCCCATAAGAACTTGACGAGATCACCAAGCTAGCCACACCCACAACACTTGGATGAACTAAACCATCATCACAACAAGTGATGGAGGTTAGCCTAAGCCTATGCTTTAAATGATCCTATAAAACCTAATTATAATATAATAGCTCATATTACTTAATTTGATAAAGCACCAGACAATACAAAAGTACATATTCAATCACAGGTTAAACAATAATCCTAAACTATAAAATAGTAACTCAAAGAAAAATCAAAGTAAAGTATGACACAAATACATGAAAATATACTCAAATCATGGATAACTCTTCGGCTTCCTTTCATTGTAGTGATTGATTTAACATCCTCAACCAAACAATGCCAAATCTACTAGTAGGATGATTCCAACATCAATACCTCACTAGGACCTCTCTATCGCCTCTTAGGTAAAATTTCAACTATTGGTCTTTAACCTTAAAAGTCGTGATAGTATTGCTATCCTAAATATCTATGGCCAAAAATAGATACACTTTGACTACAGTGAACAGTCCTTACCACCTGGATTTTTTTTCTGGGAAATAATCTCCATCGAGAATTATACAACAATATCTCTTATTCAAACTGAAAATCGTTCATAATCAACTTTTGATCATTCCACATTTTCATTTTTTTTAATACATCCTGACATACTCATAAGCTTCTTGTCTAATCTCTTCCAACTCATTCAACCGCAGTTATCATTTATATGGCATGTCTTTTAGAATATAGCTAAACTTCTTAAATTCTATAGGCAGTTGATAGACCTTCCCAAAAATCAATCTATATGGGAAAAATCCTATGGGTTTCTCGAAAGCAATCCTATATGCCCATAAAATCTCATCTAACCTAAATAACAAATCTATCCTACTTAGGTTAAAAGTCTTTTCCAGAATCTTCTTAATTTTTTTATTATACATCTCAACTAATCCTGTGATCTGGGGATGATAAGAAGTAAATACCTTCTGTTTAATTCTAATTTCAGAAACTATTATATCCATCTTTTTGTTACAAAAATGGTCGCATTTGTCACTAATGATCATTATAGGTGTTTCAAATTGACTCAAAATATTTCTTAAAAAAATTGTAAACACTATGAGCATCGCAATTGGCCAAGGCCATTACTTCAATCCACTTTGAACTATAGTCCACTATTACCAAAATGTATAAGTTTCCTAAGGAAGGTACAAAGAATCTCATAAAGGCAATTCCATAAACATTAAAGATCTTAACTTCCAAGATAAAATTTTGGGTAGATTTCCTCTCTTTGAGAAATATTACTTATCAGTTGAAATCTATCACAAGTTTTGATCTATTCATTTACATCCTTGAAAAGAATAGGTCAATAAAATATTGAACTTATAACCTTAGATGTAGTTCTATATCCTCCAAAATACCTCCAAAATTCTAAATCATGACAAAACCTAATGATATCATTGACCTCTTCCAATGACACACATCTCATATAGATATGGTTCTTACACTTCTTAAAGAGATAGGATTCATATCAATAGCAAAATCTGGCTTAAAAAAAAATTCCTAGTAGTAGTCAGATCATAGAGAAAGATCCCACCGATAATGAATTTCATAATATCAGGGTGTCATGGGATGTTTTCCTCAGAAACGACAAGGAGTTACTCATAAGTAAAACTCTCATTAATGTCAATAATAAACTCATCAAAATTTTTCTGCTCAAGCCTAGATAAGTGATCGACTATCTGATATTTCACATTTTTCTGATTGACAATCTCCATAAAATATTCTTGTCGCAAGAGGACCCATCAAATCAAATGAGATTTGTCACCATTCTTAGCCATAAGATATCTAATAGCAGCATGATCAATATACACTGTGACTCAAGTCCCTATCACGTAGGATCTACATTTGTTGAATGCATACATTATAGCTTGCAACTCCTTTTAAGTATTATAGTTCAGTTTTTACATCATCGAGGGCTCTACTAGCATAATGTATAACATAAATTATATTGTCTTTTATCTGACCTAAAATAGCTCCTATTGCATAGTCACTAGCATCACACATCAACTGGAAAGACTTATCATAAAATAGTGTAAAAATCACAAGTATGGTAACTAGCTCGATTTTTAAGATTTAAAACTTATTCAAGCAAGTCTCATAAAAATAAAAGGGCATCTCATTTTCTAAAAAATGGCACAGTGATTTTGTGATCTTCGAGAAGTCCTTAATATAGTAATGGTAAAATTTGACTTGTACTAAAAAACTCCTAATCCCTTTCATTGAAGTGGGGAGTAGAAGTTTCTCTATCACTTGATCTTAGCTCGATCTACCTCCACCCCTTTCTCCCCTTGGTGACATAAATTGACATTTCTTCTATTTCAACACCATATTAATCTCCTCACACCTTTTCAATACCTTTGCAAGACTGTTCAGACATGAATCGGATGAGGCGCCAAACTCAAAAAAATCATGCATGAAAATCTTTATCCCAGTCTCTATTAGGTTAGAAAAGAGAGACAACACGCAATACTGAAAGGTGGCTTGCACGTCACATAGTCTGAAAAGAATCCTCCTAAAGGCAAAGATTACATAGTAGCTCACGAATGTGATCTTGTCTTGCTATGAGTATATGGTGGTAGCCTGAGTAGCCATCTAAAAAATAAAAGAAAGGGTGACTTGCTAATCTGTCCAATTTCTGGTCATGAAAAGGTAGAGGAAAGTGATCATTTCTAATGGGCGCAATTAACTTAATCGTTCCACTATGATCTCGTCCAAATTTCATGATTCATGACAAGTATTAACAATTCACTTGACCAAAATGAAAGTAAATGAAGTTCTAAATGTCAAACATCACCATTTAAGATTAAGCACAAAATCACATAAGAAATAACACACACAACAATCTTACATCCCCAATTCAAGAGAGAATAAGAGAACTACTCACTACTCATACTTTTACACATTTATATAAATATTTTATTTAGAAGAAAAAATCAAACATAAAAGTCTTCAACAATTGAGAAATGAAATCAAACTACACAAAGAACTCTAAAATACTTATCTCCCTTCCTTCTCACTTGGAATGATGATGATACAACCACATAGTTTCACAAATACTCATAAACTCACTTCTTTACACCAAGTCCAACCCTTTTCGCTCTTTTCTAAGCCAATTCTTTCTCTAAAATTTCTAAGCCTATTACAAGCTTATTTCAAGCCATTTAGAACCAATGCTCAAGCCACATTCCTAGACCCAAGCATGGACCCAACCCAAGCCACTCTTATAAATACCCCCTCCTCTCTAGTTTGGTATGAATGCTCTTGAAGCCTTGGCGAATTCCTGTCAAAATCAATTCCCAAATCTCACATGCAAACTCCTTTATGATTTCCCATTGTATCTAAAGCTTAACGCCTTCAATTATCCATTGAATTCACCATCCCAAACAATTCCTTTGCCGATCTTATCATCCATTCTATTAATTCTCCATTAAAAACCTCCTTCACACTTTACAAGTGTGCAAACCCATTTACCTACTTAATTCTCATCCTATTGAACTCTCTAACTCAATCTTTGACCAACCCATGGATGGATCCGATCGAATTTCCGCAAGAAGTACTTGGAGCTTACAATTGGCGCTTAAACAATGTTTGTGGGATCAAATCGAACATAGTACAATCTTTGGGTCAAAAAGACCCTGCCCGAATCAAGGTATTAGTTTCAACTTAGATTTCGGGCCTTAGTTTAGGAGGTTTTCAAATTCTAGAAAAGTTTAGTTGTTAAATAGCTTCATTTTGGTTGGACCATGGTTTTGGAAGTTTTATTTCATTAATCCACCTGTAGGATTGTGAGATCGTTCAAAATTTTTTAGGTTATATTCGTTCCTTGTCCCCTTGGGGAGGAAGAACCGATGTCATCCATTTCTTTTTAAAAGAAACAGACGACTTTGTTGATCTCATTTTTTGTTAACTCTATTTTCTTGACTTAAGCTAAATAGGATATCATTTGAGCTCAGTCTTGAATAAACCCTAATTTAATAAAACTGATATTTAACATAACAAAAATCAAAATTAATCAAAAAAACTTTAAATACAACTAATTTTTATTTAAAACCAAAGAGAACCCTTAAATCCTTATTTAAAACCAGAGAGAACAATTATTTAAAACCAGAGAGAACCCTTATTTAAAACCAAAGAGAACAATTATAATTTTGATAGTAAAGGGATAATTTGGTAATAACTACCTCAAAATAACCTCAAATCAAGTTTGGACTTCAACTAATGTTGTTTTAAATTCAAGTATATAATATGATCCAATAAAATTAATTAAAAATCCAACTTGAAATCCATCATTTTCTCTCTCCTGAATATTTGGACTCACTTTGAGTCAAAATATCTTAACATGGAGCTTGATTTGATCAAAACCACTTACAACATTGAACTCCTTGTGTTTTTCTCTATTTGATGAACTCAAGCCAAATTGTTTACCGTAACCAACTCCCATCTTGCAACCAACTTCCAATCACCCAACCACTTTAAATGCCCATAACTTGAGTTACTAGAGGGGATGCAACTCCTTAGGCTATTTTGTGTTCGGAAATAACACATCTCTTTGTGTACTTGATGGAGCTTGGAAGATGTCTTGAGATAATTTAGTAAGTTTTGAATAATAGCTTAAAGAATGAGCTACTTTTGCACAACTTTTGATAAATGGATACTTAAAGTTGACTGCTCTTCTAATACAAATATACTGATATACAGATACTGGTACACTGGTAAATTGGTACATTAATACATAGAGACTTTTGATAAACCGATGAAATAAAAGGAGATACAGTGATATATAATTGTACAGATATACAATCATTGATACATAAAGTGATACTCAATCATATATTGATGTACATATACAACATTGATATGACACATGATGATGACACAAAATATTGATAGATAAATAGTGTTTTTGGATATATATCATATGATATTTCTTTGATAGACTATTATAGAGATTTCTTTTATTATCTCTATATACTAGTCATATGATTCTACATTCTTTGAAGATATCAATGAAGAAATCTTCCAACATTTAGTTGAAGTTTGGTAACATTCAATTGTTTCTAACTAGTTTGAATGCAGGTCTTCGCGATTGATTGCAATGTCGAACAATATGGTCATCGCCAGTATAAACATAAGAAAGTTGATCGACATAAGAAAAATAAATAAGTATATAAAAATGAAAAAAAACATAACAAATATGAACAAAGAAAATAAACAAAACAAATTTGAAACAGAATAAAAACAAAAATAAATCAAGTACTAAAAAAATTTAAAATAAAACATATCAAATAAATCAGAACAAAATAAAATGAAATCAAATAAACAAATAAAGTTTGGAACAATCAAAATTCAAAGTTCAAGCTCTTCTTTCAACCTAGTTATATTAAGTCTTCTCAATCTATTACTAGTGTCATTTCTCTTCCCAACTAAGGGTTTCTTCCTGTAGAAATGCTTAGTCTTTCGCTCTGTGTAGAATGGTTTAGCTGATTTTAGTTTCATAAAATCCTAATCTTTTGCAGAAACCTTTTTGTCTTCGTCCATCCCCAACTCAATACTTTGAGGGTAGAAGTAAAATAATCTCAAAAGAAGTATCTTATTCGTCAACTAGTATTGGGTTGGATGTGAGTTCCTTAGCATTCCTTCTTGATCTAGTCACCATGTTCATATCTTGGGTTGGATGTGAGTCTCTTGGCATTCCTTCCCAATGTGACAGGTATATAAATCTTTTCTGAGGTTTGGAGTAAGACGACCTTAAATGGAGTAAAACATCATCTTCTCAATCACTTCTTAGGTTGGGTGTGAGTCTTTTGACATTCCTTCCTCATCGGATCTCCCCCATTATCTCTCAAGTTGAATGTGAGTCACAGACATTCTTTTATCACCTAGTCACTTTTTTTGCATCTAGGTTGGATATGAGTCCTCTGGCTTTCCTTCCTAATTTGTTGAAGTCAAGTCCTGTGAATCTTGAGAATAGGACTATGATCACCTTAAATGGAGTAAGGTTTTCTATTCCTCAACCATTATCGAAATAGGTGTAAGTTTCACATTGGTAGTGAAGCTTGATCTGGTCTAGTCACCCTATTTAACTCATGGGTTGGATGTGAGTCTCACGACATTTTCTTCTCAATGTGATAGAAATATCAAATATTTCATGAGGATAAGTGTGATGTATGTCTCGGTTCGAACTTAAATGGTTTGGAGTAAGGTCACCTTAAATGGAGTAAGACATCCTCTCCTCATTCGAACTTGATGGTAAATGTATGTCTCGGTGCTTTTTACCACATGTTCGACCACCCAGATTGGCATTCAAAGAGATGTGAGTCATCTAGCCTTCTACTTTGGAAATTATTCATCTTCTTTGAGATTTGCTATAAGGCCACTTTAAATGGAGTGAGACACCTCTCCTCGATCAAATTTAGAGGTAAATGTGAGTCCCCATGAATTTTACCATGAATCTGATGAGTCTTAAAAGAGACGTGAGTCTCAATACTTTCTATTTTAAGCTAATCAATCATTTTCCCATTCTTTATTTTCAAGTGAATTTAAGATGTTTTCTCCTTCGAAGAATCTCGTCCACAATTCTTTCTTTGCCTTTTTCTTCCCTTTCAATAATTCATCCATCAATCTTCCTTAGGAATGTTTTTCCTAAGATTCCAAGAGAAAATCCTATTAATTCCAAAATCTAAAAAATTCAAAATAAAGAAACTTAAATTCAAAATTTAAAACTAAAATCAAATTAAACTTCAAATTTTAATTTCAATCTCCAATTGATTCTGAGTATTGTTACTTGAACATTCTTTAAATTTTGTCGATTGTTTTGGTCAACACCAATATGCGTGGTATACTTATCCAATATGCAACACATATTGAGAGTATATTGGTTGATCATTTTTGCATGATGTGTACCTTGCTTCTCTCTCTAGAATTTAGGGTTTAACCTTAAAGTTTTCTGAGTGACTTTTCTTAAAAGACTAGTGATTGAAACAATATCAAGCTAGGGCTTGAAACGTCTGTTCACTTCATATAGTTTCATAAACTTTGACTTTGAATCTTCAACCATTTGTTGACTTGATTGAAGCTTAAGTTGACTCCCTAGTTTTGGAAACGTCGTAAGCTACCTTTAGACCCTAAAGACTTGAGCCTTTTACTTGCTCTTTCTTCGAGCACTTCACACTCTCTTCTTTAAACTTCTTGGATAACTCTTTCTTTAGTTCATAAAGAGCCAATTAAGCATAATATTCATCTTGTACTAATCTAGAGTTTATCTCCTAATAAAAGAGAGAATGAATAGAATTATAAATTAAAAAGAGCACATTATCGTTCTAACCCTCTATATTTCCCCTCTTCCCTTATTTAGAAACCTATTATGGTACCCACAATGTACGTCAGCTATCTAGTTAGCCTGATATTATCTCAAGTTAGCAAAGCATAAAATCTTTGAAAAAAAATAAATCAAATNCCTTAAGCAAATTGAAGTTTGCTTAAAATAGTGATATTCTAATTTTTAAAAATTATAAAATTATCTTAAGACTACTCCGGTCATAGGGAACTTACATGAATATTTGTAGAATTTTCTAAACCCCATGCAATTTTCTATAATCCTGGCCATAGGAAACTCACATGAATATTTGTAGAATTTTCTAAACTACATGCAATTTTCTCGGCCATAGGGAACTCACATGAATATTTGTAGAATTTTCTAAAGCACATGCTATTTTCTATAATGGCCATAGGGAACTCACATAAATGTAATATTTTGTTTTTTAAAAATCATAAAATTATTTCCTAAGACTACTCTGGCCATAGGAAACTCACATGAATAATTTAAAAATTATAAAATTATTTTCTAAGACTACTCTGGCCATAGGGAACTCACATGAATATTCAAAATTATAAAATTATTTCCTAAGACTACTCTGGCCATAGGGAACTCACATAAATATTTGTAGTTGTCTAAAGCACATGCAATTTTCTATAATTATTTGAACAGAAAATGCATAAGAACTTAGAACAAAGCCATATGCAATTTTCTATAATTATTTGAACAGAAAATGCTTAAGAACTTAGAAAATTATAAATTATTTCCTAAGACTACTCTGGCTATAGGGAACTCACATGAATATTTGTAGAATTTTCTGCCATATAAAATTTTCTATAATTATTTGAATAGAAAATGCTTAAGAACTTAGAAATTAAGATCACTATGTAGAGCTCTTCTATGTCTTTGAAAAAATACTTAAATTGTTCACCTAGACAGAGGCTACAACATATAAAAAATTAGAGTTAAGATATTAATTCCATATGAATGGAGAATTGACAAACCCCTAACCCTAATTTATTTTTAAAAAATAATTTATGCATCAAATTAATGTGAAAATTGTTCCACATGNAGTTGTATGCTTGGTGTTTCGTCTGCTCGAAGAGTTTGCTTCGCATTCGCTCCTGCTCGTGAAGCTTCTCACTGTTCCTGCCGCAGCAACTTTGTTGTAGCTTAACTTCGACAGCTCTTCTTGCTCTTATGGCCCCTCCTTGTTTGGTTGAGCCGGACAAAATCTCCTTTGTTCACGTGGTGGATAACCCTTAGGTGGAGTCCGCAGTGAGATTCCCCTCAAGTTATAAGGAATCTTGTGAGGGTACAGATGATTGTCCTTTTATTAAAAATGAAAGCAGGAAAGGTAGAAAAGAAGCAATCTTTTTCGCTGAATCAGAAATTTCTACCCTGACGGAAAAATTTAAGTTTGCTCTTATGGAAAAATTTCTGTGGGAACACCCTCCTATGGAGGTTATCATAAAGAGTGTTGATGATCTTAAGCTAGTAGGCAAGTAGAAAGTATGATTCATGGATTTGAGACATGTGTTGATCCAACTAACAGTTGCTGAAGATTACACCAGAATTTTCTCCAAGAAATATATTAATATCGAAGACAAATCAATGAAGTTACTCAAGTGGTCTCCTAATTTCGACCCAAATCATAAAACTCCCACTGTACCGGTATGATTTAGTTTACCTGGTCTCAAGCTGCATTTTTTTTACCATCAGGTTCTCTACTCTATTGGGGTCATTCTTGGGGATCATTTGAAACTAGATCTGCCCACTTTCAACCTAACTAGACCCTGGTGGCCAAAATACTTGTGGAAAGAGATATTACTTTACGTGATGTTACTGAAATCTGGCTGGGCACAACCCATATCGGTTATTGGCAACAAATCTTCATGGAACACAAACCCTCATATTGTACCCATTGTAAAATGACACTGTTGTTACTGTTACTGCGAGTGATGCGATGCTGACACCTACAAACTCCATACAAAATAATTCTGATAGGCTATTACTTACAAATGATAGTGTTCAGACTGATAATTAGAAGAGCCTCACAGCTCCACTTCTTCAAGAAGTAACTGGTGTAGTGGTAACTCATACTTCACATATTGTAGAGCCTATTGTGGTTACTGCTGTTAGTAATCCTTCTGCTTCAGCTGTACCCCATCAGGCGGATTCTTCGGAGGAGGAATGACAAGTTTACACTTTTAGGAGGAAGAAGAAGAATGAAGATCTACTAGAGCTCGGGAGTCTTATGAATGATATTTTGGTTACTACGGGTAATGGTCAGCACCTTACCAATCTACTAGCTGGATCCCTACCCAGAACTAGAGCTAGAGGCAAGACTATATTAGGATGACCCACACTTTTTCAGTGCCCGGGTGGTTTTTGGGTTTTTTTTATTTATATATGTACCCATCTCTTACATTTTTTGGTGTGTGTTGTATCGTGTGGGTTAGGTGTTTAAGCCCGCTCATACAAACCTATATGTATTCTTATCTTTAATATATCAACCCTGGGGCTTTTTCAAAAAAAAAAATAAAAAAAAAATAAAAATAAAAAAATAAAAATAAAAATATATATATATA
>JXCR01143461.1:37645-54394 GCA_002079205.1 Phalaenopsis hybrid cultivar
TCCACACTAAAACCTTAAGATCTCTGCCTAGACTCAACCAAATCACTTCGGGTTTGATCCTATGGACTCGTCTAAGTGAGACGAACATATCTATACGGTTAATAAACCATGAAATTAAGCCATTATAAATGGAGAGCTCATAAAGGCTCGGGAGAGTGAGTGAGGTTATACCTTTGCTCTGAGAGGTGTAGCCTCAATCAGAGATTCTTCACACCTTCGTTATACTCCAAAGAGCTTGAGGATAAAGCCTCTGGCTCTGGTGTAAAGCCTAAGTATGAATTTGACCACATCCCATTTCAGGTGTTGGTTGAGGGCTATAATAGAGGCTTTGTGGAAAGGTAATTTGATGGGGCTTTAGTTTGTCTCACTGTTGTGAAGGTGTAGGACCAATCAATTTAGGATTTGGGGCTGTGTAGGTGGAGATTGGATTTTGTCCTGGTTTCGGGCAAGAGTTTGAGCTCAAAATTGGCTCTCTGTGGTGGAATTGAGAGGGGGAAATGGATTGGGATGTGCTAAGGGTCCCTCANTATCATGAATCAGTAATAAGTATAGAAATTCTTTTGTGGAAGTATTCAAATTGTGTAGTACCAAATATGAGAAATATTATTCTTTACCCTTACTAGAGATGCTATAAAGAACATTGACTAATTTAAAGTTTGAATAGTTCTGAAGACCGATTAGGCAGAGAAGATATTAGCTCTCACTCTAGAGTTCCCTCGGTTCCATCCACCTGAGGGCTAACATCTCGTATCACAACCTAAAATAATAAACCAAGTTGGGGGCTTTAGCCTGTCACTCTAAAGTCCTCTAACTCTAAAGATTATTTCCCTATTATTTTCACTCAATCATATGAACTACATTCTCATTCATACAATCTCATGTGCTTCTTTCAAATTGTTGACTAAGACAATACCATCCCAGTTCTTACATGTTCTCACAACAAATTTTAACATCTAGATGAGCCAGATCAAGAAGTAAATGAAGTGCATGGATATAAATCATCACAACTTCTTCCAACATTAAAGATTAATACTCAGCACAACTTCCATCCAACTCTTTAATTACCTATGATTTTAAGGAGAATGATAAAGAAAACTACTCAGAATCCATGTAGAAAACAAAACCATACTTTAGTTTAAAAGTAGAAATCATTGTCAAACCAACAAGAAGTCTCTATTAAAACCAAAAGTAGTTTAAAACAAAGATAAAAACTTATCTCAAATCTTCCACTAAACTCTTGAAGTTCCTTTGAATCTCTTCTCTCTTACAACACTCTTAATTCTCAAAATAAAACTAAAAATAAAAGGAAAAATAATTTTGTGGTGCCTGAAATTTTCTTCAAAAGCTTCTCCACTAACTTCTTCAAGAACTTTTCAGGACTCTTCTAAAAGTCTCAACTTCCTTCTTTTATAATTTTTTAAGAGGTGTTTTGGTATCTCTCCAAAATGTGTCATGATTCAATGTATTTACTAAGGGATGCCTCTTTTCACATGTCCTTTATTTATATTTTCATCCTTGGTGGTTATAACCACCCATTTTTGCCAAAATGTGCCTCAAATGTCCCTTCAAAATTCGTCAAAATGAATTAATCCATCAAGTAACTGTCACTGGAGCTTAAGCACGGGGTCTCTGGCGCTTAGGCGCGACCTTCTCTATTTCACGGGAGCTTAAGCGCTGGTTCTGGCGCTTATGCGCTAAAATACTTTTGCACTATTTTTACATTTTTGCTTCATATTTGAACTTTTTTCACTCCTTTTAGCATTTCTCACCTTTTTTCCTTGTACCTTAAAGAAAAACACTCAAATACCTTCCATTAAAGTGCAATCTCTCAAAAATAAGTATAAAAATGTGTCTAAAAACTTTGTGTATCAATGGACAATTGATGATATTAAAGGAATCAATCCTTCAATTTGTATGCATAGAATTCATATGGAAGAGAACTGCAAACCCAGGGCTGATCCTCAAAGGAGATTAAATCCTTTTATGGAAGAAGTTGTTAAGAAAAAATTTTTAAAGTTGTTAGATGCTGGAATTATTTACCTTATTTCAGATAGTGCAAGAGTTAGTCTGATTGTGTTCCTAAGAAAGGAGGAGTGACTGAGACTATGAATGAACATAATACTAACAAGATAAGTCATAAGGTGGTGAATATGCATTGATTATAGAAATCAAATTTCGCCACTGTGAAAGATCATTTTACACTACCCTTTCTAGATCAAATGTTAGATAAACTAGTTGGGCAAAAATATTTTTATTTTCTGGATGGATATAATGGTTATCACCAAATACAAATAGCTCATGAGGATCAAGAGAAAACAACTTTTACCAGTCCTTATGGTACATTNAAATTCTCTTATAATGATCTCAACTACTAAATGCTAGAGGTTAAGATCGATATGTGGAATTTTAAGTTGAGTAAAAAGAAGAGTTTTTAATTTCTAATGGTGGGGTATCTCTTCTAATTTTCTAGGATTAGTCAATAGGAAAATCCTATGGCTAGACCTAAGCTATAAGTTTCTAGACCTCAACCAAAAGTGAGGTCAACAATATTGTAAAGGATAACTATAATCAAAATAAAAATATAAATCAACTTCACAAACATAAAAAATATTCAACTTACTAAGACATGTCGAGATCTATGTATGACCCACTGTTGTTCTATCTAATGCTGATGTATGCATACCTCCAATAAAAAATGCTGGGCTCTCATCCATGTGTCTGCCTTTGTTAACATATAAAAATATTAGTAAGTAATAATTATATGGTTTAATTTAATGTAGTAATTAAATCTTACCATCTTCCTATCCTATGTATGGGGGACTGAGCCTCTAGTGTGTAAGAAGGTACTTACACCCCCATCGTCTGAGGCCTGATTCTGGTGCACCCACTTCTTCTTCCTAACATTGTTAAGAGAAGCTCGGAAGTTTTACAACTAGGCTTAGACATTCTTCCCAACCTAGAGGGGCTTATCCCCCTTCTCACTGATATTATTAAACATGTCTAGCAAGCAGGTAGCCCCTTGAATATAAAAGTAATGTTGGATTCATTAATGATTTTGACGTAGCCACTAGAGGTCTTTTTACACCATAATATTGAAAAAAATTTATTATTATAAAAATTGAATTTAAGGTTACTATAGTTCAAAATTTTTAGGATTTACCTCAAACTCCCAAAATCTCATGTTTCAAACCTCGATGAAAATATTCTTCCAGGATAAATATGGAGCATTATACCTACTTCTGATGATGTATTTGATCTTGTTGATAAGTTACCTAAAATAATGAAATATGTAAGAAAATATTAGTAACTATGTAATGAAGTAGAAAAATAATTTCACTTGGTAAAATTTAAATTACTTATGTATCTTTTTTTGGCTCTATGTACATTCGTCGTGAGGTGCCCAACACACCAAGTTCAATGAGAGTGGAAGGGCCTACCTGGAAGGAGGGAGACAGTTGTACAATGAAGAGAGCTATAAGGTGTGGAAGGCATGTGCCACCAGAAGTGAAGTAACTAGTCAAAAGGGCACGGGTGTGTTGGTCACAATGGTAATCATCATAGTCGTGCACTTTTAGACATTTTGTTGAGGATTGAGCCTAAAGTGCAAAACTTATGACCTTGTCCCAAAAATAAGGCATCCTACTTATGCCCTTGCTTATGATCATTTGTGAATATGTAAATTGAATCTATTTTTCATCCAAAATTAGAGATTGAAACATGGACAATCACTAGATTATATACTTTATAATTCTAAACAATACATAAGGGATTTAATCTTTGAAATATTATTTGGCTATGAGCCCCACTTCATACACAACATGATAATAAGGACATGTATGAGCAACTTCAAACATGTTTTGACATTAGAAGAATAAAATAAAATAATGAAATAGATTTTTTTTCACTGTGTCAAGAAGACATGATAATCTTACAGGGCAGTGACACAATAAGAAAATTTATAAAAATCAATGAGAAAACTAGAGGATAATGTCCATTGGTTAATTTACTCATAGAATACATGGTTGAACCGTCATTTTTAAGTTTGTGACTAAAAAATAGATAGGCTATTAGCCAATATATATTTCGATTGAAGTGTCAGCCAAATTTTAAGCCAGTTTTGGAATTATTTTCTTTTCGACTGACTTGTCACTAGAAATTTATTCAAAAAATATTGTTGTCATTTTTATATTTATTTTGAGGTTTTAAACCAAAAAACTATATTCTCTTTCACTTTTCATACCCAAAACCTTTCTCCTCTCTAAGTTTTTCTCAAAGCCATCCCCTGCATGAGTGAAACTGGACAAACTGTCACTGATAGAGATATCAGGAATGTAATGAGGGGATTACGGTGTACAAAGTCCTCCAAAACTCCTATTTCTCCTTTATCATTTCCACTCCTAAATCAATTAAGAAAGATAACCCTCTTCTTCCTCCCCCTTCATTCTCTTTGGTTTTGCAAAATTCACCTTATTCCCATGAATATGACTTCCACCGGGTTTTACTAAATCCTAAATTCAAGGAAAAATGGAGGGAAAATGGGATGCAAGAACATGCATGATTTAAGGATGTCATTTTTGTTGTTTAGCTAAATTTGGATTAAATCCTACAAAAAATCATGTTCATATCCTTCTATTTGCACCTCTTTTCAATCTAACCAGAAGTATAACCTTCTCAATGTCTGTCACATTTCAAATCCCCCTTTCAAGGTCGCCCTCACTTTATAGAAAGTAAAGGAGGAAAGGTAAAATTAAAAAATGGATAAAAATTAAAATTAAAAAAAAGTAGCTACAAAGTTATTTTTATAGAAAAATCCTTGTAACATAATTTGAAGAAGAGTAGTTCAGAGTGAATCAGCCCATACTCAACTCAAGAAAATATACAATAAAGATCCTATAAAAGAACCTTATGATCAAACCAGAATACAAAATTAAATTTATTTTATTCTAGATTCGAGAGACCTTCCACCATGGCATATCCTTATGGTTAATTACATCTTGAAGAAACCAAGGAAAACTCACAATAAAAGATGTTATATTTTTTCTAAATTATTCTTTTGAAATATAAAGAGCTAAGGAGATTTTTGACAGTACAAGTTTGCAAAGTCTTCTAGTCTTAAGGGAAAAACTAGGTTATTAGAAAGAGGGTGAATCACCGTAACATGACAGGTAGATGCCAATGAAATGAGAAAGATATGACTGATATCAACAAAAACTCGATAAGGAAATGAATGTGCCCAAAGGGGTAGATCAATGTGTTGGTCAGGGAAAAACCTAAACTAGTAGAGATGGCTTGGTCATAACAAGAAAAGGATCACTTCATTAACAGCCCATGTGTTGCATCTTCTGAAGTGATCCATTAGATCAAAAGACTAAGGAGATTATACTATGACTCTAATTGGATCAAACAAAGAGAATAGAGATTATACTTGCAATACTATAGACATGGAGCCTATAAAAAGGAAGAGGGAATAGATCATTTATCTACAAAGCTAAGCCATCTAACAAAGGACTTGTAATCTTGTATATATCGGGAAAGCCTCTAACGTTATATATCTCACTAGACAACTACCTAATCGTGTAAAACAAATGTGCAACCAATCAGATTGAAAAGCAAGAGTACAATCCTCATGTACGCAATATCTATGTAGTGAGCTAAGGCACCTAAGCATGGAGAACCTATTAGCATGCTTGAGAGTAATATTCATGCATTTTATGATCATTTCAAAACTGGCTTGAAGGCCATGCGAGAAAGTAAGGGCAGGAAATACTTTTTAAATCCTGAATATTTTAATCCTAAATTTTATGGGATGAATCTTTTAAAATTAAATTTATAGCAAATATTTTACCCTAATGAGCCTAGTCATGATCGTATCCAGAAAAGCCATAAACATAAGAAAGAGTTAATCACACACAAAATGTTGATAAGAAAACACTCAATATAAAAGGACAAGATGCCAACAATCTCATTGGGTTGGCTACAATCACAAGAAAGAAAAATGTTGGTTGGGCTCCATATATTTATACCCGATCCAAGAATTATACAACAAAAGTACAATGTGGAATTAAGGTACAAGACATGAGCAAACATCTCTAGTTCCCTCTACATGGTTATTGCTCCATGCTCTGTAACTTATGCTCATACTTTATTTCCAATGCATACTTTCCTAAGGGAATTTAAAAGTAAATAAAAAAGTAAAAATAAGATAAAACTTGTAAAGTAGAGGTTAACTAGGCTATATCATGCAACGTGTAAAAGACCATATCCAGCTGAGGAGAGTTAAACAACACCAACAAAAAATGTGTTAGTCAAAATCATTAAGCTCCCCTCTTTTAGATACGACACCCTACAAGGAATATTTGACCTAAATATACTAGTGTGCAAACTTACCACCCAGTAAAGCATACAAAAAGCACTCAATGTGTACAATAGCCAGCATAATCAAAAGAATAATAGTTATGCACACAAATCAGTACTTACACTTGACCCTTGTTCTAAGTAGGAACTATAAGTAGTTGTAAAACCACATCTAAGTGTAAAACAAGCAATGCAGGGACTAAAGTTCTTCCCATAAGAACTTGACGAGATCACCAAGCTAGCCACACCCACAACACTTGGATGAACTAAACCATCATCACAAATAGTGATGGAGGTTAGCCTCAGCATATGCTTGAAATGATCCTATAAGACCTAATTATAATATAATAGCTCATATTACTTAATTTGATAAAGCACCAAACAATACAAAAGTCCATATTCAATCACAGGTTAAACAATAATCCTAAACTATAAAAAAGTAACTCAAAGAAAAATCAAAGTATAACACAAATACATGAAAATATACTCAAATCATGGATAACTCTTCGGCTTCCTCCCATTGTAGTGATTGATTTAACATCTTCAACCAAACCATGCCAAATATACAAGTAGGACGATTCCAACATCAACACCTCACTAGGACCTCTCCTATCGCCTCTTGGGTAAAATTTCAACTTTGGTCTTTAACCTTAAAAGTTGTGATAGTATCACTATCCTAAATATCTATGGCCACAAATAGATACACTTTGACTACAGTGAACTGTCCTTACCACCTGGATTTTTTTTCTGGGAAATAATCTCCATCGAGAATTATACAACAATATCTCTTATTCAAGTTGAAAATCCTTCATAATCAACTTTTGATCATGTCATATTTTCATATTTTTTAGTACATCCCGACATACTCATAAGTTTCTTGTCTAATCTCTTCCAACTAATTCAACCGTAGTTATCATTTATATGACATGTCTTTCAGAATATAGTTAAACTTCTTAAATTTTATAGGCAGTTGATAGACCTTCCCAAAAATCAATCTATATGGGAAAAATCCTATGGGTTTCTTGAAAGCAATCCTATATGCCCATAAAACCTCATCTAACCTAAATAACAAATCCATCCTACTTAGGTTAACAGTCTTTTCCAGAATCTTCTTAATTTTTTTATTATACATCTCAGCTAATCCAGTGATCTGGGGATGATAAGAAATACATACCTTCTATTTAATTCTAATTTTAGAAACTATTATATCCATCTTTTTGTTACAAAAATGGTCGCATTTGTCACTAATGATCATTATAGGCGTTTCAAATTGACTCAAAAAAAATTTTTAAAAAATTTGTAAACACTATGAGCATCGCAATTGGGCAAGGCCATTACTTCAATCCACTTTGAACTATAGTCCACTATTACCAAAATGTATAAGTTTCCTAGGGAAGGTACAAAGAATCTCATAAAGGCAATTCCATAAACATTAAAGATCTTAACTTCCAAGATAAAATTTTGGGTAAATTTCATCTCTTTGAGAAATATTACGTACAAGTTGAAATCTATCACAAGTTTTGATCTATTCATTTATATCCTTGAAAAGAATGGGTCAATAAAATATTGAACGTATAACCTTATATGTAGTTCTAGATCCTCCAAAATTCTAAATCATGACAAAACCTAATGATATCGTTGACCTCTTCCAATGACACACATCTCATAAGGACATGGTCCTTACACTTCTTAAAGAGATAGGATTCATATCAATAGCAAAATATGGCATAAAAAAAATTTCCTAGTAGTAGTCAGATCATAGAGAAAGAGCCCACCGATAATGAATTTCATAATATCAGGGTGTCATGGGATGTTTTCCTCAGAAATGAAAAAGAGTTACTCATAAGTAAAACTCTCATTAATGTCAATAATAAACTCATCATAATTTTTCTGCTCAAGCCTAGATAAGTGATCGACTATCTGATAATTCACACCTTTCTGATTGACAATCTCCATAAAAAATTCTTGTGGCAAGAGGACCCATCAAATCAAATGAGATTTGTCACCCTTCTTAGCCATAAGATATCTAATAGCAGCATGATCAATATACACTGTGACTCAAGTCCCTATCACATAGGATCTACATTTGTTGAATGCATACATTATAGCTTGTAGCTCCTTTTAAGTATTATAGTTCAGTTTTTACATCATCGAGGGCTCTACTGGCATAATGTATAACATAAATTATATTGTCTTTTATCTGGCCTAAAATATCCCCTATTGCATAGCCACTAGCATCACACATCAACTAGAAAGACTTATCATAAAATAGTGTAAAAATCACAGGTGTGGTAACTAGCTCGGTTTTTAAGATTTCAAACTTAGTCAAGCAAGTCTCATCAAAATGAAAGGGCATGTCATTTTCTAAAAAATGGCACAGTGATTTTGTGATCTTCGAGAAGTCCTTAATATAGAAATGGTAAAGTTTAACTTGTACTAAAAAACTCCTAATCCCTTTCACTGAACTGGGGAGTAGAAGTTTCTCTATCACTTGATCTTAGCTCGATCTACCTCCACCCCTTTCTCCCCTTGGTGACATAAATTGACATTTCTTCTATTTCAACACCATATTAATCTCCTCACACCTTTTCAATACCTTTGCAAGACTGTTCAGACATGAATCGGATGAGGCGCCAAACTCAAAAAAATCATGCATGAAAATCTCTATCCCAGTCTCTATCAGTTTAGAAAAGAGTGACAACACACAATACTGAAAGGTTGCTTGCACGTCACATAGTCTGAAAAGAATCCTCCTAAAGGCAAAGATTACATAGTAGCTCATGAATGTGATCTTGTCTTGGTCCTCAAGAGCTATGAGTATATGGTGGTAGCCTGAGTAGCCATCTAAAAAATAAAAGAAAGGGTGACTTGCTAATCTATCCAATTTTTGGTCATGAAAGGGTAGAGGAAAGTGATCATTTCTAGTGGACGCAATTAACTTAATCTTTCCACTATGTTCTCGTCCAAATTTCATGATTCATGACAAGTATTAAAAATTCACTTAACCAAAATCAAAGTAAGTGAAGTTCTAAATGTCAAACATCACCATTTAAGATTAAGCACAAAATCACATAAGAAATAACACACACAGCAATCCTACATCCCCAATTCAAGAGAGAATAAGAGAACTACTCACTACTCATACTTTTACACATCTATATAAATATTTTATTTAGAAGAAAAAATCAAACACAAAAGCCTTTAACAATTGAGAAATGAAATCAAACTGCACAAAGAACTCTAAAATACTTATCTCCCTTCCTACTCACTTGGAATGATGATGATACAACCACATAGTTTCACAAATACTCATAAACTCACTTATTTACACCAAGTCCAAACTTTTTCACTTTTTTCTAAGCCAATTCTTTCTCTAAAATTTCTAAGCCTATTACAAGCTTATTTCAAGCCATTTAGAACCAATGCTCTAGCCACATTCCTATACCCAAGCTTGGACCCAACCCAAGCCACTCTTATAAATACCCCCTCCTCTCTACTTTGGTATGAATGCTCTTGAAGCCTTGGCGAATTCCTGTCAAAATCAATTCCCAAATCTCACATTCAAACTCCTCTATGATTTCCCATTGTCTCTAAAGCCTAATTCCTTCAATTCTCCATTGAATTCAGCATCCCAAACAATTTCTTTGCCGATCTTATCATCCATTCTATTAATTCTCCATTAAAAACCTCCTTCACACTTTAAAAGTGTGAAAACGCATTTACCTACTTAGTTCTCATCCTATTGAACTCTCTAACTCAATCTTTGACCAACCCATGGATGGATCTGATCGAATTTCCGCAAGAAGTACTTGGAGCTTACAATTGGCACTTAAAAAGTGTTTGTGAGATCAAATCGAACATAGTACAAGCTTTGGGTTAAGAAGACCCTACCCGAATCAAGGTATTACTCTCAACTTAGGTTTCGAGCCTTAGTTTAGGAGATTTTCAAATTCTAGAAAAGTTTAGTTGTTAAATAGCTTCATTTTGGTTGGATCATGGTTTTGGAAGTTTTATTTCATTAATCCACCTGTAGGATTGTGAGATCGTTCAAATTTTTTTAGGTTATATCCGTTCTTTGTCCCCTTAGGGAGGAAGAACCGATGTCATCCATTTCTTTTTAAAAGAAACAGACAACTTTGTTGATCTCATTTTTTGTTAACTCTATTTTCTTGACTTAAGCTGAATAGGATTTCATTTGAGCTCAGTCTTGAATAAACCCTAATTTAATAAAACTGATATTTAACTTAACAAAAATCAAAATTAATCAAAAAAAACTTTAAATACAGCTAATTTTTATTTAAAACCAAAGAAAACCCTTAAATCCTTATTTAAAACCAGAGAGAACAATTACTTAAAACCAGAGAGAACCTTGATTTAAAACCAAAGAGAACAATTATAATTCTGATAATAAAGGGATAATTTGGTAATAACTACCTCAAAATAACCTCAAATCAAGTTTGGACTTCAACTAATGTTGTTTTAAATTCAAGTATATAATATGATCCAATAAAATTAATTAAAAATCCAACTCGAAATCCATTATTTTCTCTCTCCTAAATATTTGGACCCACTTTGAGTCAAAATATCTTAACATGGAGTTTGATTTGATCAAAACCACTTACAACATTGAACTCCTTGTGTTTTTCTCTATTTGATGAACTCAAGCCAAATTGTTTACCGTAACCAACTCCCATCTTGCAACCAACTTCCAATCACCCAACCACTTTAAATGCCCATAACTTGAGTTACTAGAGGGGATGCAACTCCTTAAGCTATTTTGTGTTCGGAAATAACACATCTTATTGTGTACTTGATCAAGCTTGGAAGATGTCTTGAGATAATTTACTAAGTTTTGAATAATACCTTAAAGAATGGGTTACTTTTGCACAACTTTTGATAATGGATACTTAAAGTTGACTTCTCTTCTAATACAGATATACTGATATACAAATACTGGTACACTGCTAAATTGGTACATTAATACATAGAGACTTTTGATAAACTGATGAAATACAAGGAGATACAGTGATATACAGTTGTACAGATATACAATCATTGATACATAAAGTGATTCTCAATCATATTTTGATGTACATATACAACATTGATATGACACATGATGATCATACACAATAATGATAGATAAATAGTGCTTTTGGTTATAGATCATATGATATTTCTTTGATAGACTATTATAGAGATTTCTTTTATTATCTCTATATACTAGTCATATGATTCTACATTCTTTGAAGATATCAATGAAGAAATCTTCCAACATTTAGTGGAAGCTTGATAACATTTAATTGTTTCTAACTATTTTGAATGCCGGTCTTTGCGATTGATTGCAATGTCGAACAAGATGGCCTTCGCCAGTATAAACATAAAAAAGTTGATCAACACAAGAAAAATAAACAAGTATATAAAAATGAAAAAAAAAACAAAACAAATATGAACAAAGAAAACTAACAAAACAAACAAAACAAAATAAAACAAATTTGAAACAAAATAAAAACAAAAATAAATCAAGTATTAAAATTTTTTAAAATAAAACAAATCAAATAAATCAGAACAAAATAAAATGAAATCAAATAAACAGATAAAGTTTGGAACAATCAAAATTCAAAGTTCAAGCTCTTCTTTCAACCTAGTTATATTAAGTCTTCTCAATCTATTACTAGTGTCATTTCTCTTCCCAGCTAAGGGTTTCTTTATGTAGAAATGCTTAGTCTTTCGCTTTGTGTACAATGGTTAGCTGATTTTAGTTTCATAAAATCCTAATGTTTTGCAGAAACCTTTCTGCCTTCGTCCATCCCCAACTCAATACTTTGAGGATATAAGTAAAACAATCTCAAAAGAAGTATCCTATTCGTCAACTGGTATTGGACTTGGATGTGAGTTCCTTAGCATTCCTTCTTGATCTAGTCACCATGTTCATCTCTTGGGTTGGATGTGAGTCTCTTGACATTCCTTCTCAATGTGACAGGTATATAAATCTTTTCTGAGGTTTGGAGTAAGGCCACCTTAAATGAAGTAAAACATCCTCTTCTTAATCACTTCTTAGGTTGGATGTGAGTCTTTTGGCATTCCTTCCTAATCGGATCTCCCCCATTATCTCTCAAGTTGAATGTGAGTCACGTACATTCTTTTATCACCTAGTCACTTTGTTTGCATCTATGTTGGATATGAGTCCTATGGCTTTCCTTCCTAATTTGTTCAAGCCAAGTCCTGTCAATCTTGAGAATAGGACTATGATCACCTTAAATGGAGTAAGGTTTTCTATTCATCAACCATTATCGAAATAGATGTAAGTCTCACATTGGTAGTGAAGCTTGATATGGTCTAGTCACCCTATTTAACTCATGGGTTGGATGTGAGTCTCACGACGTTTTTTTCTCAATGTGACAGAAATATCAAATATTTCATGAGGATAAGTGTGATGCCCCCCCCCCCCATGGATTTAAGGTTTCTTATTCTTGGACTAGCTCTCAAGTTGGATGTGAGTCCCTTGGCATTCCTTGTTGACCTAGTCACCTTATTCACCGCTTAGGTTGGATGTGCGTCCTTCATAATGTGATTAGGTTCTGTGAATCTATGGTTTGGAGTAAGGTTTTGGAGTAAGGTCACCTTAAATGGAGTAAGACGTCCTCTCCTCATTCGAACTTGATGGTAAATCTATGTCTCGGTGCTTTTTACCACATGTTCGACCACCCAGATTGGCGTTCAAAGAGATGTGAGTCATCTAGCCTTCTACTTTGGAAATTATTTATCTTCTTTGAGATTTGCTATAAGGCCACTTTAAATGGAGTAAAACACCTCTCCTCGATCAAATTTAGAGGTAAATGTGAGTCCCCATGCATTTTACCATGAATCTGATGAGTCTTAAAAGAGACGTGAGTTTCAATGCTTTCTACTTTAAGCTAAGATGTTTTCTCCTTCGAAGAATCTCGTCCATAATTCTTTCTTTGTTTTTTTCTTCCCTTTCAATAATTCATCCATCAATCTTCCTTAGGAGTGTTTTTCCTAAGATTCCAAGCGAAAATCCTATTAATTCCAAAATCTAAAAAATTCAAAACAAAGAAACTTAAATTCAAAATTTAAAACTAAAATCAAATTAAACATCAAATTTTAATTTCAATCTCCAATTGATTCTGAGTATTGTTACTTGAACATTCCTTAAATTTTGTTGACTGTTTCGGTCAACACCCATATGCTTAGTATACTTATCCAGTACGCAACACATATTGAGAGTATATTGGTTGATTATTTTTGCATGAGGTATACCTTGCTTCTCTCTCTAGAATTTAGGGTTTAGCCTTAAAGTTTTCTGAGTGACTTTTCTTAGAAGACTAGTAATTGAAACAACATCAAGCTTGGGCTTGAAAAGTCTCTTCACTTCATATAGTTTCATAAACTTTGACTTTGAATCTTCAACCATTTGTTGACTTGATTGAAGCTTAAGTTGACTCCCTAGTTATGGAAATGTCGTAAGCTACCTTTAGACCCTAAAGACTTAAGTCTTTTACTTGCTCTTTCTTTGAGCACTTCACACTCTCTTCTTTAAACTTCTTGGATAACTCTTTCTTTAGTTCATAAAGAGCCAATTAAGCATAATATTCATCTTGTACTAATCTAGAGTTTATCTCCTAATAAAAGAGAGAATGAATAGAATTATAAATTAAAAAGAGCACATTATCATTCTAACCCTCTATATTTCCCCTCTTCCCTTATTTAGAAACCTATTATGGTACCCACAATTTACGCAGCTATCTAGTTAGCCTGATATTATCTCAAGTTAGCAAAGCATAAAATCTTTGAAAAAAAATAAATCAAATGTCAAGCACAAGAATAAAACCACAAAACTTGGTTTAAGAAGATTTAAACTCCATCAACACTTCTGAAGATGAAAAATTGCAAGTTCTTCAGAAAACTGATGGGAATGATTGATTTGTCAAATGCAACAGGTTCAATAACCTTGAACACAATGATATTTAAATTCTAATATGGACATAAACAGAACACTGAGTAAACATCTATTACAAAGTAATATAGTTGCAAAATCTTCTGCTACATCTTACTCGGGCATGCTTCTCATATTGAACATCCAAGTTTTTATGTCTCATCAAATAGCTATGGAAATAGAAAAATCATGAAAAAACAATCTTATATAATAACAGCAGAAAACTAACATTTCACACTACTCTCAAGAAGAAAAACATTACCAATCAAAATCATATGTAGATAGAAGAGGAATGATTAAATCAAGCACATGTCCTTCCAGTGAGGCTGCTGTCTGATTTCTGAGAATATTTTGATAATGAACTCGCTCCTCTGAAAGGTTTGCGTCCGAATAGTCCAAGGTTTCCAATCTTCCTTGAAATAGAACTCAAAATTTTAAGCTTGCTTGAAATTTCGAGGTCTTGTTTCATGCAGGAATGGTCTCTCTCGAGATCTTTAAGCCGTACATGCATCCGCGCAAGCTGAAGTTTTAGCTCTCGATTCTCCCTTCTAAGAGATGCGTAATTATCTCGAGGCGAAGTGGCTCCATTGGGCATGCAAGTTCTTATGCTCCAGGACGGATGGGATATCTTCTGGTTGTCATCAAGGTAGGAGGAATCTAAAGCGTTTCGGAGTCTCATCTGTTCTATGTAGAGAATCTGAACAATTGCCTGAAGAGGAAGGCGTTCATTCTGAGAAGCATGAGCACTGGCTTCGTCGGAAAGCTTCTGGAAATCTACTAGTTTGTAGAGTCTTTTCCTTTCTAAATCCGATGCCTCTTTATGAGCCTGAAAAATAAGACAAAAATAAACCTTATAAAATTGATTTGATGTAATGAATGTCAATCTTTAATAGAAGCAAAAATCTTTGATATCACAGCTAGTTGACTGGGATTCATTCTCTCAATGTCATTATTCTAGAAAAAGAAGTTTGATGTCATTCCACTGAAAAGCTTAGCTTGAAAATACGTGGTCTGTCGCATTTCCAAGTCGGGCAAGCAACCATTACTGAGTGCTCAAAAAAGCAATGACTAAATCAGTTATAATATGCACACAATGTATAATTATCTCAAAAATAATTGTCAAAATGCTGACATGAATTATGGTCCTTAATTGATAGTGATTATACCTTACTTGCAGTGTAAGTGCCAAAGACATCCCTTGCTAAAGAGAGGAAGGGAAATAAAATAGGAAAAATAGAACTAACACTACAAAGATATAACAAAAATAATAGACAGCCTCAATATGATTTACATGGTTTGATCAATAATGGCCTACAACGAAACGTGTGGAGACACAAATAGATCCTCTATCAAATATATGAATAAGAAAAAAGTGAAGAGGGATTTGAAACATTGCCCAATCCTTTTTCATAAATAAACAAGGGAGAGCAAAGATCTCAGCATATTTGAAGTAATCTTGCACGCAAGAAAACTAAAACGAAAAGAAGGGAATTTTTTCTCACCTTAACTCTAAGCAAAGAAGTGATTCTAAAATTGCAAAATAGAAAAAACCCTGAAGAGATGTAGCCATTGAAGTCATTTTTGCAGACCTGCTTCCACTAGTTTTCTTTATGTTGCAAACTCTCTGTCTTGTCACTCCACATCATCTTCATATTCGTCGCAGGAGCAAAAGATTACAACATAGAGGGCTTATCAATTCTAGATATGTATGAATAGGAGTAGCATTTAATTATTAAAATGGGTAGTTATAATACTCTTTAGGATTAATATCATCAAAAAAAGTTTTCATCCTTTTATCAAAAAACCTCCATAACATCAAATAATACAATAGTAACAACTCTTCTCATATCAACAAAGCATCCTCACCCTAGGCACTGAACGGCATTAGTAGCTACATAAAACAATCAAGTCAAAGCATTGCTTTAAGTTGAAAATAGGGAGATCATCGCAAGCATGTCAACAAAATCATGCTATGTGCAAATATTTCTAATTGAATCCTCAAATCTTCTCTCTAATAATCAATAAGTTTGTTCTCATGTTATGCATATGCTCGGCCAAGAGAAGAGCAGACAAAAAACAGCTTAATTCTTATGGTGCAAAGTAAGAATTTTAACTACACCTCTTGACCAAATAGTATTTTTGATAATTTCATACATTTTTTAATACTCTACCTCCCTGCTATTATCAATGTCACCAGCATAATTTGAATCAAGAAATCCCACAACACTGCAATCCAACCAGTCCCAACGATACATTAAATCTTAACTTGCAATACCTCTTTAGATGCCTTATGATTCATTTTATTACATTCTAATGAAATTTAGCAAGCCTATTCCTTTGTCTACTCGTAACAATAAATGCATGTTAATTGCCCATATGTGCAAACGTCATAGCATATATGATGCTCTCAATGTTCTAGCATAAGACACGTTGGTATA
>JXCR01143461.1:67445-85620 GCA_002079205.1 Phalaenopsis hybrid cultivar
GAGAATCTACATTTGATTTTTAGTGATTTAGAAAAAGCTTACGATAAGGTACCAAGAGATATCCTTTGGAAAGTTCTTGAGAAGAAAGGTGTTCATATGACATATTCAAGTCATTAAAGATATGTATACTAGAGCAGTTACTTGTGTTCGAACTGAAGGATGATTGACCAAATATTTTCCTATTTATGTTGGATTACATCAGGGATCAGCTTTAAGCCCATATCTTTTTACTTTAGTTATGGATGGTCTTACTAGATATTTACAGGAGGATGTACCTTGGTGTATGTTTTTTGCTGATGATATCCTTCTCATGGATAAAACGGGAGAAAAAGGCCAGGAAAAACTTGAATTATGGAGGTTTACATTGGAGTCTAAAGGCCTTCATTTGAGTAGAACTAAAAGTGAATACATGGAATGTAATTTTAGTGGTAGCAGCTCTAGTGACAGAAGTGTAACTTTGAGTGATCAAATTATTAAAAGGTGTGAACTATTTAAATATATCGTGTCTATTGTTCAAAGCGATGGTGATATAGATGGGGATGTTAATAGTAGAATTCAAGTTGGTTTGTTGAAGTGTTTTGGGGCCTATTGTGTGATAAAAAAAATATCGCTTAGACTGAAAGAAAAATTTTATAAAATGTTGGTGAGTCTTTTATGTGATAGAAAAGTACCGCTTAGACTGAAAGGAAAATTTTATAAGACGGTGGGGAGAGATGTTAATAGTAGAATTCAAGTTGGTTGGTTGAAGTGGAGGAATGCTTCGGGCCTTTTGTGTTGATTCGAAAGTACCGCTAAGACTGAAAGGAAAATTTTATAAGACGGTGGTGAGACCTGCAATGCTCTAAATGTCCGCTAAGACTAAAAGGAAAATTTTATAAGAAGGTGGTGAGACCTGCAATGTTTCATGGCGTTGAATGTTGGCCTTTAAACGAGAAGCATAATACTAAGTTGTGTTGCTGAGATGAGAATGATTAGATGGATGAGTGGCTTTACACTAAGAGACAAAATGCGAAATGAATACATCCGTGATAAGGTTGGTGTAGCTCTTGTGACGGACAAAATTAGAGAAAGTCGTCTTAGATGGTTTGGTCAAATAAAGCGTCGACCATCTGATGATCTGATTAGGAGAGTAGATGTTCTAGATTCGACTTATGTTAAGAAAGACAGAGGTAAACATAGGAAGACTTGGGCTTATTGTATAAAAAATAATCTTAATTTATTAGAACTAAATGAAAATATGACACTNTTGTTCTTTTTGCAAGTGTAATATCTGTGTAGTGTTTATTGTGTATATGTTCTTTTCCAACTACCAATTCTCAAGCCTTTTGAGAAAGAGTCAGGGCTACCGACCACTTAAGGGAGTGAAAGGGCATCTCATTAATTGAATACCGATTTCATGTTTTCAGCTATAAGAAGAGCTGATTAATGGTTCTTTGCATCATTGTCTGTTACCCCGCACCTTGAACTTATAGGCCACTCTGATATTCCACATGCTTATCTAATAGTTTTTGAATGTTTTGTATAAACAGATTGAAAAGGACGAATTTCTAAAAGGTTCATAACATTAATCCTTTATTTTCGGATTTAACCCCGAGTTGTAGTTATATGTATATAACTGTTTCATGCCACACCTCAACACCTTTAACTTTCTTAAATGTCAATCCAAATATGTCTTGCGATGCATATATATAAAAAAAAATCCCAAGAAGACCCAATTCATAAAAAGTATTGTCTAACATTTGCCATACCCAAATTAAAATACAGTTTTTCAGCCCCTTTTTTTGTAGAATAAAGCTTAACCGTGACACATAAAAAAAACCTCTTTCCTTTTTCTTTTTTTTTTATAAATGAAAGTATATCCATCAACTAATTAAAATAATTTCGAGACATATTTTTTTTCATAACTTCCCAATTCCAGATGCACTATAAAATGTATTCAGGGGAGAAGAAAATTAGAAAGATTACTAATTTCACCAGGCAAGAAATCATTAGAGAAGAAATTGCCTAAACATTTCTCCATAGATTATGAACCATAAATAATAAAGACTAGTCAGAGATCTTGGCATTCGAATGAGATTTACAGTGAAATTCAAATATCAAAGATGTTTCAAATTTTTAATAACCTCAGAAATATTTTTTCTGATATGGGGAATGTATGAAAAACAAACGAATGCTTCAAGATGCCTTTGAGATTTCAGCAAATATGTAAAAAATCGAGTGGTATGTATGCAAATATTCAATGATTGTGTAACAAGTGTATGAGCATATAATATCATCCATATGATCTGCTCAAAATCTGAGACACAATGCTCATTAGAATTATTCCAAATGGTTTCAGTGAATGGTATTAAATTCAGCAAGTGAATTGATTTCAGCCAATAACATGGAATTCAACAAATAAACTGAAATCTATAAGTGATAATGTCATTCTGTTAGTAAACCACATGCAACAACCAACCATGATATTCAACTAATGATCCAACCTCAATAATTGATATTAGATTCAACGAATAAAAGTACATTTCTGCCTTCAAACAAATTTCACAGCCATCCAGGTTTAAGAATAATAAGGAATGCATAAAGAGATTGTCATTTTGAGGTGTTAAATATGTGAACATACAAAAGCTACATCAATTATTCACCCAAAATCTGCATATATAAATACGTATAAAAAAAAACTAATAAGGGATTACAAACCTATCAAATAACCAAGAAATTTGTTCGCGTTTATTGAACATCAAAGCAAGGGCCAAGGGAAGGAAATCTCTTACTGATTTGTGAAAAGAAAAGAAAAGAAAAATCTAACTAATTCGATAAGAGAATCAAAACACCAATACATGTACAATACTTTTCAAAAGAATATATCGCAAAGAATTGTAAATCTATTAATTCATGATCAGGAATTTCATCTTTAATTCTTATTCATCCAAGTAAAGGTGTAAAAGAATTTCAGCATGAAAACGAGCCTCACATTAGATGGCCAAAGGAGAGAGGAAAGGAAGAAGAACTCACTTCTAGCAGCAATAACAAACGAAGACTTCCAAATCGCAAAATGAATTGCAAGCAGCATTTCTTTTACCAAGTAAAAGGGAATCAAAGATACTCCATAAATCCAAGACAGTAAAGCTAAACCCGCATAGCCGAACCAACACCTTCGCCAATTCGAGATTCGAAACTTAAAAAAAATCTTCCAATTCAGGTGGTATTATGCATAAAAAAGCTCTCAAGTAACAAAAGAAAGGAAGATCGTTTCAACCAAATCCTCATGACTATATATATAACGATAAAAGAATTCTTAATAGATTATTTGTAAAATAATGAGGAAATCCTTACATCTAAATGTTTTCAGATGGTTTAATAGAATTTAGAAGCAGTAAGCAAAAATAATCTCCAGATCCCACGAATGGAAGAAGCTAATACCGAAAGAAATTGTCAGTCAATCGATCTTCTTCCTTAGTATACGAATCAGAAAGAAAATCCAACCCAAAAAACTCTCCCCAAACAACTTTCAAAGAACACAAAGCCAACCTCATGCAAAAAATCCTCAAATCATTCAGATGAAAAAAAACTAACCCCTAATCCTTCCTCAGAGGGGATATTTATAGCCAAGGGAATGAGAGGTGCTCAGCGATGAGACTTACACATTTGGGCAAGCAAAATTGTTAGAAAAAGGGTTATCGGCGGCGAAAGTCGGTTAAGACCAGCGAGGAAAAAGATTACTGGAAAACCGAAAGAAGCTTTGAGATCCGGTCAAGAGAAGGGAGGAGGAGGAAAATGTTCGGTTAGGGCAAGAACGGTTCCCAGAGGAGGAGGGGAGGAAAGTGTGAGGAGGTTTAGATTTAGGATTTTAAAAGCCTTTTTATTAAAAAAAAAAAGATTTTTATATTTTTTATTAAAAGAAAATATCAAATTTTGTGCAAGCGCGGCGCCCCAACAAANAGTGCTCAGCGACGAGATTTACACATTTGGGCAAGCAAAATTGTTAGAAAAAAGGTTACCGGCGGCGAAAGTCGGTTAAGACCAGCGAGGAAAAAGATTACCGGAAAATCGAAAGAAGCTTCGAGATCCGGTCAAGAGAAGGGAGGAGGAGGAAAATGTTCAATTAGGGCAAGAACGGTTCCCAGAGGAGGAGGGGAGGAACGTGTGAGGAGGTTTAGATTTAGGATTTTAAAAGCCTTTTTATTAAAAAAAAAGATTTTTATATTTTTTATTAAAAGAAAATATCAAATTTTGTGCAAGCGCGGCGCCCCAACAAAATGGGTGTCATTCCTAGCTAAAATCGACAATTCCGACGCGACAGCGCGGTCCGTTTAATCATCCGGGGTCATCCAGACAAGTTTGTCGAACATCGTACCAATTTAACTTTAATTCACGCATGTTGTGGCAAAAAAGTTATTTTGGTCCAATCTTAGCTGTTTAATGAGTATATCATTGACCGGTCCTCACATAAACGGCAACCAAAGTCAAGCATACTGCTATCGGCAGAAAGTCAAACGTCAAATGTCGTGGGGTCAACCTATGTCTTTCAAATTCTTAAAGGAACTCAACAAGAGCTTCAATATGTTGGCTTTAATCGACTCAACTGGACGTCGAGAATTAGAAATCGTCCACATGAAACTTTGAGGAGCAAAGAAGTGACTTGAATTTCTAAATACTGTAGGCCCCGGTCTAGTCCTCTAGGAGAGTCAAATAGGAAACTCTAAGGCTAGATTTTAGGCTTTGGGAAGAGGGAAAGAAAGAAAGACCTCAAAATTGAGGTCAACAGACCTATCTTGCGAATCTCAACCATTAGAAGATGTGAATGGTTGGGATCCATTAGGTTTTCCTTAAGTGTCACGTCTCACTCATTTCTCAAGAATCCTCCTCCATGAAGCTCCAGTTACTCGGGTCACTGTAGCAAGGGGCAAACGACAAACGCAAGGAAGCCGCACGCACGATGGATTGTTGCAGCTCATGATCCAGGATTCCAGAGTGATTTCCAAAAGCATGAATCCCTCTCTCATGTCAATTAAGACTTTCACCTCCCTCCCCACCCTTCCGTTTTGAAGTTTGTCTTGTTTTTCATATTTTTCTCTTCTCTGGTAGTCGTCAGATGCACCGATTTTGTATCAGAAGTGTCGTAATTGATTTGCAAGCTCCTGAAAATATTTTAGCACTAAATTAGAAAGGAATTGTAAAGTTTGAGGTGATAGAATGAAGAGAAAAGAGAAATAGATGTTTTCGAAAAGACGAATATATTGAAAAGCCATAAGGTATGTTTTGGTAAGTCTATTTTTTTGGGTTAAATTATGTTATGAGCCCAAATTGCATGAATTTTTTAGATGTTTACGTTTCACGGATTTTGCATACAAGGTGGCAGGCTTGAGACGAACATTTAAGAGCTCGTTCTAGGGTTGCCTTGTCAAATCAGGTGAACTAATCTTGTGCTAATTTAAGTAAAATATTCTTATATAGGTTTTCAAATGACACAGATACATTTAGAATTTCATGCATTTTGTAAATAGATACCTATTTATTTTTCTTACAATACATGTAATGCTATGATCAGACTATGTTACATATGACTATGCTTATAATATGAATTTATGCAGGTATTCATTTATTATGCTTCGTGTTTATGATACATGTAATGCTTTATAAATGTTTGATGCAGGAATGATAATTCAAATGTCACAATGAATATATGGGTAGACTATTACATGAGTGTTTGCAAGTACAATATGTAGGGATGTAGTATTCCCAGCTTCTGATATTTATGCAATGACAAAACTCTGGGAACCTTTGGGATTAGGTGGTGACAAAATGTTAGGGAACTATATGTATACGGAGGGCGATTGACAATTGCCATGATTAGAGAAGTCTAACCATCATCAATAGTTTATATGACCTTTAGTAATATGACAGTCCATGATGAAAGCACATGAAAATAGTTGAGTCATATACACTAAATTATATACACTAAATTAAACAAGTGACATTATTATGAAATAATATCTATAAAATGACATTGATATGATTACATACAATAAATAGCTTGTGAACATGCCTATGAACATGATTTTGATTATACTTATAATTTAATGTTTACGACCTACATATTACACTACAATCTTGATTTTTATGCTACCTACTCTTTTTCATGATAACATGTTATTACTTGAGTGTGTAGACATGTACAGTTTTTTACAAGCATGCACGTTTACTTTCCATATAGACAATCTTATGTTAACCCTGATTCTTTCTTTGAGCTCGTTATTGCTCAATTTTTGTTGTTGCCTTTCAGGTAAGGGTAAGGAGCACCGGGGCAAGGAGTCAGAAGTGTATTTGTACAGTTTTTGCATGATAGTTTTGGAAGCTTAAACATTATTGTGGATACATATTCTTATTATATTGGATTTAACAGCTCTGTATAATTTTCATGTTTCGGATAAAATGAGTATGTATATGAAAGAGTTATGAAATGTAACCTATCACGTATGTTGCAATAATCTAATCAGATTAATTCATACCCAGCCCTGGTTATACACATCAGGATGAGTGTTGATGAGAGTTGATATGACCAAATTGACAGTCTCTGTCGCACCATGATTGACCCTACCATGTGGGTTAGTTGAGGCGTGACGGATAGTGATATCAAAGCATGGTTATTAGATGAAATGAATAATGGAAATGTGTTGGATTTAAAAAAAGAATAATATCAAATATGAATTGATTCATACAGAGCATTAGATTGATGAATCTGGGGTGGAAAACCCTTATGACTTAAAGGTGTCATGTGCGTACGATAAAATTATTATATGATAAATTACATGTGAATAATAAATTGTGTCAATACAGATGAATATGCTTAGAGATGAATCGGAAAGAAAAGGGCTAGTATCGAAGACCAGGCACAAAGCACGAAGTAATATCTGAAAATGTTATAGGTATAAACGAAAATCAGAATAAGACAAATGTAGACACTAGAACAACTGAGTTACTAGGCATTGTGCAGCTGCTATCACAAGTAGTTGATTAAATGACTGCTATCGAAAGATCCTCCACCAGTACAGGGCTCAGATTTGAAATTGGGGCTGAAGTGAATCGATATTTGAAGATAGTTAAAATCTTTCAAACTACCTGCATTCAAGGATTGCATTTGACCCTACAGTTGTTGAAGATCGGCTTTTGCAGATCGAAAAAATTATGGATGTTATGTTTTGTCCGAAAAACAGGTTGAGTGTTAACTACATTCATGCTCGAAGGTAAAGCAGAGAGGTGGTAGCAAGCTCGACATAGAAAGAAATTTTAGCTAGCATCACTTCCACATAATCGGTGAATAGAATTTGTTAAAGTTTTCAAAGATTGATTCATTATGTCTTCAGCCAGATTAGCACTGCAAGATAAGTTCTTCAAACAACTCGAGGGTCAAAGAGAGTTAAGCAATATGAGGCAAAATTCACTTTTCTTTCCAATATGCACTCCATTATGTCAGCATTCAAAAGGAAAAGTGGCATAGATTTCTACGCGGTCTCAGAGATCAGTTGAGGTTGACATTAGCTCCATTCGAAATCAGCAATTTCTCAGTGCTCGTTGAAAGAAACATAAAAATAGAAAGTTACAGTTTCTGACAGAGATGGAAGATTCACGTTTAAATTGTGGAAAGGTATTCAACAAGGTTCGGGAACACAGTTACACTTCAACAATACATTTCAACCACAAACCGAGGGACAATCAGAAACAACAATTCAAGTATTGGAACATCTGTTAAGGCTTTGTGTTCTCAATTTTGGCAACAGTTGGAAAGATCATATTCCAATGATTGAGTTCGCTTACAACAATACTTATCAATTTAGTATTAAAATGGCTCCTTATGAAGCACATTATGGCAGAGAGTTGCACAGGATCTACAACAAAAATACTACGAGCCAAAAAACAAAAAAAAATCGAATTTGAAGTTGGAAATTTCATATTTTTGAAAGTCATACCAATGAAAGACACAACTAGATTTGGTCAGGGAAGCAAACTGAGTCCAAGTGTATGGGTCATTTTGAAATTATAGAAATGGTCGGTCTAGTTATCTACAGATTAGTGTTACCTACAGATATGTCAGATATACACGATATGTTTCACATTTCACTGTTAAGGAAATATGTTTCAAATTCAGAACAGAGACTTACACGTGAAGATATTGAAATACAGAAAAATTTAATATATGTTGAAGAGCCTGAAAAGATTTAGAAACTGATGTCGAGCAATATAGAAAAAAACAAATTCCATTTATTCTGATAATTTTTTTTGCATACAATCTGGCCAGCTTTTCCACTAAATTTGTCTGACTTATAGGAAAAAGTGAGCTGATTTGGTTAATATGTCAATAATGACCCAAAAACTATTGTGACCCTGTCTGAATAGAGGAAATCCGATAATAAAATCCATAGTAACTTATTCTCATTTCCATTCAGGTATCGTCAACAATTGTAGCACTCCGCTTGGTCTTTGACACTCAGTCTTTACAATCAGGCCTGTATGACATTAAGATACATATTCACAATTAAATGAGTGATTGCAAGTACACTATGCAGAGATGTAATATTTTTGACTTCTAATATTTATACAGGGATGAAACTCTGAGAACCATTGGAATTATGTGGTAACAAAATGTTAGAGAACCGTGACTATCAGGAGAGTTATCGATAATTGTTATGTTGGGGGAAATCCAACCTTTATCTTTAGTTTATATGACTGTTAGGGTAGGGTGACAACCCATGAAGAAATAACATGAAAATAATTGAGTCATATATATTAAACAAACAAGTGACGTTAATAAGAAATAATATTTATAAAATGACATTGTTATGATTATATGCGATAAACACATCGTGACATGCTTACAAAAATGAATTTGATTATACTAACAATTTTATGCTTACAACCTACATGTTAAACTGCAGTCTTAATTTGTATACCACTGCACTCTTTTCATGTTCTCTATCATGTTGACATAGTATTACTTGTGTGTGGTACATTTTCCTATGAGCATGCACATTTTTTTCATACATAAAATCTTATGTTAGCCCTGATTATTTGTTTGAGCACCTTGTTTATTCTTCCTCATTGCCTTCCAAGTAGAGGCAACGAGCATCTATGTATAGCATCTATGTATAATTTTCATGTTTTGACAGCTTTCACATGATAATTTTGAATTTAGCATCTATGAGTAGCTAGGCGTAATTTGTACAGCTTTCACACGAAAATTTTGAAAATTTGTACATATGTTTTGGGTACGTATTTTTATTATATTGAATTTAGCATCTATGTATAATTTTCATGTTTTGAATGATATGATTTTCATGCTTCCGAGTATGTATATGAATGAGTTCTGAAATGAAATATATCACATATGTTACGCGATCTAGTTAGATTAATTCATCACCGATTAGACCCTAATTATATAAGTTAGAACGAATGATGGTGAGAGCTGATCTGACCAAATTACCAGTCTCTGTCGCGGCACGATTGGTGTGTTTTAAAAAAACAATTATATTCTGAGTTAAGTCACTTTACGAGTCAAGATATCATGAATTCCAAAGTCGTTTAAGATCTCAGTTGTTTACCCAAGGTGGCGAGTTCGAGGTAAGCGTGTTGAAGCTAGTTGTAGGACGACTTCGTTAATTTCAGGTAAATCAATCATATATTAAAAATAATAATTTAATTAACAAACATTGCTTGAATTCTAAATTCAATATTATGTTTTAGAAGTTATTAAGATCAAAATAAAAATATCGCAACATCGAGTAAGTTAACAAAATTTAATGTGGCAATTAAAGTGAATAATTAAATTTCTAAGTTTCAGTCCTCTTTTATTTCAAAATGATGTTAGATTCCATAGATGTTCTAGTTTAGTTAGATCCTTCATATTATTTGACATGATTTATATGCATGAAAATATGTATGAAATGCATGATATGCAACATAGGCATAATAGGGAAGATATGCATGATAAGCAAGATAAAAAAGATATGCATGAAATAAGTAAAAGATAAGCAAGAGAAAGAGGTATGTGTGATATAAGAGATATCCCTGGTGATTCGTTGTACAACAGAGTATGATTTTTAATAGATGCATGAAGATATTTCAGAATAATGTATGTTATGAAGAATAAATCAATCGATATATGAATGTTTGAATGTGCATGTTCAAAAGAGTTCACCCCCTAATTGTACAAATAGAGAATGTCACTGTACCTGCACGCGTAGAGCTTTTCTACCATCACAAAAATTGTGATACTTCATTAACCGTTGTGTTGACGCGATAAAATTGGTCAGGGGTGAGTAGACCGGAGCTTACCTCCTAAGACAGTTGTGATGACTACATGTTAACCGTTGTACTGGCGAGATAATATCGATCATAAGGGAGGTCAGAATCTTTCTATCCTATACAATAATGATATTTATATTGTTAAATGTTGTGCCGACGGGAGCCGATGAGGCAATATTGATGGTGATCCTCATAGAGACAGATATGTTTTTGAAATGTGTAAAGTAAAGATAAAGTAAATGCATATATAAGACTAGAGTATTTTCATTTATAAAAGGTTATTGATACATGCATTAATATATATAAGACTTCTTATTAAAATATGAAAGACTAGCATATTATGAAATTTCTTATAGAGACATTAAAAACCAGCATGCAAATTGATTTATTTTCCTTGAGTTACTATAGTTTTGAACTGATTACATATGGGTTATCTTCAGATAACTCATTATGTTACTCTAATATTATTTTTAGATTTTAAATATTTAAACAGAATAAACATAAGAGAATTAAATGTATATAGGAGGTAAGAACAACAATCATAAACGTACAAAATTCTACTTGTTAATTTAAATTGCTTTCTTTATTAACTCTTTTATGTATATTTGAATATAAAACTGTTACTAATAGAATAATAACAAAATTTATTTTCATGGTTCAATCATCTGTTCCGGTCATAATTAATTCCAAGTCCCAGATCGAGTTCTGATAAAAATAGTATCAGAAAAAAATGTTTAGATTGAATAACATGAATCTTAATAAAAGAGCCAATAGGATAATTGGATTAAGTTATAAATAATAGAAATTAAACTTTTAATTAAGTCAAATTAAATTATATGGTTGTTATTTCAAAATTATGGATGATCATGAGGAAGAGATCATAGATGAAAATGTAGAATCTGTTGTACACCAGAATGTCACAGTGAGTGCTGATGCATTCTCTGATATGATGAATGTTGTAACTTAACTAATAAAAAATTCTCAATCTCAAAGCACATAGCAGTGGAGGAGCACCAATGAATAAACGCTTGAAGCACTTTTAAGATATAAGTTATCCTTTATTCACTGGAGCAGGAGGGCAACTAGAAGCTAAAAACTGGCAATTAAGAGTGGAGAAGATTTTAGATGGGTTGATGTCCATCGGAGAGTTACCCTTACCACTTTTGCCATTGAGCGAGAAGCTGAAAGATGGTGACAACGACAAATACAGAAGTTTGAAGGTAGAACCAGTCATTTAGTTTAGTGGGACGAGTTTGTGAGAATCTTTAGGGATTGGTTTGTACCACTGTCGGCTATAAGACAGATGCTAGTTAAATTCATTAGATTGGTGCAAGGATATTAATCAACTATGCAGAATGAAGCGAAGCTCGCTATGCTATCAAGATATGCACCACAACTCATTTCAAATGCAGAAAAAAAAATGTTACAAATTTCCTTCTAAAATGAAAGATTCATTAAGGCAGCCACTAGTGTCACTTGGAACTGAAAACTATTCAGTACTAGTGAAGAGGGCTAGGCAGCAGCACCATACAGTAGAGTAGAGATTTGCATAAGAGAAAGAGTTCAGAGGAAGTGACACCAACAGTTCATTCAGGAGAATGAGAGTCTATTGGGAAGAAGATAAAGAACTACACTGATAAAGTTATCAGTCGGGCCGGCAGCAGCACCATGCAAACCTGTAAGTGTGGGAAGCAACATCGTAGTGAATGTTTATTTGATATGAATGTGTGTTCACAAACAACCTGGATATCAGAGAAGAAACTGCCCTAAGTCGGATCAGAGATCCACATTAGATTTTAACTCTGGAAGGGATCCAGCCAAGAGAAATTTTCAGGAATGATATATTTTTAGAAGTGATAAACAAAGCATAAAAGAAGTTGATATTGTGACCTGTAAGGAGCAACAGAGGCAGAAAATTCGCTCTCATCAAGAATCAAAAAAACAAGTTGCCACCAATGCTGATGCATAGAGTTTGATGGATGAATTGTCTGAGTGTTATGTTGGATTTATCAGATGTATAGTATATCACATATATTTTAGTAAACCACTTTACAAGGAATAGATTTTTGTAATCGTTTTATGTTTCATCCTCGTATATATAATTGATGTGGAATGCATGAATTTCTAGAACGAAATTTTATAAAAGGAAATTGTAATAACTAGTTTTGAGAAATTTGATAAAATTTTGGCTACTTCGCATCCCGCAGTTTCCAACCAAATCAATTTTATTAAATTCTGTGTTAAATCGATCAATTCAACATATATAATACTATATATAAATTATGAATGGATTGAAAGATTTAAAACTCAAAGGTTATAAGTTAATTAAATTTAATTAACACTTAATTAAACTCTTTCGTAATCCGCTCATTGTACCAAAATTACTGATATATGTGTCGAAGGGGCGAGATCATTATCCAGAGCCTTCAAAAATTCCTCCCCACCCAATACCCCTCTCGTTGCACCTGATTTCGTCGCACCTCCCTCCCACCCTGTTTGATCGACTCAGCAGAAGGAGTTCCACTCTCGCCACTCTAGCAAAGCATGAGCAGAGGCGACCAAGCGGCCACCTGGTAAGCTGCAAACCTCGATTCAAGGCTCCGGAGAAAAATGGATAAGTGTGAAATTGATCTTAGCGTTATTTGAGACTTTCATTTCTTTTATCTTGCTTTTGTTTTGAGATTTGCCACAAGACGTGCATCTTTTCCGTTTCCAGTAGTCGTCGAAAATGTTGGTCTTGTGTCGGAGGTGTTCAATGTAGTTTCAAAGTTTTTCAAAAGGCCTTTAGCATAAATTAGCAAAGAGGAAGTGAAGATTGAGAAGATAAGAAGGGCAAAGGAACTTTTGGTAGTTTCGGAGAAAGTCATGTTGTCGAGAAGCAGCTTAACGTATGCTTTGACAAATCAATTACGTTTTTAGTTAAATTATTTCATGAGCCAAGATATCGTGATTTTCTAAGTCATTTAAAATTTCAGGTTGTTTATTTGAGGCGGTGAGTTCAAGGTAAGCATGTGAAAGCTAATCATATGATGGCTCTATCAATTTTAAGTAAATTAATCTTATACTAAATATAATAATTTAATTAAAAAAAATTGCATGAAGCTTAAAGTTCAATATTAAGAATCTTAATATTTTCTAGGTTGTTAAGTTCAACATAAAAGTTACCGTAACATCCAGCTAGTAACAAAAAATTAATAATTTAGTAAGGCGACTAAGAAGAGTAATTACATTTTTAAATTTCAGCAATCTCCTTTATTTCAAAATGTATGTTTGACTTCATATATTGTTTAGTTTAGTTAGATCCTTCATATTGTTAGACATGATAAATATGCATGAAAAATATGTATGAGATACATGATATACAATATAGGCATTATAGGGAACATATGCATGATAAACACGATAGAAAAAAAATATACATTATATAAGTAAGAGAAATGTATGAGTAAGTGTTATGCATGATATGAGAGATATGTCTGATTCTTAGTTGTACAACAGAGTATGTTTGTTAGTAGAAGTCTGAAAATGTTTCAGAATAATGTATGTTATGAAAAATTAAATAGCCTATATATGAATGCTTGTATGTGCATGTTAAGAGGAGTTCACTCCCTAATGGTACAGACAGAGGATATCATTGTACCCGCGCACGTAAACTTTTTCTACCACCCGAGACAATTGTGATAGTTCACAAGCCTTTGTGCCGATGGGATAAAATCGGCCATGGGCGAGTAGATCAGAACTTACCTCCCCAGACAACTATAGTGTTTACATTGCTAACCGTTGTGACGACAGGATAAGATCGCCTATGATGCAGGTAAGAACATTTTCACCCTAAAGAATTTTGATGTTTATATCGCCAATCACTGTACATACGGGAGACGATAGAACAATATCGATCAAAAGAGTGTTAGGTTTTGTTAACGATGATCCTCATAGAGAAAAATCTGTATTTAAAGAGTATAAAGTAAAGATAAAGCAAATGAATATAGAAGACATGAGTATTTTCATTTAAAAAATGTCATTGATACATGCATTAATATATATAAGATTTCTTATTAAAATATGAAAGACCATTATAAAATTTCTTATAGAGATATGAAAGACCAGCATGCATAATGATTTCTTTTCATTGGGTTACTGTAGTTCAGGAATGTGATTACTTTTGTGTTATCTTTCGATAACTCATCTATTACTCTATTTTTTTTTTAGGTTTTAAATATTTGAACAAGATGAACAGAAGATAAACAAATGTGTATGAGGTAATAACAATAACCAGAAAGGTACAAATTTTTACTTGTTAATTTTAATTGCATTCTTTAGCGGCTCCTTCACATATATTTGAATATTAAACTGTTAATAATAGAAATAGAAAAGCTGAGAATTTAATTTCATTGTATGACCATTCATTCCAGTCTTAATTAATTTCAAGCCCCGGGCCAGACCGTGACAAAAACCATCTTTCTTAACTTCTACAACTGAAGCTACTTCAAAGTTAGATTTGCTTTACAAATTATCATTCCTTGAACTTCACTTAAAATAATCTATAATTGATTTTTAAATTCCAAGCTTCTTTCAATAATGACATACTTTGCTTTGATATTATACATGCATTATATTTCTTGCTTTCTTTTACCAAGCTTTAACTGTACTAAAAAGTAACCCTCATCTGGCTTTATCCTTACATATTCTTCCTCAAATCATTTGCTAGAAGAGTAGATTTCACGTGTTATAAGAATATTATCATTTTCCTATAATACGTCGGTGCATAAACTCATGCATGGATATTAAAGAGTAAAAAAGCTTATAGATTCACCTTCATTGTCAAATTTTACATCTAGATTTTCTAGATCCAAAAGAAGCTTATTGTAAGCGGTAATATATAAATTTCATGAATTTCATGCAAAATATGAATTATTTTCACATAACATAGAGATGACTAAACGTGATTTCATTTTACAGAGAGATTAAAACATTTTCAACATATCTTATGTGTTATTCTAATCTACCAAATTGCGAAGAATTTATCTCCCAGAAAAATGACAATCAACATAAATGCTATCTAATCCATCCATCTTCCTCTTTATGCAACAATTTTTACGCGTTAAAATCATGATTCCTATATAAATTTTCAAAGACATTTAGGAGTGCACATTAATTGGTTTAAATTTAAAAATTGAGTAGATCTGAGCATATTTGGTTGATTTACTTCAATTTATTAAAACAATATTTCAATTTTTTATTTTGAATTAAAGATTATTTGGATTTAAAATTTTCTTTGGTTCAAAAAAAAAATAATTGGTTAATCCAAAAATCAAAGTTTCACACACACACACACACACACACACAGATATTCATATTTTCTAATTTTTTTATCTAACTTCATGAAATTTTATTTTAAGATTTCAATATTATGATTTAGTTTTTTTTTTACCATATCCAAATGAAACAGATGTTTATTTAATTTAAAACAGAGAGTTTGTAAATAAAGTATGTGTGTATGTATGTGTGTGTATCACGCCGCACGCACACGCAAGCACCCACATGTACGTGTGCGCGTACACAAACACGCGCGCGCGCGCGCATTAGTTTTGATTTCACTTTTTTTTGTTTAATTTGATTTTGGCCTTTGCATTTTTAATACTATTTCTTTTGCCAAGATGTACATAGTTAAATCCGAATTGAACTAAATAAACCAAGCTACATCATGGTTCTATTTATAATTTTATCAGTTCAATTTGGGCTAGAATTTAATTTAGTTCAATTAGCATAGCAAATCTATGAACCAATCCAGACAAACCCACCAAATACACATACCCTAATCATATTTGATAATGTAGTTTGAAACCTTTGATGATGCTATCTCCTAGGTGTAACCTAACCGCACTCATACTGGTATAGTAATCGAAGTACCAAAAACACCTCTCTTCAAAATTACAAAAGATATACGATCAGAACCGCATATAAATCAAATAAAAGTAAAAAATGTGGGCATAATTACAAGAACAACAAAATTTATGTGGTTTGACCAGGAATGAGCTACATCTAAAGAGGAGGAGGAACAAATAAATCCAATATCAAACATATAGAGAACAACAAATTAAGTAGCGTCAAACAACATCAATCCCTCTCACAAAAATTAGTCAGAGTTATGTTACACGGGGGGAGGGAAAATCATAAATCAAGGAAAAGGAGGGGATGGGTCGAGGAAATAAACTGATAGAAGACGACGTTAGGAGTCGGGCGGCCGAACAAAGGAAGAGGAAGCGAGGGGGTCGGAAGCCAAGGAGATGAGTGTGCATTATAAATTGTCGAATGAGGGAGGCAGAGACACCTGAGAGTTGAATGGCAGTAGAGGAGGGCTCTCGATCACGCATGTTTCGGAGGTGGTAGTAAGTGCGGCTAGAGCAAAGAGTGTCGGAGGAGAGCAATTGCTTTAGCGGCGTCTCTATCGCGACAACGAGAAAGAGGCAAACGATTTCTGCGATCCCGTGTGCAAAGAAGAAGGCAATGTCGACCGAGAGGGGGCCGAAGCCGCTTGCGGTCAAAGAAGCTCTCAGAGGAAGGAGAGACGGAGTCACATGCAGCCTTCGCGTGGTATGGGATTCGACCGAGATAATGTTTATTAAATCGATTTGATAATAATAATAATAATAATAATAATAATAATAATAATAATAATAATAATAATAATAATAATAATAATAATAAAGGTGTATATATACATATATTGAATTAAAATTAAGATGGATTAAATAAAGTAAATTTAGTAGTTAATTAATGAAAAGGTAATATTTTATTAAAATAATAAATTAATTAAATATCATGTTTACGTTATGTTTCTAATTTAAAAGAGTTGACATCAAGACAAATTCAAATATGAATTAATCCACATTAATATGAGTATTCATACTTTAATCTATAGTAATAATTTACTTTTTTCTTAATTATTTTGAAGTTAGTGACACTGCATATACTTTATTCTAATTGAGATATTTTTTCTCTATCGGTCATATTATTATGAATAGGACGCAATGGAGAAAAAGGATTCATGTAGCCGACCCCACGTAGTGGGATTAAGGCTTTGTTATTNATACATACTTTATTCTGATTGAGATATTTTTTCTTTATCGGTCATATTATTATGAATATTTATAGTTATTTAACCATATGCATTTGGTGTATGTTTTATATATTATGTTGAATTAAATGTGATAATTACATAAATGATATGTTTATGTAGGCTACATATATGTGTGTGATTGACTATGATGGAGTCATCTCTTGATAGTACTAGTGAGAAAATATTAAAGTATTCATGCACGTATATAAAAAAGAATATTGATATTTATGTGTCTTAATTGACACGATATTTAGACAGTGCTCCTGTGATGGTTGTACAAATACATAATGATATTGCTATGCTATTGAAATTGTATAGTTCTTTTAATAACAGCAAATGTTTTTATTAATTTATTAAAAGCTTGGCTAACATTCATTTCGCTTCCTTTGCCCTTATATTATTGTGATTATTATGTATGAGTATTTACTGGTATTGTATAGCTTACTATTGTTTTAAAATTAATATTTCATGTTTAATTAGGTGATTTGAGCGTTAGAAGAGAAAACGTATATAGAAAATGCGGGTAACCAGTAACGAGTTAATTTTAAATATAATGCTTTAATTTATCTTCGATTAGTGATTCTTTCATCTATTAACTTGTAGACAAATATAAAAAATTTAGTCATCACAGTCTGATTGTCTGTTCTCGTTTGGTTAATTTCAAATCTCGAGCGGGTCGTGCCACTTACATATTTAGACCAACCATTCTCACAAGCAAACCAAAGAGAAGAACAAACTTCCCTCATCAAGACTCCA
>JXCR01143463.1:7530-53190 GCA_002079205.1 Phalaenopsis hybrid cultivar
CATAAAATTTTGGAAAATGGTATGGAAGTAGACCCTGCAAAAATTCAAGTTATATCAAAATTAACACCTCCTACTGATGTAAGAGGGGTTAGAAGTTTTCTTGGTCATGTTGGTTTTTACAGGCGTTCTATTAAAGATTTTTCAAAAATTACCAAACCTCTATGCCAACTGTTAGAAAAGGACAAGAAATTTGATTTTACTGAAGACTGTTTAAACGCCTTTGAGTTATTAAAAGAAAAGCTAATCACAACCCCTATAACAGTTTCACCTAACTAGGAGAAACCATTCGAATTGATGTGTGATGCTAGTGATTATGCTATTGGACCTGTTCTTGGATAAATGTATAATAAGATTTTTAAAGTTATATACTACGCTAGTGAAACTCTTAACTATGTTTAAATTAACTACACTGTTACTCAAAAAGAGTTACTGACTATAGTGTATGCTTTTGACAAATTTAGATCCTATTTAATTGGGACTAAATGTGTTGTGCACACTGATCAATCTACTATTAAATATCTAATGCAAAAGAAGGTTGTCAAACCAAGGTTAAATGGATGGATACTTTTGATGCAAGAGTTTGATTTTGTGGTTATTGATAGAAAGGGAACTGATAATCAAATTGCTGATCATTTATCGAGACTAGAATATCATGAATTATCTAACACCGATAATGAAATTACAGACAATTTCTCTGATGAACAACTCTATAATATTAATGAGTGGAAAATATCATGGTATGTTGATATTATTAATTATATTATAAGTGATATTTTGCCACCTATGCTAACATTGTAAGAGCAAAGAAAATTCATTCATGATGCGAAAACATATTTTTGGTATGAGCCTTATTTATATAAATAATGTAAGGATCTTATTATGAGAAGATGTGTACCTTATGAAGAAACTAAATTAATTATTCAGAAATATCATGATTCTGAGTTTGGAGGACATTTTAGAACGGATAAAACTGCTTATAAAATGTTACAAGCTGGATTCTATTGGCTTGCTCTCCTTAGAGATGTTTACAGATATATAAGAACTTGTGATCGATGCCAACGAGTAGGCAATATATCTAGAATAAATGAAATGCCTCTGAATTTCATGTTAGAAGTTGAGATCTTTAACGTTTGGGGATTGGATTTCATGGGACCATTTATTCCTTCATCTGAGAACTTATACATATTAATTGCAGTAGACTACATTTCAAAGTGGATTGAAGCACAAGCTTTACCTCATTGTGACGCTAAAAGTGTTTTAGGATTTTTAATGAAAAACATTCTCATTAGCTACGGAATGCAGAGAGTGGTTATCACTGACGGAGGATCCCATTTCAGGAAAAAATACATTCAGAGATTGACATAAAATTTTAATGTTATTCATTGAATCTCTGCTTCCTATCACCCTCATACCAGTGGGTTAGCTGAAGTTTCTAATAGAGAGATTAAATAAATACTAGAGAAGACTATAAACCCTAGTAGAGTAGATTGGTCTACTAGACTGGATACTGCATTATGGGCTTACAAGACTGCTTATAAAACTCTTATTGGAATGACTTCTTACAGGCTGATTTTTGGAAAGACTTGTCACTTACCAGTAGAATTGGAGCATAAAGTATATTGGGCGATTAAAGAATTCAATTATAATTTAAAAGATGCTCATGAGAAGAGATTGTTACAAATGAATGAATTGGAAGAATTAAGGAATGAATCTTATGATAACGACATAATGTATAAAGAGAAACTAAAGTTATGGCATCATCAGAAGATTAACCAGAAGAACTTTGAACCAGGACAAGAAGTTTTGCTTTACAATACAAGGTTGAAGTTATTCCCCGAGAAATTGAAGTCTCGTTGGTTAGGACCCTTTACTGTAACTCGAGTTTATATTTACAGAGCTGTTGAAATTGAATATCAAAAGACTGGGGATAGATTTAAAGTAAATGAACATAGATTAAAGCCGTATTTTGAGGGTAAAAGAGCAAATTTTAAAGAGGTTTTAATGGTTAGTCAACCTGAATAATATCTTAATAGGTCAAGCTGACGACGTTAAACCAAGCGCTTTATGGGAGGCAACCCATAGTTATCTTTATTTTTATTGGGATTATAGTAGTTATTATTTAAATTTATTGTTAGTTTATAGTAGTATTAAGCTCTACTACTCTTATTTACCCTTAAATTTGAAATTATCATTAGTTTGTGGTAGTATTGAACTCTACTACTCATATTTATCCTTGAATCGAAATTATTGTTAGTTTGCTTTAGTATTGAACTCTACTACTCATATTTACCCTTAAATCATCATAAAAATTTGATCCATAGAGAAAACTGGAATGCATTTGGACCAAAGAGAAACTATGAAATCTTTGCCTTAGGCGCCGACGACGGGTTTTTCCCGAGAGCCCAGATAATTAATTCTAAAGGCTCACCGATGGCGCCATCGACGCCGCTGATGGAGAGAACGGTGGGATGACGATTTTTAGAGTTTGAAACGACGTTTTTTTTTGGGGTTTTAGGCGAGATTTTCTCCCTATAAAACTTCTAAATTTGATTCTTAAATTTGTATTACCCCAAAAATGAAGTGAAACTCCACCAAATTCATCCTTATGGCTTCCAATTACTCTAAAATCTTTAGATTTTGACTGTTCAACCGGAGAAAGTTCATTAGTTGTGAGGCACAAAGAATCTTCAACAAGTGCTGACAAAGAGGAGATTAATCAAAGAAAGAGGATTCGTGAATCGAGGATTGAACAATCCTTCGATATTAATTAAAGAGATGATTGTGCGATGATGATGGGAAGTGTTGTGCTACACTACAGCCGCTATAGTCGTTCCTGTGGTGAAGGAGTTTTATGCTAATTTGCATGGAATCAACCAGGGAGTCGTCTATGTGCGAGGTAGATGGATAACTTTTACTCTTGCGCGGGTTAATGAGTTATATATGATCGAGAATGTTCCTGTCTGTCATTATTCCAACTTTGTCCCGACAAGAAATCTGATGAATGAAATCTACTAATATTTGATGGACGAGACTGAAGACTGGGAAATGAGAGAAAATGGGTATGTTGATTTCTCTGCTACACTTTTAAACCTTGTTTCTAAACATTGGGACTTCTTCATTTTTGCAAAACTATTACTGATGATGAGGATCGGTAAAGTTACTAAAGGGAGTGCTATTCTAAATTACTGTGTTCAAATGGGATTGTCGATTGATATTGGGTCAATAATTGTGAAGTCTATTTTGGGCCTGATCATTCATGGATCAACTTTTGAGCTTGGACATCCTTCAACAATCTTCTTACTCTGCATCAGTTCCAATTATCTTATGAGAATTGAGAAAAGGTTCTTCTACCTTGGAAGCCTTTGGACCCAACCCAGAAGTTCCCAACCAATGAAGATGGGAATGATATGACTATTATTGTGGATCAATCGTCTTAGAATTTACTTCATGTTCAGCCTTTAGTTCTAGAGAAGACACTAGTGATCCTTCATAGAATCAAGAAACTGGAGAAAAAGGTACAAAATGTTATGAATGCAATTAATAATATCTCTGATTTTTTTTATCATCTAGACTGGAGGATGAAAGAGCATTTTGATCACTCTGGACATTTAAAGGAAGTTTAATATGATTGAAGAGGAAGATGGGATTGATAGAAGAGGACTCCACCAAAGAAGTACTATTGATGAGAAAGATGGGATTAATAGAAGAGGACTCTACTGAAGAATTACCATACCAACCCTTCTATAACCTCTTCGTTCATGTTCAATCAATGGGCGATATCAGGAGAGAAACAAGCACTGAATTGGAGGAGTAGTAGATTTACTTTACTACCTATATGTCTATATGTGTTATTTGATTTGAACTTATGTGTTTTGAATTTTACTTTTAGATCTCAGTATAGTTGAGATTGAGCATAGAATGTTTGTTTTCAGCGTTTAGAATGTTGTGGCTTAGATTGTGGCACTGAATTGATGTATTAAGGTTCTAAAAATACCAAACCTATGTGTGTCGTGTAACGTGTATTGTAACCCTTGGATTTTATATATAATTGTGATGTTTTGTGTTGTGAATATTTATTCTAGTACATCATTTAATCACTTAAATTTAGGTCTAGAATGATTAAACGGATGTCGACGAGGCTTGAAATTGATCAAAATCACAAAAATTTAGAAATTGAACCAATTTTGAAAATCTCGCCGACGACGCCATCGAGGCCGCCGACGATAAATTTTCCCCAAGACTTAGGGTATCTAATACAATAGAGCTCGCCGACGGATCTTAAGACCCCGCCGACGGTGAGATACCAAAAAAATACTTTTAACCACGATTTTGACCAGTCGACCGCCACTATTCATCATCACCTTCCTCCTAAAAAATGAAAATTTGGATTTATGGCTTGAAGATACTGGATTTGGGGAAATTTCAAGGCTTTAAGACACCGAATTTCATCATCTCTCGGTAAGAGCTTCACTCCAACCTAAAAATATTTGATTTTCACCTCGAATTTCTTCCACATTGGGGAAATCTAAAAAAATTGAGAATGTGGAAAAAATATTTGGAAGAAATTCATGGAACTTAGTTTTGAAGTCTTAAAGTCACACTTAGAAGCCATTATTTGCATATTTGAAGTATATTTTGAAATTGTTCTATAATTTTGATTAGATTGAAATGGCTCCGTGACAAAAGAGGCGACTTGAGTTTGACGAGTCTTGCTTCATCAATGCAAATGCTCAGTCTAGATTTACTTAAGTATTTCAAGGGAAGAAATGTATTCAAGTTCGTTTTTTTGAGAGTCTGGGAGGAGAAGTTGAATGAGTCAGGAGGTGGGAAAATTTATATTATACCGCCAATAAGGCTGTTGTGAATTTTGTTAAAGATTTTTATGCCAATGCGTTCTATTCTGAGGACGGAACCGTTCGAGTAAGAGTTTTCTGTTGAGCTTAGTGCTGCATTAACTCATTTTATGAAGTCCCAGACTCCTACATCTGCAATTATGAAACCTTCAGTATATTGGAAGGTCCACTAAACAATGTCATTAACTTTCTCACTGATGGGAAATGGACATGAAAGATAAAGCAGCGAGAACGGGTAAATTTTTCTGCTTCCAAGTTAAATGCCACATCTAAAGTGTGGCACTATTTTATTTCATCTACTTTGTTACCAACCTATCACCATAGTGAGGTAACAAGAGATAGAGTTATTCTAAATTTTTGTATTCAGAATAATCGGACTATAAATGTGGGGAGAATTATTTATAATAATATTTTGACCATGGAAAGGAATGAATCAAGTGGAGGTTTCGGACATCCTGACCTCATTTATGCACTTTGCCAACTTTCTGGAGTTGAAGCTAGAGATGATGAAGAATTAGTTTACCTTTAATTTAAAGACGTATGAATCCCATGAAGCATGGAAATCTGGGAGTAGGAGTAAAGAACCTTCTACTAGTAAAGATATCCCTTCTACTAGTTATGACCTTCCTTCCTCTAGTTCCCCTACCCTTCATGATTTAATGAATGAGTTAACCTTAAAGTGGAAAAGTATAGAGAAAATAAATGAAAGAATTGGGGGATTAGAACGTAGACATGATTATGATAGTGAGTATCTACAAAGGCATTCTCACTTTGAGATAGCTTACTACGAAGCTCAGGCCCGACGCTACAGCGGTGAGCCTGATGTTATTTTTCATGAATGCCCCCGTTATACTCAGTATCAGCCCAATCTACCAGCTGACCAAGGAGACGAGGATATAGTATGGGATTTTGATATATGATAGTGATTAATATACTTTTGTTTTGTGCTTTTGTAATAGAGATAGATGTTTGTCTGTATGTACTTTCATTTTATTGTCTATTTTATTTTATGTTTGCATAAATGTTTAGTGTTGTAGTTTGAAGTATGCATGTGCAGTTGTAATAGACTTCGATAAGTATTTTGTAAATTTGTATTGTGATGTGTTAGTGAAATATTTTATTTGTATAATGTTTAGTTTTGTACTTATTTCAAAATTTCATTTCCCAGCAACTTCTCTAATGATTTAATGTATAGAAAGCTCCTAATATTACAGACCAGTTGAAGTAAAATTTTGAGAAGGAACTGCAAAAAATTTCAGAAAGATGAAAATGCTTAAAGTACCGAGGTATGATCTATCTTTCCACCTGTATCATTCCATATTGAAAAATTTAAGTTTGGGGGAAAGAAGAAAAAGATTAAGTAATATATGTTCTCAATTTAAATATTTTAAAAAATTATTAATATGATTTTTAGCAGTGAATTTAATTCAGATAACTATATTTTATAAATATTTGAATATTATGGTAGATTTAAAGGAATATTTTTGTAAGGAAAATTAATTTTGTAGGTTAAGATATTTATTATAAGAGAATAAGACTATAGTTAACTATTTAAAGTAAAGAAAACTATAATTTGAAATATTAAGAATCTTAGAAATTAATTTGAGAAGAAAAAATTGGGGCTCAATGATGTAAAAGCTATGAAATACTTATAAGGCAAAGGCATGCTTTGAGTTTCAAATTTAGGGAAAGAAAAGTGAAGTTCAAAATTATTAAAGGCTATCCAGTTCTTTGAGTTTCAAATTTAGGGAAAGAAAGGTGAAGTTCAAAATCATTAAAGGCTATCCAGATTTTTGAGTTTCAAATTTAGGGAAAGAAAAGTGAAGTTCAAAATCATTAAAGACTATCCAGATAATAATCTTCACTTGAAAAAGAAAAAGAAAGGATTGACAACAATCACTGAAAAGAAAAGAAAAATTCACTTGAAAAAGGAAAAAGAAATGATTGACAACAATCCTTGAAAAGAAAAGAAAAATATATATTTTAGGGAAAGAAAAGTGAAGTTCAAAATCATTAAAGGCTATCCAGATATAGTAATCCTCACGTGAAAGAAAGGTGATGTTCAAAATCATTAAAGGCTATCCAGATATAGTAATCCTCACTTGAAATGGAATGCTTTGAGTTTCAAATTTAGGAAAAGAAAGGTGATGTTCAAAATCATTAAAGACTATCCAGATAAAGTAATCCTCACTTGAAAATCAAAAAAGAAAGGATTGAAAACAATCCCTGAAAAGAAAAGAAAAATATATAGGATTGAAAGCGGTGATGTTTAAAATCATTAAAGGCTATCCAGATATAGTAATCCTCACTTGAAAAAGGAAAAAGAATGATTGACAACAATCCCTGAAAAGAAAATATATATATATATAGGATTGAAAGTAATACAAATGAAAAAGAAAAAAATTATATAAGCGAGGAGAAGCTTGAGGAGATGTCTAATAAAAAATTGGCTTCACTTGGACCTACATAAAGGGAAAACCTAAATACATTCCTGAACTTATATTTATGAAATAGTACCTTTTCTAGTAGTGTTCTCATTAAGTTCCTAACAATTGAATATTCTAAGTGACTTGATATTACAACATATAGTCATTCTTGAAATGAATAGAAAACTTAGAACTCTTAAACTTGATGACTAGATAGTCTTGTACCTACAGAGTTAATTTAATTACTTGAAATTTTTCTAAAAATTTCACTATGGTATAATCTTGTACCTACAGAATTAATTTAATTATTTGAATTTTTTTCTGAAAATCTTACTATGGTATTTACTTAAATTAAACTTATAGTATTTCTAAATTAAAATTTTACCACAGTAGATCATAACTTTTATGTAGTACTAAAATTACTTGAGGACAAGTAATAGTTAGTTATGGGATTTTGACCCAAGGAAAATATGTTGAGATTTTCATACCTATTTTATACTGTTTTAATGATATTGCACTTTAAGTAGAACTAAAATTACTTGAGGACAAGTAATAGTTAAGTTTGGGGGATTTTGACCAAAGAAAAATATATTGAGATTTTCATACATCTTTTATACTGTTTTTTATGATATTGCACTTTAAAAAAAGGTATTTTTAAGATTTTCATAACTATTTTACACTGATTTTGATGATATTGCACTTTAAAGAAATGTATTTTTGATGTTTTGTTGCAGGTATGTTGAATTATGTTCATTGAAACAAAAAGATGCAAAAAGAAGTGAATTTGGAGGAAAAAGGACCAAAATATGAAGATTTGATCTTGGGCGCCGACGACGCCATCGGCGCCGCGGACAGTGGGTTTTTCCTGAGAGTCCAGAATTATATATTATAGAAGGCTGCTAACAGCGCCATCGAATCCTACGACGGCGAGAACGATGGTTCTCTCAATAGATGCATTGAATATGGTCGATTTTTTTAAGGGACGCTTAGGCAACTCTTGAAAACTCTTCCACAACTTTAAGAGAAACATTTTAGAGGCCAAAAAAGGGGGAGTTCGAGGAGTCCAGAGAGTCCGGAGAGTCCAGAGAGTCTGGAGAGTCCAGGGAGTCCAGAGAAGTGTAGTTTAGGGTTAGGTATTGTGAGAAATTCTTTTAGAGATTGTAAGAGTGGAAGGAAAGTGAGAGATTTTTTCCTCCTTGCCGCTTCGAAGGAGAATTTTATGTGCTATAAGGAAAGGAAGAGATTCAGAGGAACTTTGAGGAGTTACTTGGGAAGGAATTCGAGATAAATTGTATTTACTTATTGTAGTTTGTATGACTTTGCTTTTATATATGAAATCCAAGTTTTTTCGTATCTTTTCATGAGTTTTGATTAGTTTTCTCTGTCTTTCTCCTTGTCTTCAGATTTTGTAAAATGGTGATTTGAATTGGTTGTGCCATGAGAATGTTAAAGAAGTTGTGATGATCTTTTCACTTCAATCTTTAATTTACTTTCAATCTGGTCAATTGATTTATTAAAATATGTTGAGTTTTACAACTAAAGTGAGGATTACATCCAAGATTTAGGGAGGTCAAAGTCTTTAAAATTTGGGTGCAAATAAATAGGGAAATAAAAATTATCAGGCGTAGAATTGGAGTATTTAGAGTGACAGACTAAAATCGACAATTCGGTCTTATCATTTGGGTGTTTAAGTGTAGATGTTAGCCCTCAGGTGAGGGGAATGTGGGAGCTCCGAAGTGAGAGCCGGTATCCTCCCAGCTTAGCTACAGATTCAGTAACCAATTATAGGATTAGTCAATATTATTTATGACTGGTCCAAAGGGTAAAGAATAGGTATGCTCCTATTGGCACAATATAATTTGTACCGATTCAATTTATCCATTCACTTAAATTTCTTGATAAGGAGAAGGATATTTTCTTATATATTGAACTTCACATTAGAAACTTTATTAGTAGAATTAGTTAATTCAGAGTTTATTAAAATTACATTTTTAATTTAATTGCCTAATAATGACAAATATGCAATTTGAACTATGTTGTTGTGTTTAAGTATTAATTTTCTAAATCTTAAGTTCGTAGCCTCTAATATTAATCCCTATGGGATCAATATCTAGGACTTCATTAGAGCCCTATATTCGTTGAGCGATACGTATACTTGCGTTGATAAGTGTGACTTTACAATTATTGAATATTTTATACACCTATTTACAAATCTATAATTATTGTTAAGTTTTTGGCGTCGTTGTCGGGGATTTAAATCTTCTAGCAGTAGTATCAAATTATTGTATTTTTTAGGATGTATGAAGTCGCTGTCAAGCGTTGACGGTGCCCTTGACCCGAGAACAGCCTGAACCCCTTAAAATTTGCAATTTACATAGTGAAACACAATTTTTACCCTTTGAGTCACTTTCAACCTCTGGTTTTTGCACCTAGGGCTCACATTTTCTCAGATTTGGGGTGATTTCAAGGCAAAGGAACTTAGGATTTCATCATCTCTAGGTAAGAGCTACACTTTAAACTAAAAAAATTAAATTTTCACCAAAGATTTATCTCACAATGCCGAGATCCAAAAATTTTAAAATTTTTAAAGAAATTTTGAGAAAATCCTTTGGTGAAGAACTTCTACTTTATAGATTTATGTTTAAAGAGTTTTACATTATTTTTTTTAGAATTTTGAGAATTTATTCAAAATTTTATCAAAATTTCCTAGATTTACCATGGTCTCGAGAACGAGTAAGGGAAAAAAGAAAAGTAGATTATGATGAACAAAAATTTGTCAGCTTCAGGGCTAGTGCTTGTTTCCATAGTCTACTTGAAAATTAAAAAGTGATTTCAGATTGTGGTTTTAAAAATCTGAGAAGAGAAGTCGAGCGATTGACCAATGCTTAGCAGTGGGAAAATTTTTGTTGTTTTGCTGCTGATGTGATTATTGGTGTAGTGATGGAATTCTACGCCAATTTTACAGAGGCTTTCAATGAGTTTATTTTTGTTAGAGGGAAAATGGTGGAGTTTTCACTAAAAAAAATTAATGAGTTTTATCAGTTGGAAGATGTTTATAGTTGCCAGTATAAATTGCTTTCTTCTATGAACGAGGCCCTGGATGAGGTTATTTCATACTAACGGAAGAGGAATTCGGAAAGTCAAGAATGGTGTTAAGGTAAACTTTCCTCTTGCTATGTTAAATGTAGTATCTAAGGCCTGACACTATTTTATTTCTGGAAGAGTGATACAGACGAATCATCATAGTGAGGTGACCAAGGATAGAGCCATTCTGAACTTCTGTATTCAACAAGTGATGAGGATAAATGTAGGCTCTATTATTTATATGAAAACTTGATCTATTGCTTTGGGAGAAACTACTAGTGGTTTAGCACACCCTGCACTTATTTTCACACTTTGTGAACAGACAGGAGTTTATTTTAAACGTGAGGAGAGAGGATTGAGCCTCTAAAACCTATTGGACCTACTAACTTAAAGACTTATGAATCTCATGTTGATTGGAGATCCAAAAGTAAGACCAGGGATATTCCTTCCACTTTTAGGACCCCTACTTTTAGTGACTCCACTCTTCGAGAACTATTAGATCAGATGATGATCCAGCAGGGAGATATCTTAAGAATGGATCATAGGTTGCAAAACATGGCTGCCAGAAATGCTCACACTGATGATTTGATACGACAAAAGTTAAAATATGATGCTGCTTATGATGATGCAATGGCGAGATACATGAAGAGGGATCATTCAATTCAGTTTCCTACTCACACTGTTTTTACTCCATATCAGTGCCAGAATCTGGATGTAGATGAAGAAGATGATGATGATTGGTGATCTTTCTTTTAGTTTATTTTTAATTGTACTTTGTTATTTTTTATTTGTTTTTGCTATATTTTTTAGACTGTTTGTTGTTAGATAGTGATACTCCGTTTTATTTTAGATATTAAGTTGTGAACTATAGAATTCTAAAATTGTTTGTTATTTGAAATTCAATTTAATTCTATTGCTAGTTTTAGTATTTTGTTAAATGTATTGTAATTAACTCTTTCTCAACATATTTTATATATATTATGTGCAATTTAATGTTATAAGTCTTATAGCTTTTTATATTAGCACCTGCAATATTTCAGAGTTATGTTTCAAAAATCAGAACCTTCAACAGATAAGTCTTTTTCTTTATGTATTTAATGTTTTCTTTCACCTTTTATTTTTTTCAATTCTTCATGCTAAATCTTTTAAAAATTTAAGTTTGGGGAGGGGGAAGAAAATTTTCTTTTTAAAAGAAAGAAACTTAATTTTATTTGTCCTCACTTAGCTATATTTTCAAAAATTTTAAATTTAACATGACCTTTGGTATGAGGGGATAACTTTAGATAACTATATTTATGTTTTTAAGGATCTAGTAAGCTTAAGTAAAAAAATTTAATAATTAAGGTTAATTTTAGAGATTAAGATATTTGGTGTAAGAGAATAAGACTATGTTTTTCTATTTTAAGTAAAGAAATTTGTATTTTTGAAGTATTAAAAATCTTAGAGATTTATGTAAAAAGAAAAGAATTAAACTTTTATGAAATCTTTAAGCTAATATAAATTTGTTAAGTGAATGAATGTGAAAATTTTTTAACTTTAAGAGGAGGATAGTGAAGTTCAAAATCATTAAAGGCTATCCAGATATAGTAATCCTCACATAGAAAAAGAAAAGAAAAATAAAAGAAAAATAAAAGAAAAATAAAAGAAAAAGAAAAGAAAAGAAAAGAAAAGAAAAAAAAAGGATTAAAAATGATCCTGAAAAGAAAAGAAAAAAACGAGATGTGAGGAGAAGCTTCAGGAGATGCATAATTAAAAGTTGGCTTCATTTGAATGAACTTAAGAAGAGTTGACTACATTTTCTAAACTTTTATATGAGTATTAGTTTATTTATTAGTAAAGTTTTATGAAGTTCTTTTTCATATGGATATTCTAAGTGACTTTAATATGAAAATTTGTTATTTTTTTAGAAGAATAGAGAATTAGAAATCTTGGACTTGACTGTTGAATATTCTTATACCTTTAGTATTAACTGGAGTTATTTTGAATTTTTCTTAAGTCGTGCTATTATGTTTAGTAGACTAAAATATGGATATCTAGAAGTTAAACTCTTTACCATAAGTCATATTTTTTTATGTAGTAGAGGAGTTACTTGAGGATAAGTAACATGTAAGTTTAGGGGATTTTGATACACCAAAAATATATACATTTTTAGATACATATTTTATACTTATTTTTGGTGATATTACACCTTATTGGAAGGTATTTGTATGTTTGCTTGCATGTTGTTGATTTTTAGGACTTGAAGCAAAAATTAAGCAAAAAAAGGATGGAATTTTGAGTCAAAATGACATTTTTGAAGAAATACTCAACGCCGACGGCGTAAACTTACAGAACTGCTGATGGATTTTACTCAGCGCCAACGACGCCTTTTGACAGAGAGCATTTGCAGACCACTCAATCTTGGTTCAGTCCCTATTTATAGAAGATTTGATGAATTTGGACTCTTTTTTAAGGGTTTTTGGATGCAGTTATTGGAGAACTGGCTCTAGGCTCTATTTGAGGTCAAAATTGATCAGAAAAGGCGCTCCTCTTCATTCCTCCTTTCTCATTTTTGTCATACCTCGCCTCCATACATTTTTTCCATCTTCATTCCACCACCATTCAGGAGTTTATTAGTGATTTTTCTTTAAGAGTTTAGAGTTTTTATGGTGAGATTAAGTGTGAATTCTTCTTAGAGAGTGTTGGAGAAGAGAAAAGTGAGAGATTTCTTCTTTCTACATTTCTTAGGAGAGGCTATAAGGGATTTGCTTTGAGAAAGAGTTTTAGATAATTGTTGTTTGATTATTAGTGTTGTATGAACTTTCTTTTATATATGAAATTTGTGTTTTGTTGTATCTTTCTCATGAAATCTGAGTAGTTTTCTTTATTATTCTTTCTACTCTGACATATGGTGAAATGAAAAGATAATATGGATGTGCCAATATTAAAACATAAAATAAATTATGATGATTTTTCAACTCTGAACTTAATTTACTTTTTGATATGGTCAATTGAATTGTTAAAATGTATTGTGAACCATATGATCCGAGAAATGGAGTATGAGTTCTACAACAGAGTGAGTATCACGTTTAATTCCATGAACGAGTAACTTTTTTATGGAATTAAGTGCAAATAAATAGGGAAATATATGTTGTTGGGTGTAGAATTAGAGATTTTAGGATGACAGACTAAAATCCCTAATTTAGTCTTAGTGTTTAAAAACTAAAGCAAGAGTTAGTCTTCAAGTGAAGGGAAGTGGGAGCTCTAGAGTGGGAGTCAGTATCCTCCTAGCCTAGCCACGGATTTAGAGATTAGCCAATGATTTTCTATAACACAGTATCAAGGTAGAGAATTAAAAATGCTCCTATATGGCACAATACATATTAAAACCAATTATCTCATCTCATTTTACCAATATCTCATTATAGTGGGAAAGATTTTTTATCACGTAAGAAATCTTCATCACATAAACATAGTTTTGTAGTTACAGTTTAAACTTTGCATTTTAGTTTTGCTAAAAGTTAAATAATTCAGTTTTGTTAGAATCTTACACATTCAAAATTAGTGTCAGTAATTTCATTTGATTTCTGTGAATTTCCTAGTTTAAACCTCCCCGTGGGATCGATATTCAGGGCTTAAATAGAAATTCCTTTATTACTTAATAATGATACGTATACTTGTGTAGAATCCCAACATTAATTGCTTAAATTTCTTAATCATAAATATTGCATCATGTTTTTGCACCGTTACATAGTGGAGTTAAACTTATATAAATTTTACACAACTATATTTTCCAGGATCAGGTGCCATGGTAAATTTATGAAAATTTGATAAAATCCAAATAAATTCCGAAGAATTTTGATAATCACAATGTGGAAAGTTTTAAACTTAAATCTACTAAGTAAGACTTCTTCAGCAAAGGATTTTCTCAAAATCTTCCAAATAAATCTCAAAGTTTTAGATCTCGGCAATGTAATACAAATCCTTTGTGAAAATAAACAATTTTGAGTTCAAAGTGTAGCTCTTACCAAGAGAAGATGAAATCCAAACTTTGTTTGCCTTAAAATTCCCTCAAATCCAAGCAATAACAAGTCCTATGTAAGAAAACTAAAGGTTAAAGGTGACTTAAAGGGTAAAATTTGCATTTTACTATGCAAATTGCAAATTTTAAGGGTGTTTGGGTCGAATCAGGTCGAGGGCGCTGTCGGCGCCCATACTGGCACCGTCGGTGCCAGTGGCCAAAAATTCATATTTTGATTTTTTTTTCAAATTTCAATTTTCTTTCAATTTAATCCAAAGTCTATTTAGTCTTTTTGAACACTAATTTTCATTTAAAAATAGTTCACAAACAAACACGTTCACAAACAACACCAAACTAACTTTTATATATATAAATACACTTTTTACAAATACATTTTTCTAATCACACTTCCACATCCTTAAAGCAAACTAAATTATAATTCAGGTCGAAATCAAGCCACGACACAAGAACGCTGACACAAAACTATACAAAATCAAAGTCAATAAAGTTCTAAAGCAAAGTAAAGTAAATCAAATCCACACAATTATATTAAAAACATAAGCATTTTAAACTAGTAGAGAGTCCAACTTTTCAATTATTCTGCCTCATCTTCAGTATTTTATCCTCCTCTAATATCTCCCATAGACTCATAATGGACATACAAATTGTAGAAGGGTCGGTGTGGGAATTGATCAGTCAAATTTTCATCGATCCATCCATTTTTCTTGAACATTTGCACCAATCCTGCTTCAATTGTCCCTTTATGATCAAATTTCTCCTTCATCCTTCAATCTAGGAGATAAAAAGTGTAGTTAAGATTTCTTATAGTATTCGTAATACTCTTTAGTTCTTTTTCTATTTTCTTCTCCAAAGCCATTGAACTTCCAACTGTTGGTGGCATCAATGGTGTTGAAGCGTGTGATGAATGATCCAAACTAACATCTAATGCTTCATTTTCATTTCATATATAATTGCCATCAATAGGAATCATGGGCTCCCAAGGTAATAAAACTTTCTCCCAACTTTCATATGGAACTTGAGATTGACTATAAAGTAGGAAAATTATAGAAGAGTGCACAAGTCCATATATTGGCCCATTCATAAAAATACCCATAACAGATTTGAAAATAATTAACCCCACATCAATGGGTTTTTCCATTTGAATCCAATAATTTAAAATGACACTTTCTCTTGTAACTCTACTAATCTTCATGGTAGAGAGTAATTTTGCATATATGAAGAAATGTCATTATTTTGATATTGGGTTAAATAGTGAAGTAGAGAAACTAACGTATCCCTCATCTCTAATTTTGTGATTATCATTTTCATCCATCACAAAATTATATACTTCTTACATCAAATCTCTCATTAAGATAAAATTTTTATAATGACAGATTGGAACATTTTCTATCATGTACAAATCATTAATTCGAGCTAGAGTAAATGGTACAGCCTTACCTCGAACGAAGACAACTCCTTAGGTAATTTCATGTAAGTTAGCATAGAATTCCTTTACGACTGGTACTACAACTGCAGTGGCATTATAATACAAAACTTCCCAACATTTTTGCACAATGATTTTCTCAATCTGTTAACTTGGATTACTCAATCCGTGGTTTACAAAGTCTCTTTCCTTGATAAGTCTCTTCTTCGTGATGACTTTGTCGTATAATCTACGTGCATCAAAACTGATAAATTTTCTTCTATTAAAAAATCATATCTTAAAGTATTTCTGGAATTGGAAGCCATGAAATCTAAATTAGGAAGTTTTTGGACGTCCAAGGCAATTTTAGGACCTTAAAAACACCTCTCGAAGGTTATTGAGGAGCAAATCCCGCCAAAGTCCGCCGAATTTGCTTTGTACGTGCAAAGCTACTTGAGACGCCGTCGGCGGTCCCGATGGTGCTATTGTCGCCATGGTTCATTAAGCGGGCGCCATCGGCGCCAAAGGCCAAATTCGCGTCTTTTATTTTTTGTTCAATGTGATTCCAAATTTTCCTTCAATACCAATATTTGTCTTAATTTATGATAGATAAAATTGTGTAGGAATTGAAAATACTATTATTTTCTAAGATATAAAATACACTTATTAAAAAAATAGTAATAATATATATATAAATAGATATATATAAATTTATATATGAGTTGCCTCCCACAAAGTGTTTGGTTTAACGTCGTCAGTCTGACATACCATTGTTTAGTCACGATGACTTAACATTAAAACTTTTTTAAATTATGGTATGTATCCTTCATAATAATATTTCAATCGATGCCCATTAACTTTAAATATTTTTCCAGTTTTAGGATATTTAATAACAATAATTCCATAATGACAGACTTTAACCACTTTAAATGGTCCTAACTATCTGGATTTTAATTTTTTTTGGAAATAATCTCAATCTTGTATTATAATAGAACTTCTTATCCAGGTTCAAACTTCTTGTTAATAATCTTTCAATCATGCCATATTTTCATTTTCTCTTTATAGATTTTTGCATTATCATATGTTTCATTTTTAATCTCCTCAAGTTCATTGAGTTGCAATAATCTTTTCTCACCAGAATCTTTTAGATTAAAATTAAAGTCCTTAATAGCCCAAAATGCTATATGCTCTAATTCTACTGGTAAAGTCTATATAGCCTAAAAATAAGTCTATAAGAGTCTTATAAGCAGTTTTGTATGCCCATAATGCAGTATCTAATCTAGCAGACCAATCTAATTTATAAGGATTTACAGCTTTTTCTTAAATTTATTTTATTTCATAATTTGATATTTCTGCTAGATTGCTGATCTAAGGATGATAAGCAGTATAGAATCTATGTATAATATCATATTTTTTTTATCAATTTCTCAATCCTCTTATTTCTAAAATGGAATCCTCCATCTGTAATAGTTACACTCCGCATTCCATATCTTATAAAATTTTTTTTAAAAAAAAAAAATTAGAAACACTCTGAGCATCACATTTAGGTACAACAACAGTTTCAATCCATTTGGACATAAAATCAACATCAAGTAATATCTATAAGTTTTCAAATGAAGGCATAAATGGTCTCATAAAATCTAATCCCCACACATCAAAAATTTCAACTTCTAATGTGTAATTTAGAGGCATTTCATTTCTTTTAGAAATATTTCCTACTTGCTGACATCGATCACATGTTTTAATATATTCATTAACATCTCTAGAAAGAGTATGCTAATAAAATACAACTTTCAAAATTTTATAAGCAGTTCTATTTATTCCAAAATGTCCTCCAAATTCAGAATCATGACATCTTTCAATTATTTGATTGAGTTTCTTCATAAGGTACACACCTTCTAATAAGAGATCTTTATATTGTTTATTTAAATATGGGAGATCCTAAAAATAGAATTTTGAATCATATATAAATTTATTTATTTGTTGATTCTGACTATATGGTGGTATAATGTCACTTACAATATAATTTACTATATCTGCATATTACGGTGTATTTATTTCATCAATACTATATAATTTTTCATTAGAGAAATTTTCTAAGATTTTGTTTGCAAAATTAGTTAATATTTCTTTTTCTAGTCTAGACAAATGACCAACTATTTGATTATCATTACCCTTTCTATTAACTATAGTAAAATTGAAATCTTGCAATAGAAGTATCCATCTAATTAATCTTGGTTCAGCATCCTTCTTTTGCATCAAGTATTTGATAGCAAAATGATTTGTATGCACTATACATTTAATTCCAATCAAGTACGGTCTAAATTTATCAAAGGCATAGACAATAGCTAATAACTCTCTTTCAGTAGTAGTGTAGTTAATTTGAGCATCATTTAGAGTTTTCTAGCATAATATATTACTTAAAAACATTGTTGTGCCTTTGTCCTAAAATAACTCCAATAACATAATCACTAGCATCGCACATTATTTCAGATGGTTTCTCCCAATCAAGTGGGACTATTATAGGTGCAGTAATTAAGTTTTCTTTCAATAGTTCAAATGTTTTTATGCATTCCTCATTATCTTTTTCTAAAAGTTGGCATAATGGCTTAGTTATTTTGAATAATTTTTTTATGTAACGTCTCTAGAAACCAATATGTCATAGAAAACTTCTTACCTTTCTAACCGTAGTTAGTGGTGGTAATTTTTTAATAACTTAAATTTTTGCAAGATCTACTTCCATGCCATTTTCAGAAATTTTATGCCCAAGTACAATTCCTCTTGCAACCATAAATTGACATTTTCCCAATTTAGTACTAGGTTGATTTTTTCACATAATTCCAGAACTTTTTCTAAATTATTTAAACAAAATTCAAATGAAGTCCCGAACACAGAGAAATCATCCATAAGTACTTCCATTCCATGTTCAATCAAATTACTAAATATTGACATCATACATCTTTGAAATGTTGCAGGTGCATTTCATAGTCCAAAAGGCATTCTATGAAAAGCAAATGTTCCATAAGGGCTTGTAAATGTTGTTTTATTTTGATCCTCAGAAGCAATTGAAATTTGATGATAATCGGTGTATCTATCTAAAAAGCAGTAATATTTGTTTCCAGCCAATTTTTCCAACATTTGATCTAGAAAGGGTAAAAGAAAGTGATCTTTTCTAGTGGTCAGGTTTAATTTTCTATAGTCTATTCAAATTCACCAACCAGTAACTTGTCTTATTTGAATTTATTCATTTTTCTCATTTACTTCAACGGTCACTCCTCCTTTATTTGGAACACAGTGAATTGGACTTACCCAAGCACTTTCTGAAATAGGATATATAATTCCAGCATCTAACCATTTTAAATTATTTTTAACAACTTCTTTCATTATTGGGTTTAATCTCCTCTGAGGATAAGTTTTAGGTTTGTATTGTTCATCTAATAAAATTTTGTGCATACAAATTGAAGGGCTAATTCCTTTAATATCTGCTAAAGTCTATCCAAAAGCCTTTTTATATCTTTTTAACATTTCTATAATTTTTGTTCTTGAATTTCAGTTAACTCAGAAGATATAATAACAAGCAATTTAGATGAATCACCTAAAAACACATATTTTAAATGAGCAGGTAATACTTTCAATTCAAGTTTAGGTGGTTTAATACTTGAAGGAATAAGATTTTTATTATCATTTTCCAACAAATCTAAAGTTTCAAATTTTTCCTGAATATAATCTAAATTATTTTCTTTTATTTTATTCTTATTCTCACTAAATTCTTCTTACCTGAATTTTTCTTTAAACTCATTCTTAAATTGCTCATTACTTAGATAATCAGTAAATTCCATCCTAAAACATTCATTGCCTTTTTCTATTGCAGGATATTTCATAGCTTTTGCAATATTAAATGTTACTTATTGATCATTACATCTCATCATTAATTCTCATTTTTTCACATCTATCACAGCTCTCCCTGTTTCAAGAAATGATCTCCCCAAAATAATGGGAATCTCTTTATCTTCCTCTATATCTAATATTGTAAAGTCTACAGGGAAAATAAATTTATCCACTTTTACTAGTACATCTTCTATAACTCCTTTAGGATAGGTTATTGATCGATCAGCTAACTGAAGAGTTACAGTAGTAGAGAAATCTCTCCTAAATCTAAACGTTTAAAAATTGATAGAGGCATCGGATTGATACTCGCTCCTAAATAATATAAGGATTTTCCATAAAACTTTTCACCAATTGCACAAGGTATAGTAAAACTATCAGGATCTTTTAATTTTTCAGGAAGTTTTTTCTAAATATTAGAGCTAAACTATTCACTAAGTACAATGGTCTCATGATTTGTAAACTTCCTTTTCTTGTTTAGTATATCCTTCATAAATTTCACATAACTTGCATTTGTTCCAGAGCCTCATTGAAAGAAATGTTTATCGTTAATTTGTTTAAGGATTTCCCAAAATTTTGTAAATTATTTTTCCTTATTCTTCTGATTTAGTCATTGAAGAAATAAAGGTAATGGTTTTTCTAGGGGAACTTGTGTTTGTTTATTTTCATTATGGTCACTTTCCATCTCTTCTTTCTCTTCATCAACTTAGTTTCTCTTTGGATTCTTGTTTCAACTTCTTTTCCCCTTCGTAATTGAATAACTTTAATTTACTCCTTATTTTAGTCTTTGGGATTAACTTTTACAGTACTCGAAATATTTCTTGAAGGTCTGTTACTAAGTGCAGTAGCAATATATTCTAATTGATTTTCAATATTTTTAATAGCAGCCCCTTGATTTTGTATTTGATTTCCCATATTCAACATTACTTCTTCCATCGTCAACTTCTTTTTTTTAACTTGTGGGTTAGGTTTAGAGTTAAATCTAAGAGGATAATAAGGTCGATAATTAGGATTCTCTTTGTTGTTAAAATTTCCTGAAGGGTTTATTGAATTGTTATTATTATTCCAACTAAAATTAGGGTGATTTTTTCATCCAGGGTTGTAATCATTAGAATATGGATTATTATTTTGATTATTAATAGCATTTAAAGTTTCATAAGATGATTTAGTATCAATTATCTGTCATAATGAATTTTCCTCCAATGCTGGTGGTATTTGAGGATAATTCACTCCAATTTGATCAATCTTTTTTGATATAGTAGCAATTTAAGATGCTAAAATAAGCATTATTTCAGAGTCATGAATACTGGCTACTCTCTTAGGATTTACCCATTCAGAGGGCCATTGAAAATTATTAGTAGTCATTTCTTCTATTAAAGAGTATGCTTCATTAAAAGGTTTTAACATTAAAGATCCACCTGCAGCAGCATCTATAACTAATCCATTGTAAAAAATTTGAATTATTAATCAATCTGGTAAATCATGGTGTGGACATTTTCTAAGGAGATCCTCAAATCCTTACCGAACTTCATATATCGATTCCCCTTCAAACTGACAAAAGATGTAATATTGTTTCTAAGCTTAGTTGTTTTCGAGGGTGGAAAATATTTAGCCAAGAATTTTTGTGATTGTTCTCCCCAAGTATTGATAAATTCAAGTGCTAATGAATTTCACCAAGCTTTGGCTTTATCTCTTAATAAAAAAGGAAAAGTCTAAGCCTAACAACATCATTAAACACTACGTCATATTTAAAAGTAGCACAAATTTTAAGAAAACTAGCAAAATGTAAGTTAGGATCTTTAGTAGGTGTTCCTCCAAACTGATTATTTTGTACCATTTGGATAAAAGCAGGTTTAAGCACAAATGAATTAGCAGCAACATAAGAATTTTGAATAGTTAAGTGAAGTTCATCTGTTGTTAGATTAGCATAATCTCTTAAAGGTCTTTGTCGATTTTCATTTATTTAATTTTCTAAGTTATTCTCCATTTTGTTCAAATTTTTAATTTCTTTTTATTGTTTTCTAATTTTTTTCTAATATTACGTTCTAATTCTGAATCGTATAGTACTAAACCTTCAAATCTAATGTTTTGCATAAACAAATATAAAAAGCAAAGAAAATTTTCTTTAAAATACTCTTAAATCCAATATATATATATATATATATATATTAGAATTTTGATTTTTTAATTTTTTTGATATTTTGTATTTTGTATTTTGTATATTTTTATCTCTAAATTTTCTAATTTACCAAATCTATTTAATTTACTATTACCTTCTTCGACAACGGCACCAAAAAGTTGACCAATGGAAATATAGTTGTGTAAAATTTATAAAGTTGACTCCATGTTACAACAGTGCAAAAAACTTGATGTGGTATTTTATGAATAATAACGTTAAGCACTTAATGTTGGTATTCTACGCAAGCATACGTATCATTATCAAGTAATATAAGACTTTTTATAAGTCCCAAATATCAATCCAACAAGGAAGGTTTAAATTTGAAATGATAACTTAGCTAAGAAATTCACAGAAGTAAAATGAAATTACTATCATTAATTTTAAATGTTTAAGATACTATCAAAGCTAAATTATTAACTACTAGCAGAATTTAAATACAAGGTTTAAAACTAATAACAACTAAATTATGTTTATGTGATGAAGTTTTCTAATATGAAAAAACATCTTTCTCACTACAATAAGTTTTTAGTGAAATGAGATGAGATAAATGGTTTAAGTATGTATTGTGCCAAATAGGAGAAATTTTAATTTTCTACCCTGATTCAGTGTTATAGAAAATCATTGGCTAATCTTAGGTTTAGTCCCTAAATCTATAGCTAAGCTAGGAGGATATTGGCTCCCACTCCAAAGCTCCCACTTCCCTTTCCATGAAGGCTAACTCTCGCTTTAGTTTTTAAACACTAAGATCGAATTGGAGATTTTAAGTCTATCACCCTAGAAATCTCCAATTATACTCCCAACTAAGTATGTTTTCCTATTTTTTTACATTTAATTCCATGAACGAAATTCTCCTTCATGAAATTAAATGTGATTCTCACTCTGTTGTAGAACTCATACTCCATTTTTTGGATCATATGTTTCACAACATATTTTAACGATTCAATTGGCTAGATCTAAAAGTGAATTAAAAGTGGAGTTGAAAAACCATCACAATTTATTTTAAATTTTAACATTGACACATCTGAATTATCTCTTCATTTCACCATATCTCAGAGTAGGGAGAAAGATAAAGGAGACTACTCATACCTCATGAAAAAGATAAAACAATACACAAATTCTATATATAAAATAAAGTTCATACAATAATAATAAACAAATAACACTTATATGAAACTCTTTCTCAAAGCCCATTCCTTGTAGCCTCTCTTAGAAAATGTAGGAAGAAGAATTCTCTCACTTTTCTTCCTCTCCAACACTTCTTAGAGAATAATTCACACTTTAACTCACCACACAAACTCAAAACTATATAGAACTTAACTCACTAATGGCGTGGAATGATGTAAAGTGGCAAGAAGTAAGCAAAAGGGGGCAATGGATGGCAAATAGGGGCAAATGAAGACGAAGGAGGGCTAAATGAAGAAAAACACGGGTCTTTTTTCTGATTAATTTTTTCTCTAAATAGAGCCTAGGGTCGGTTCTCCAATAGGTGAATAAGATTTTCAAAAAGCGTCTAAATTCAATGAATCTTCTAGAAATAGGGCCTGCGTTAACATTAGCGCCATCAGCGTCTGTGGTCTGCAATTAAAATCCGTCTTCTCTATCAAACGACATTGACACTGTCGGTGCTGAATTTTCAGTTTCTCCCTTTTGACTCCAAGTTTCATCCTTTTTGTTTCTTTTCTTGCTCCAAGTTCTAAAAAACAACAACCTGCAATAAAACATACAAAATACCTTCCATTAAAGTGCAATACCACCAAAAATGAGTATAAAATATGGGTTTAAAAATGCATATATTTATTTTGGTGTATGAGTCATCCTTGGGAAAGGTCCCTTCATCATAATGAAAGTTGCTACCACAGAAGCTCAGGAACCGCCTATTGAGTTCAACCTGACCTGTTTATAAGATTTCCCTTCTTATAAGAAGGTAAAGACTACTGCCACTACGACACCTGCTAAGATTGTTGCTCTCATTTCTTCTAAGAAAAAAGAAGTTATGATTGCCGAAGACCTGGCTGAAGGATTGGTTGTCCCGTAGTCAATGTTTGAAATTGGATTGAGTTCGAGGACTGCACCGTTAACCCAAACTCAAAGAAGGAACCGTAGCCAAAAGATTCAGAAGGCTACTAAAGCTTAGATCTTTGAAGAAAATTCTGTTGATGAAATTCCTCATCAGAAGAAACCAAGGTTATCGGAGACCTATCCGCTTCTTCGGGGGAATAGTTACCATCCCTTAATGGACATTGATGGGTACGAGAGTATCCAGAAGATTGTCGCTACCTTTTCGTCCCCTCATGGACATAGTGGGGAGAGGAAGAAGCCCACTCCTATCACCCGAGTCAGCACACTATTCCAAATACTAGCTACTAATATACCTAAAATATATAGTATTTTTAGACACATTTTTATACCTATTTTTTAGATATTGTGCTTTAATGGAAGTTATTTGTGTGTTTTTTCTTTCAGGTACTAGTGAAAAGGTAAAAAATTCTAAAAGTAGTAAAAAAAGGATTAAATTTGAAGCAAAAAAGTGAAAATGGTGTAAAAGAGTTTTGGCGCCTAAGCGCCAGATCCAGCCCTTAAGCGCCGGTGAAACAAAGAAGGTCGTGCCTAAGCACTAGAGGCCCCGTGCTTAAGCGTCAGAGGTAGTTATGTGGTGGTTTACTTCATTTTGTTGAATTTTGAAGGGACATTTGAGGAACCTATTGGCTAAAGAGGCTGGTTATAACCACTATAAATGAAAATATGATTAAAAGACTTGTGAAAGAAGGCATCCCTTGGAGAATACATCAAATTTGGACACATTTTGAAGAGTTTCTAAGGCACCTCTTGGAAATTTATAAAAGAAGGAAGATGAGACATTTAGAAGTGTGCTTAAAGTCCTGAAAAGTGCTTAAAAAGGGAGAGATTTTCAAACAACATTGTTTTTAGTTTTATTTTGAGAGTTATGAGTGTTGTCAGAGAGAAGAGATTAAAAGGAACTTCAAGAGTTTGGTGAAGGATTTGAGATAACTTTTTATCTTTGTCTTTAAACTACTTTTGGTTTTAATTAAGACTTCTTATTAGTTTGACAATAATTTCTACTTTTAAACTAAAGTGTGGTTTTGTTTTCTCCATAGATTCTGAGTAGTTTTCTTTATCTTTCCCTTAAAATGATAAGTAATTAAAGTTTTGGATAGAAGTTATGGAGAGTATTAATCTTTAATGTTGGAAGAGGTTGTGATCATTTAATTTAATGTACTTAATTTACTTCGTGATACGACCCATCTAGATGTTAAAATTTGTTGTGAGAATATGTAAGAACCGGGCTGGTATTGTCTCAGTCAACAATTAGAAAGAATCACATGAGGTTGTATGAATGAGAATGTAGTTCATATGATTGATTGAAAATAAATGAATTTTTGTGAGAACATGTAAGAATCTGGCTAGTATTGTCTCAGTCAACAATTGGAAAGAATCACATGAGGTTGTATGAATGAGAATGTACTGGACTGGTATTGTCTCAGTCAATAATTGGAAAGAATCACATGAGGTTGTATGAATGAGAATGTATTCATAGGATTTAGTGCACATAAATAAGGAAATAATCTTTGAAGTGTGTAGATTTAGAGGACTTTAGAGTGACAGGCTAAAACCCCGAACTTGATTTATTGTTTTAGGTTCTGATACGAGATGTTAGCCTCCAGGTGGAGGGAATCGAAAGGATTCTAGAGTGAGAGTCGGTATCTTCCCTGCCTAGCCGGTCTTCAGAACTATTCAAACTTTAAATTAGCCAATGTTCTTTAAAACATCTATAGTAAGGGTAAAGAATATTATTACTCTTATTCGGCACAACACAATTAGCATACTTCCACAACATAATTCTTATACTTATTACTGATTCATGATAAGGAGAAAGATATTTTCATATTCTATGTTTTTTCTTTAAGATAAAGTCAAGTTATATTTAGAGTTGTTAATGTTTTGTCAAGATATCAAAAATACCAAAAATATTTGAATTTTTATTAATGTCAAATTATCTATATTTTAAGTAATTGTCTTTTTAAAGTAGAAGTTTGTTGTTCGATAGTGCATATTGCTAATTTCGCTGTGGGATCGTTATTCAGGGATTAATCAAAAAGTCTTATATTACTTGATAATGATATGTATACTTGCGTAGTATCCCTATATATATATATATATATATATATATATATATATATATATATATCTNTGCCCCTATTCATTTTAGCATCTCTAGTAAGTGTAAAGAATATAATTGCTCCAATTTCGCACAATACCATTTGCACACCACCATAACAGAATTCCTACGCTTATTATTGATTCATGATAAGGAGAAAGATATTTTTAAATTTAGTGCTTCTCTTTTACATAAACTCAAGTTATCTTTTTAAATTGTTACTGCTCTTCCAAAATATCAAAAATACCAAAAAGANTAGGATCAAGTTTTTGGTGTTGTTGTAAAATAAGAAAATATAAGTAAAAATAATAATTAAAGACATGTTATACTGTTGCATATAAATAGTCAGGATCAGCTGCCAAGGAAGGTTGTTTCATCAGTGAATTACATAAACGAGTGGGATGTACAGTATCCCCTCACATGAAGAAAGAGATTCTAAGTGACGTCAGATCTATCAGATAGTCTCAGACACCAACTGAAACTTTACTTACTCGCATTCCCATCATATTCCGTTTGCAAAATTGAATTGATACAAACATTACCACCATCAATCCTACTACTGTTGTTGCTCTAAGGCCCGCAGGCCATCAACCAGTTAAGTCACATTTGGGTTCAAGAGTTCTTCCAATCACTCGTTATAAAATTCTGAAGGAAACGATGGAGAAGATACCTGGTACTGTATCTGGTTCGCACAACAGAAAGCATACTTCTCTTCGACGTCTTGATGTTGAGATACGTCGTCTCAAGATATCTTTGCCAAAGAAAAAGGTATGGATACCCAAGGTTGTCATCCAATACAATTAAGTGAGCCTGCTGGGCAAGATCATGGAGTGAAGTGAGGGTTTGAAATATCTAACATTGTCGTAGCTATTGCCAAAATGATGGATGAGCAAGTAGAGGATGTTCAACAGAGTCCTCCAGATCTTAAAGCTATACAAGAATAAATAATTAAAGAAAAGGTTGAGAAGCTTAGGATATAAATTTCTGAGTTGGCCCGAGAACATGCAGTTTCCATTGATGATGAGAATGATGAAGATTTTGAATTTAACAATTATCTCAAGGAATACTTCATGGGCATTCATATCATTGAAATTAGATCCGCTGCATCTGTGTGTGATGCTCAACCTCTCGTTAAAGAGAACATCATAGATGAGCTGTGTTTGGTTGTTTCCCTAAGGGATGAGCAAATCAGCCAAATGGAGAAAAGAATGGAAAAGATGGCCACTGCCATGGCCACCATGGTTGCAATTCAAGGAAAGTCTCTACCCCAACAGTTAGCTTCTTCATGTATAAAACCAGAGATTATACATATCACCGATGAAAGGAGGGGAGTTGCCTCAACAAACAGAGCTTATCAATAGAAGAAGGATTCTCCATCAAATGTTATACCAGAAAAGGAATTTAAATAGATGATCGAACAAGTTTGGGAGGCCTTAGCCCAATCTAAGGGTGGTGCATTGATTTTGAAGGGTAGAACCTACCCGTAGGAGTTCAATGTCGTACCCTACCCTAAGGGTTTTGTGACACTAAACTTTAAGATATTTGATGGGACTAAGAATCCCAGACATCACATAGCACATTTCTGAGTAGTTGTGGTAACACAGGAGGAAACAAAGCTTTACTTATCAAAAAAATCGTCAACAGCTTGTCGGGAATCACTTTTGATTGGTATGTTGAACTACACAATGGACCAATCAAGACATTTGCCAAATTAGAATTGTTGTTCGTGAAGAGATTTGCTGGAGGACAAAATCATATTTCTATTGTAGATCTCATCGTGGAGAACCAAAAGCCTAATGAGACCCCTAGTAGATTACATCTTGAGGTGGAGAAACCTTAGCATGAAATGCAAACCACAACTATAGAAACATCACGCAATCGAGATTATACTCAAAAGCATCCATGGGTCGGTATCTTTCATGCTTAAAAGACTCACCATTAAGTCCTTCAAGTAGCTACTCAGCAAAGCTAGCAATCTATAAGAGGATGTTAAAGATATGGATTCCCAGGAGAAATCAGAAAAGATCATAGCAACCTGAATACTCAAGAAGAAGTCTAAGACAGTAGCAACAGTCGATAAAGGAAAACAACCAATGAAGATACATGTAAGAAATTCTCGTCAGGATTCCCAGTCATCATCGCAGCATGTTCAACAACAGACACAACAGAATGGCTAGTCTACCCAGCAACTGCATCAAGTAGGATCATACCGAATAGAAAATAGAAGAGGTCCATCTATGTCCGAATGAAGGAAAATAGTGTATTCCTTCAAAGCTGAAGCGGTACCAAAGATCATCAGAAGTCTAATGAAGAAGTCCGAATTCAGGTTACCAGATCCAAAGAAACCCAAAGAGGTTGACAAAAAGGATCAACCTAATTATTGCTCGTATCACAGGATGCTTGGACACACTATAGAGGATCGATTCATCTTTAAGGATTGCTCAAGAAGAACCTTAAAGAAGGGAATATAATAATCCCAAAAGAATATTTAAAAGAACCTGAAAAGGTTTCGTAAATATGATTTTGGCTAAGCCACTCACTCTGATAGATTCCTATTTAAAGAAAGATGGATGGAGCACAGCTTGGAATAAATCATTCAAGAAGATACTGGATCAGATTCAGACTGCATCATCACAGAAAACTGTTCAGAGTCTACAGCCTGCTCAACCCAAGATAGAAATTTTGTTAGAGAAATTGCTATAACAAGAGAGAAAAGAACGACGTCGAGAAGACTGATAGCATTAGGGGTAGGATAGGGGTTGCCTCTGTTAGATTGGTTGTCTCAGATTTGGGGAAGAAAATCCTCAAACCCCTAACGATGTATGATTATCTTTTTGCTTTGCCAAGCTATTATGAATATAATGATTATGATTTCGGCTACGTTTTAACTGTTTCTAGTGATGATGTAACTGATTTTGCTCAATCTAACCTCGATCTTGATTCCCAAATCGATTCTCAAATTATACTTATGTCTGATGAACCCGTTAATAAGTTTGAAGAAGACATCGATGATATCGATTACAATAGCGTCGGGAGTGAGGAACCAATCCTCAAGTGCCATGGTGTACACTTGCTATCAACTAAGATCTTTCTGATGAAGAAGAAGCAGTGGAATTTTTGCCTACAACATCTCAAAAAGAAGAAATTACAGAAGTAAACTTAAGGAGCGGAAAGGTATTACCCCCGAGAATAGCTCTAGCATATAAAAGAAATCAAATAATAGCTCAAGAAGAATTATCTCCACTTTGGCTAATGGAAGAAACAAATAGACAAGTAAAGGTTAGAGGATTGTATAAAGTGAATTATAATGTGCTAGTTCATCTTAAGAATTTTTCAGCCAAACTAAGCATCTATGATGCTCTAATTCTATCAAAAGAGATAAGGGAGTCTCTGGTTACAACTTTGCTTGATCTGGAGATTTTTTTAGCTCAGTTGGCCAGCACATCCTTAGATGAAGTTTGCTCGTTAAAAGAACAGCTTGGGGTAACCTTTACAGATGAAGACTTGCTGCTTGGTAGCGCTGACCACAACCGACCGCTCTATATATCCGTTAACATCGACAAATTCGTGTTGTCTAGAGTTTTAGTAGATCCTGGAGCATCACTCAACTTGATGATTATATGGACACTGGCCTATTTAGACATTGAGGCTCAGGATCTTATGGCCGATAAAATGATGCTAAGAGGATTCAACCAAAAGGAAGAAAGAGTTCTTGGATCAATTACATTGCTTATGAAAGTTGGAGAACTAGTAACAACTGCCAAGTTCCATATCATCGACGCTGAGACCTCTTTTATTGCTCTACTAGGTCGACCCTGGACTCACGAACTCAACATGGTTTCATCATCTCGACATCAATGCATTAAGTGTTATAAGGAAGGACAAGAGCATTGCATGAAGGGAGATTTGCAACCGTTTTCAGTTCATGAAGTTGGCATTCATGAAGACTGCTTCTCTTATAAAATTTTGGCAAATGAAGTAGAAGATTCTGAAGAATTACAATGGCAGAGCCATTCAACTCCGCTTTAGCAATCTTCTACCACTCTCTTACAACAAGTTAGTCGAGATTCTTTTAGTTCGCACATCTTAGGTCGAGGATAAGGACGTGGATGAGGAAGAGTCAATAAGATTGTTGAAAGGACTAGGTCGACCATCAATATTGATGATGAAGAGAGTTCTGAAGAGCAAATGATGATGATAAAATAAAAGAAACCACAGTACGAGATATCATTGGAAGATGGGAAGAAAAGCGAATGTAAAATGATGTATGATTGGATGTGAATTTCATGACCATTACTTCAATTCACCCTCAAAAGGTCAAGAGTTTAAAGGTTAAGGAAGTCTGTAGTGCTGGTTCAAAGCTGGTGAAATTTTACCATGCTTCAACTTCTGCTAATCCTAAAAATCATGTCAATTTGGATGAGAATCTTGATGAATTGATGGAATTACCTTTTGGTTACTTTTCTCCTTGTGTGAAAAAGTTAATTCAACAGGGATATTTGCCAAAACAAATGCCAAAAAATAAATTAAAACTTTTTTAAAAATTTTAGAATGTTAAAAGTCAAACTCCCAATTTGAAAGAGGGTCTCAGATTTGGTACAGTGGGACCAGTCGATGAATCAAAATTTTGCATGGTTGTTACTAGTGTATCGGAAGAGGATTACCTCGATGTTGAGGATGACTCTATCGATCAGCTGATAGAAGATGCTCCTCCAAATTTGAAGAAGAAATTTAATCAACTTTTAATGAATTGAAAGAAATTAATCTTGGGATGTAAGAACAACCCCGACCAACATTTATAAGTTCTCTACTCAGTGATAAAGAATCTGCGAAATTGATTAAGTTACTATCAAAATTCAAAGATTGCATCGCCTGAAGCTATGATGAAATGCTAGGACTATCAGCAGAAGTTGTAGTTCATAAACTCGGGGTGAACAAAGATATAATCCCAATAAAGCAAGCTCCCAGAAGGATGCGCCTCGAGATAAAGCAGCAAGTCATTGCCGAAGTGAAGAAGTTAATAGATGCTAACTTTGTAAGAGAAGAGCAATACCCCTCATGGTTAGCCAATATTGTGCCAGTTAAGAAGAAAAATGAACAGATCCGTGTATGCATCGATTTCAAGGATCTAAATAAGGCGTGTCCAAAAGATGAATTTCCATTGCTGATACCAGAAATGATGGTGGACATCACTTCGACACATGTCATTTTCTTTTTCATGGATGGATCGTCAGGATATAACCAAATCAAGATGACTCCAGAAGATGCAACACTTACAACATTCAGAACACCTATTGGAATTTTTTGTTACACGGTAATGTCATTCAGGTTGAAGAATGCCCGAGCAACATACCAACGAGCTATGAAAAATATTTTTGACTACCTCATTCACAACCAAGTGGATTTCTACGTGAATGATTTGGTCATCAAAAGTAAATAGAAAATAGACCATTTGTATGATTTGATGATCGTGTTCGAATGATTACGATAATATAATCTTAAGATGAATCCCTTAAAGTGCGCTTTCGGCGTTACCTCCGGGAAATTTTTAGGATTCATTGTCCATCATCGAGGAATCGAGATTGACCCTGATAAGATTAAAACTATTTTGGAAATGCCTCCTGCTAAAACTTTGTAACAACTATGTTCTTTCAAAAGGAAAGTTGGCATATCTGAGATGTTTTATTTCTAATCTCTTAGGTTGGTGTCAAACCTTCTCAACATTAATTAAAAAGGACGCCAAATTCATTTGGGAGAGAAATGTCAGCATGTTTTCAAGGATGTTAAGCGATACTTAATGACTCCTCCTGTTTTGGCAGCCCCTATTCCGGGAAAACCGATGATACTTTATACTGTGGTCTTAGACGACTCTCTCAGAGCCTTGCTAGCTCAAGTCAATAACGAGGGCAAGGAAAACACACTTTATTACTTGAGTCGTCGTCTAATACCGACAGATGTAAAGTGTCCACCCATTGCGAAGCATTGTCTAGCTTTAATTTTTATCGCTCAAAAGCTTAGACATTACATGCTTTCTCATAATATTACCTTAATTTTAAAAGTTAATCCATTGTAATATTTGATGACTCGGCCAAAACTTTCTGAACATTTAGCAAGGTGGTTGATGATTTTATTGCAATTTGATATAACTTTTGTTCCCCTCTGTGCTATCAAGGGACAGAATTTAACAGGTTTTCTCACCGAACACCCACTTCTAGCTGGGTCCCCTCTTAATGATGAATTACCAGATGAACATGTATTACAAATGGAATTCTCCAGTGCATAGCATTAGAAAATATTTTGATGGAGCTTCATCAACCAGAAAAGACAAAGGATTGGGAACTGTTATACCGGGCAAAGCAGGAATTGTTCTCATCTTCATCACACTAGAAAAGGGTATGTTGAGATTCTCCTACCACCTGATAGAGTCATGCACCAACAATGAAGCCGAATATGAAGTGTTAATCATCAGATTGGAGTTGGCAATCTCGATGAATATAAAAGATATTGCCATCTATGTTGACTCTCCACTCATCATTCAACAATTCGCCAGACAATACAAGATTTTAAAGCCGAGACTAGCAGAATACCTCCAGTACACAATGAAGCTACTTGAACATATTCCCAAAGTAACTCTCTACCGGATTCCTCATAGAGATAACACCCATGCCCAATGCTTTAGTAGATTGGAGTGGGCTTTCAAGGAAGATGGGTTTTGTCTTGAATTGACCTCGAGAATCAACACAAGCTCGAAAAAGAAGAAGGGGTGACAATTGCAGTTGCTGATATCGATGAAGACTAGCATAAGTCATTAATAGAATATTTACATACTAAAAAGCTGCCAAAGGAAAAGTTTGAGGCATATCACATCACAAGAAGAGCTATGTCATATGCCCTAGTGGGAGATGTTCTCTACAGAAGATTGTTCGATCAGATGTGGCTACAATGTTTGAGCAAAGCAGAAGCATAGAATATCTTCAAAGAGGTACATGCCGGATTATGTGGTGCTCACTAGTTAGGGTCGAAGATGAATATGAAGATCAAAAGACTCATATATTATTGGCCAGCAATGATGTCTGATAGTATGTATACAACTAGAAAGTGTCACCAGTGCCAAGTGCATGGGGTGGTCTTGCACTAACCTCTGAATGTGCTGCTCCTGATCGTCGCCTTGTGGCCATTGGAGTGTTGGGGCACAGACATAATAGTTCCAATAGACCCTCTATCCTCTAAGGGGCACATATTTATTCTTGCCACTATAAATTACCTCTCTAAATGGGCAGAGTCAGTGTCGTTATGAGAGGTTATAACACGACACGTCCTTCAATATTTCAAAAGCTAAATTGTTTATTGTTTTGGTGTATAGCTCAGAGTAATTTTCGATAATGGGACAGCCTTCAAAAGCACCAAAATCAACAACTTCGCTGAAAGGCATGAGATAGAATGTTTATACTCTACGATCTACTATCCCAGGGAAAATGGTCTGGTTGACACCATCAATAAAACACTGGTACAAATTTTGAAGAAGACACTAGACGAAATTAAAAGAGATTGGCATAACAGACTATTAGAAGCTTTGTGGGCCTACCGGACAGCGTTAAGAACTCCGACTCAATTTACACCCTACACACTTATGTACTGGTCTGAGGTCGTACTGCTGTTAGAAGTTTAGACATTGTCTCTCAAAAGTGTTGTTTCCAATCAGTTCACGACAGAAGAAAGTATGAAGCTCGAAATTGAACAATTAGAGGGAAAGTGACAAGAAGCGCAATAGAATTTGGAACTTTACTAAGCAGAGATGGTACAAGCTCATGACAAATTGTTCTGTCAGAGGATATTCAACATTGGCAATCTTGTTCTTGTTCTCAAAAGGCCTATTCTTGCACACTACAAAGGTAGGTAGAAAATTTGAACCAACTTGGGAGAGACCATTTATAGCAGAAAGGGTATATTAAGGAGGAGCTTACCAGCTGGTGGATTTTCGAGGCAAAAGTCTTATGCTGCCAATCAATGGATGATATTAGAAAACCTATTATGAAATGTGACATTATTTAAAATGAGATTTTGAGATCTAGATTTTTTTGGGTTTACTTTTTTGGCTAAGTGTCTATGACTTGATCCAAAATTTTATAATAATATTAATCTTAACGAAATGAAAATTTTTTAAGCTGCTCACTTCATTCTTTTTCTCTTTTGTTTTTCTTATATTTAACATCTCATTAAAATTTAAAAAGATAATAATAAAAACTTTTGTACCTTTACAAATTAAAATATTTTCTAATAAATGTTTTGTTTTGTTCTTGTTTCTACTAAATTTCAGTGCACTGATGTTTTTTCTTGTCATCTGCAGAAAAAAATGTCATATCAGAAGCTGATTTTTGTCTTCAAGGATGGCTTGAATCTCGCACTCAATGAGGAAAGGGCACATCAGGGTGGCATCATAAATTTTGACCTAGACTTTGGTAAAGTCAATGTTAACTATGAGGGTCCCCTGATGGACATAGTTAACCGACAAGAAAAGGAAGGGTTACCGTCGCTTTTGAGGATTGGTACAAAAGAAAACTCTCTCTGAAGTGGAAGAAAACAGTAACACAATAGAATTCGATGGAGGGAACTAACTGGTTACCATCCATGATAACCACACCAACCAGAAACCTAGTCAGCACTGATAATGAGAGACTGTCAGATCCACTATTGAGTAGAGCTCAGTGTCAAAATGCCAATCATCGCAGACACAAAGCTTTTCTATGCGAAGAAAGAAGACACCTGGAAGGGGTGGAAACTTTACTTACCCAGATTCCTGAGAAGAAATCTACGACCTTTGCATGAGGGAAAATTCCATCAGTTTGCCCGCTACAGAGGATGAGTCTGAATTCCCTGCAGAGCAAAAATAATTTGAAGTACTAGAGGATTTTTTTAAGGGTTGCCCAATGTGCAACGTCAAAGTTCCTATTCATTCATCGACAGAAGGGGCATTCATGGAGTGTTTGACATGCAATGTTTTACACTTAAACCACTACAATTCATTTGAAGAATTCATAGCCACTGACACGGGACGCCAGGAGATGACTTACCCACATACCAAATCGTACATTCCATTACCTGTGGAGCCAAGTCAGGCGTGGTATACTACAGATGTAAAGATGGTAGATCCACCTCGATAATCTTAAAGGATCTCCACAGTGGAATTGAAAAGAATAACTAAAGTTAAGAGGAGAGAATTTTAATTTTATGAAGAAATTTGAGGAAATATTGTCAATATTTTGGAAGGCCTATAGCTGTGCACGGGAGTCTTCTCTGAAAGTGATGAAAGAAGAATCCTAGTATACATATTTGATTTAAGATACAAGGGTCAAGCTGGCCTACTGATGGAAAGAACTTTTTCTGAGCCACGAAAATGGATGAGAGGAAAAGGACGGATAACTATCCAATGTGGATGTTGTTATAAATTCACTAAGGATAGACAAGGGAATCCCCCGGGCATTTTAAGAAATGATGAGGTGGACCCCATGCCCTCCAAGACCTCAAACTTTTAGTACCCTAGTTCTTGTTGACTATTCCTAGAGAACTAGAAAAGGAACCCTCACCATTAGAAATTATAAATCATTCTTTGCTCAACTTGAAGTTTCACATATTGGGCCTAACCTCTAACACTGACTAGGTGGGTCAATATGGGGGAGCTCAAGGTGAGTCCCCATAGGACTACTTGGCCTTAAGGTTGACCCTGTGTATTGGTCTGGCGCTATTTCATTCACTTTCACTCGCAACCCTAAACCCAAACTTTGTTGACTTTGATCCCTTGATCCTTTGGGAGACTCTTGTAGATGGTCTCCTAGACCCACTAGCCCTAGGCTAGGGTTTAGCTAAGACCAATACATAGAGGACTCAAATGAGGATTCAATTGGTCCATAGCTCAAATAGGGTGTTTGGCACCCCAATTTTACCAAAATACCTAACTTAGCCTTTTGCCCGAAAAACCGACCCAATTTACCTAAACACCCCTAAACCCTAAATTTGACCAAAATTCCAAAAATTACCCAAAATACCCAAATTTGTTCTAAAATCATTTAAAACTACCCAAATTACCCAAAATCACCAAAAATTGCTAAAATTGCCAAAATACCCCCAAATTTGCTAAAATTACTAAAATACCCCTAAATTTGCTAAAATTACCAAAATGCCCTTGGTGGCTTAAACTTTTCCAAAACCTCCAAAATCATTTCAAAAGTCTCCAAAACCAATTTGAAACCTACCATTGAACCTAATTTGACCAATTTGACCTATTTTGACCAAAAGCCTCAAATTACCCTTAATAGCCTAATTTCCCCAAATTCACCCGAGATGTCCATTAATTTGGCCCCAATATCACCCAATTTCAATTATAAACTCAAATTAATCATTCCTATGATCATTTCAAACCAAATCCAAGTTTAATTCGCCCATGCTTTGAGCTCAATTTTGATCCAAACCAAAACCCCCAATTTTAACCATATGACCCAATCTCGCCCAATTGAATCCCATAGCCCACTCAGTTGCCTTAATTTGTATTATAAACTCTTCAAAAAACTTCCACAAATCAAATTGAACCCTTAATTGACTTTTATCAAGCTTCAATTGCACCCAATTTTAGCCAAAATCCAAAATCCCCAAATTTGTCCCAATTGGCCATGTGCCCAAATTCCACCAAATTGAATGCCCAAACCCCAAATTTGACACCAAATTGATGTTGAGAACGCTTCATGATATTCCCCTAGACCATTTTCAACCATCAATTTAGACTTAACCCAACTCTAGCCCAACCTAAGCCCAAGTCTAACCCAACACCCTCAAAATTGATCAAATGCCCAAAATTCTCAAAATTGAACCTCCAAATCATTTCAAAATCACTCTAAATCTTTTCTAAACTTTCTTGAAAATAATATACACCAAATCAATAAATTAATTGGGCTCAATGTCATGGCTAGCCTAACCCAAACCCAAATTCTGACCATTGAACCCCTTCACCAAAGTTGACTTAGCCATGCCAAAGTCACCAAATTAATGTAACCACAAACACAATTTGGACCCTATTGACAAGTCCAAACCACCTAAACCGCCTAGGTGAGCTATGGACTAATGGTCTCTTGATTTAAGAGATATTAACCATATTTGGGCATTATTTGAAAAAAATTTGCCATCATAACTTTCCATTGGGAGTAAATCATAATTAACTCTCTCCTGACCTCCCTGAGCCAAGAAGCAAATAAACCCTAGCCAGCCACCGGAAACAGCCAACCAAAGGAGCCCCCATTGGCCAAAACTCAAAATTAAACTCACCTGAGCTGGCCAAGTCTGATTGTCCAGCCTAAGCTTTTCTATTTAATCAGCCCCTTCCATGGCCAAAGAGGAGCTAACCAATATCCTAGAGGACACAATAGCAAAATCTCACCAGAGACTCTCCAAGCATTCCTAAGCTCAAGCCAACCATCTCCCCCCTCTGGTTCCCTCTGTACATTCTTCTCCACAACCCCACAGTGAACCAAACTCAAATTAATTGTGCACACACCATCTCCACAGTGAAAGTAGTTGATCCCCCTCAAAAGCCTCATCTCAAATAGCTTCTAACCTAGCTCTAAACCAACACCTGAAATTGAGCTTGATCAAAATCATACCTAGATAATTCACCAGGGTCTGAGACTTCATCTGGAGGTTCGTTGGACCCAATCAAAGCTACCAAAATCATCTGATTGAGGCCTCCCCTCTCAGCCAAAGGTATTGAGCTCTAACCCTAGCCCGAGCTTCTTTTGATTCTCCATGTGTAATGACTTGATTTCATGCTTGATCAACCAAATAGATATGTTTGTCTTGAGTAGATGAAGGTTGAGAAATAAACCCCATGTGATTTAGTTGAATCTAGACGAAGATCTTATGGTTTAGTGTGAACGTCTTACGGGTTAGGTCACTTGGGGACGATGGCTGAGAACCATCTTATCACGCGTATATTGGATGGAAGGAGGAGATCAAGCCGGATGGAGTCTTGGCACATTAACTGTGAGCCGTGTGGTAGCTGATGTGTCTAACAGCGTCAAATGGCAGAGCACCGCGGGTAAAGCTCGGAGCGAACGAGGTTGAGGTGGCGCCGCGTGGATAAGTAGACAAATATGGGGATTTTTTATTTATTTTAATGCCTGGTTTTTGAAAAATCATAGAAATAAAAAAAATATCCTCTTGCTCAGTAAATAGAGGAAAAATGTGGAAAAAAATAAAAATTGTTTGCCAAGTATATGATTTTTAATTAATTAAATACTTTTTGAGGTATTTTAATTCATTATAATTAAATACTAATCACCATATATTGAAATTTTTAGGATTGATTCCTCATAATAGAGGGCACCTCCTCTGATTTTTTTTTAAGATCAGAGAGCACCTTTGTGCTTCTAACCCTCATTTTCAAGCCTAAGTGACTATTTTGGTTTTATTTAATCATATAAATTAAAATACTCCTCAGAAAAATTATGGGATCAATTTTGTTAGGTTTCCCGTGGTCAAAGAAGCATAGAAAAAATATTATGATAGTTTCAATAATTTTGTGTATTTCTGCTATTAATTAGACATTTTTACTTTGTATCAATTTATTTAAAAAAAATATAAATAAAAAATTAATAAAGTAAATTCCGCATTATTCATAAAAATTATTTCAACTCACTGCAAAATGGTTAAATTTATTTAAGTTAATTTGGTCATTAAAGTGGATTTTGTAAGTAAAAATTGTATTTTTGCACAAAATAAATTATATTAAATTAAATGAGCTTGGAAAAATTATGAAAAATAATTTTTTGAGTTCCTTGTGATTAGGGGCATTTAATAAAAATAAAATCTATTTTTGTGAAAATATTTTATTTTTAAAGTATATTTTGAATTAAAAATAATTAAAATAATCAAAAATTTTCAAAAATACAAAAAATAGTTCAAATGTGTGCAATTTTTCCCTGATCACTTGGGACACCTTAAAATATTTTTCCTAATTTTTCTAAATTAAAAGTAAATTTCTAAAAGAGTAAAATGTATTTTTCTTATTTTTCTCACTAAATTAATTATAATAAATTCAAAATAAATCATAAGAATATAAAATTTTTTCCTCTTAGTTTCATCAAATTATGCGAGTTTAATAGAAATTTAATAGTGATTTTTAAATATTAAAATATATTTTTGTATTTAAATAATCATTAAACATGACCTTTAAATGATTATAATAATTACAATAGTATTAAAAAAAATCATAAATTTTTTTATAAGTGTTTCTGTGACCTAGGAAAATATCCAATAATTTTCCCATAAATTAAAACTTTATTTTGTTTAATTAAATAAATTAACATTGAAAAATCATATTTTTGGGTTAAAATAATTATTTTAAATTAAATCAAATTTTGAAAAATCATACTTTCCCCCCAGATATTTCAATTAATCCATGGATTTGATGCTCAAAGATTTTCAAGGCTATTTGAATTTTACTTAGAGAATTATAAGGTAGAAAGCCCCAAAGGCATGATAGTAATTTTAGGCAACAATTTAGGACTAACTATTGGGAATGGGAAATTTTAATCCTTGATATATATGTTGGATGATTTGAAATGTAATGGGTTAAAGGTAGAAACTCACTTACCACCTTCTAATCTTCATGACTTGGAAGTCAACTGAGATCAAACGATTCTTAAATGATGGGCTTAAGCTAGGGAGATGATAATTTACTTATCTTAAGCCTAAAATTGATGATGTTATGATCTTTCAATAAGAATAAGTAACACTTAAACCAAAATTTTAATCACCATTAATTTCCCTGTTATGATTGTTAAGGGCTTGGTAGTGAGCTAAGCTTAATATTTAAACTTATTGAATGGAGTTTAGAAGTGATGATATGATTAATGATTAATACCTTTTAAGCACTCCAAGCCCACTTGTGATGAACACCAAATCTTTAATGACTTGAGCTTGCTTAAGGGGCATTCATCCTTATAATTTTTAAGTGAAGTGTGAAATTGACTAAGTATCCTATCCTTATGATAATTGATTTGTCAAGTCTCGCTGGGCAACAGGGTAGTCACACTCTAACCTTGGATGATTAATAGAATAATATGATAAGTTCTAAGTGAACTCAAAATAATTTAAGAGATCTTCGAAGTAGTTCAGGGTCATGCCCCGAGCACTTTGAAATCTTTTGGATATTTTGAAGAACAAGTTGAACTTGACACATTTTATTCTAGAATCATCCACTAAGAACTTCGGAGGCTCAATAAAATCATAACTTGGGGTTTGGTAGCTATACCTTCATCTACTCCTGCAATTTAAATTCTTTACAAAATTTTACACATGTCTTGCAAGTGCTAACCTTTCAGGTGGAGAAACGAGAAGAATTGATGGGTATGCTTTCAAATTATTGCATTTGTCGTTTTGTACTTCTTGCTCCAAACTTGCATGTTAAACAACAATGTCACCCTGCATGAAAACCAAAACTACTAGGATAGCTACAAAACCAAAGCAAAAATTTTAAAAATCAAACAAGATAAAATTCACCGCCACAACATTCAAAATATAAAAAAACTCAAAATTTAATCACAAACATCACAAAACAAAATTGTAACTAAATTAAAATGTCTCTGTCGGATGATCAGAAATCCCTTGGAGGAGGTAACCTACGGTTGCTGACAAAATTTCCTACGGTCTAAATGAAAGTACGGAACTCATTAAGTTGGGTTTGGTAAATTCATTTGGACTAAGTGAATATGAAAGTAAATAGTGGTATCGGAACGAGGGAGTCGTAGGATTCTAACCAATGTCGCTCTAATCAACCTTAATATATCTCATAATATTTAAATAACCATGACCCTTAGGAACACTTGAAGCTCGGAGTTAGCATTATGGGCAACACGACCATCTTCAACAGCAAAACATATCTACACTAGTTAAACATTTTTTCTTTAGAATTAAACAACCAAGTCATAGGACTTTGAGGTTGTCCACCTAGTGTGACATAAATCCTCAACTCCTCTTTAGGCTTTTGTATAGCTCTACTATACAATATAAGCCCTAACTCATTTTAGGATCCCGAGATTGTCATTCGTCGCGACTTAAAGTCTCACATCTTTCAGTTTATTTGTGTGATCATTTCACACGAATGTAAGCCCTAAATAAATAAAAATTTGCAAGATGAAATATTTAAATATTTCTCCTCTAAATTTAAGTCAAACCATAGGATAGCATGGGAAATCATTAAGACTCTTATCTGGATCTATGACATCCCTTAGTCTCTCCTCCTTTGGATTCCAAAATAAAATGTTCCAAATTTAAGTCATTCCCCTTTCACTCCTCTTTGTCCAATTTTGTTGAAAAGTCCTAATCCTTTGAGCTTTACTTGAGTGACTTCGGTCATTTAAGATGTAATTAACTATAGGGCTTGCCCTTATAGAAAGTTTTTTTATGAACCTAGCTTAATATAAACATTATTTAATTTTTCATATTAATTAGGGGAACTTGTCGGCTTACAAATAAAAATGATTTCACAGACTAAACGGATATCATATATTTTTTAGTTTATTTGATCGAGTCTCACCCTCAAGTCTTGTGTTTATCTTTTGAGATAGATACATAGCTTGAGGTACAATGCTCTTTCATCTAAACTTTGAAAGATATGGGATCAGTTTGATTTCATATTTTTCTAAACTTAATATATAAATATATTAAAATGGTTTTCTGAAGCGGGCGACTGGATTCTGATTCTGGCTACTAACAGCTTCCACCGAGCCACTTCTCAACTATTTAGTGCCAAAAAGACCGAAGCCATGATTTATATTTTACATAACAAGGGCAACAAAATATATCATATGGATTCCCCTCAGGTTTGCATCTCATCCAATAATGTCGGTTCCATGGTTTTATATCATTTTTCATTAATTTAATCAAGATTTCCTTTCGATAATTATAGTTAATTACTCTTACAAATAATCAATGGCATTATTTAATAGTCCTCTATCTAAACTAGAGGAATTAAGAGAACGAAGGTCACCCTGACCGGCCACTTGACTGACCACTCAATCAACAACATCTTGTCAGCCGACCACCCAGCCAGACAACTTGAAATGGCTCCAAACTATTTTTTTTGTACCAAATTTTGATCCTCAAATGGTGTTCCCCCAAACTGATTATTTTGTATGATTTTTATAATTGCAGGTTTAAGTTAAATTGAGTTAGTCGCTACAACAGAGGTTTGTATACTTAAGTGAATTTCATCTGCTGTAGGGTTTGCATAATCCCTTAGAAGATCTTTGTAAATGATGATGTTCACTTTCAATAGCTTGATTTTCAATGTTATTTTGAGATGTATTTGTCATTTCTTGAAAACTGCAAAGTCCTCTTTATTTTCTAATATTTCTTATCGTTCATTCTAAATCAAAATTGTAATGAACTAAACTCTTAGATCCTGACCTATGCATACACAAAGTAACAATTTTAGAAAATAAAACTTAAAAGTACTTAAAAAAATATTTTGGATTTTCGTTTTTTCTCTTTTTTTTAGATTTTAGTTTCTCAAAATTTTTTAATAGTTTTTATAATTTTTGAAAATGAAAAGTACTAAAATTAATTTTTAATTCTTCTAAAAATAAAACTGCAATTCAAATAAAATTCTATATCAAAAAGTTACGTCGCTTTCTCGGGCAATGACGTCAAAAACTTGACCCGACCTACAATTACGTAGATATTTATGCTCCAATAGATTGTCAAAAACTTGTCTCAAATTATATTTAGCGGCTAGTGTGAATAAATAAAATGATTTAGAAAATAGATGATAAGCCTTCAAACTAGGAGTATTATGCAAGTATACGCATCGTTTCAAGTAATACAAGATTTTCCTTAGAAAATCCCAATATCAATCCCATAGGAAAAGCTATAACTTTTAAATAATAACTAAAGAAAACTTATATGTAAATTTCAAATAAATATGATAGGAGAATAATGTCAATTTTTGCAATGGTTAAAACTAAATTTAAGCAGAAAGTATGAACAAAGTTTTAACAGATTAATAAAGTTTGAAAGACTAATAGAGTCTTAAACAAGTTTGAATGTTATGAAAAGATATTTCCCTTTACAAAGAGAAATTAATCAATGTAGGATTTCAATGATTAAAAATATAATGATGTATTGTGACAAATAAGAGCATATTCATCTTTTACCCCCTCTCGGTGCTAGCAAAGAACATTGACTAACATAGAGTTTATTCCAGCTTGTGTATTAGTGCTGAGTAAATTCTGGCCTCTCACTTCCAGATTACCCACCGTGTCTTCTCTATAAGATCTACTAGGGACCCTAGATCCAAACTCAAGTCTGAAATGATAATAAAATATAGTTTGTCACCCTAGAAACATCAATTCTACACTCATCAAAACTTATCTCCTTATTTATTTGCTCCCCCCTTGGAAGGTTGCATTGGCTCTATTTAAAGTGAAATGGGGTACTCACTAGTTGGTGAAATCATAGACCTCACAGGTCATTATATTTTGCAACAAATTTTAACATTACAAATGACCAGTTTGCAAAGTAAATTAAGAACCGGTGAAAATATCACTGCAATTTTTAAAATAAAAAGAAATATTGAAACCATTCTCATCCTGTATGATAAATTTACATATGTAAGGAGAAACAGAGAAAACTACTCTGAATTCATGGAGATAAAAAAACACATGATTTGTATTGAAAGTCAAGTCTTAACAACAAAAACTCAAACACAAATACAAGTTATCTTTCTCATGTCTCTCGCCAAGCAATTTGTGAAGTCACTTTCAAATAATCTCCAAACTCTTCTTACACAAACAAAAACTCACACACCCTTACACACTAAGTGAACTCTAAAAATCCTCTCAATTCACTAAAAATTTTCTCTAAAACTCCTCTTTTTTGTTCAACAATTGTCCCTTTTAATAGACCTCTAAAAATAACCAAGGCTTGCTTCAAGCACCATATCAAATTTTGGTCACATTCAATGCACCTTCTAGAATTTTGGTTAATGACGCTATGACACAAACCTGGAGCGCCATAGTGCCACCATCTAGTCGTGCATGACGCTATGGCGACATAGATATTTTTGTCATTTTGCTTTATTTTGCACATATTTTCTTTAAATATCCATTACTTGTACATGAAATCAATAACATTCACAATATCTTTCTTTAAAGTGTAATATCATCAAAAATATGCATAAAATGAACATTAAATGTATATTAAAAATGGTTATTTTTCAGGTGTATCATAAAGTAGTCATAAACAACCCACAATACCACTATATCACCAAAATACAATCATTATACCACTATACCACTAAAGTATTATCATAATACCACCACAGTACCACCTAATTACCACTGTAATACCAACACAATACATCACAATACCACCAAACTATCACCTAAATACCACCATAATACCATAATACCACAATAATACCACCAAATGCAACCACAATATCACCACAATATCAAAAAATAGCACCACAATAGCACGACAATTCCATCACCATACCACGATAATACTACCTCAATACCACCTCAATACCACCACAATATCGTCATAATACATTTATAATACCATCAAAATTGCACCACAATTCACCATAATACAACATAAAAACCATTACAATACCATCATATTATCACTATAATATGTGTTTTGGTGGTATTGGTATGCTATTGTTGTGGTGTTTGATAGTATTATAGTGGTATTGATGTGATATTTTGATGATATTTGGGTGATATTGTGGTAGTATTGTAATGATCTTTTGGTAATATTATGATATTGTGGAGCTATTTTGGTGGTATTTTAGCGATATTGTGGTGGTATTGTGATTATTTTGTAATGAAAAAATTTTATTTTATTTTATCACAAATGTACCTTATCTTCCTCTCTTCTCATGTAAGAAACAAATAAAAGCTTATAGCATCAAAATATATTTATTCAAACCCAGCAAAAATACTACACATAGTTTAAATATGATATATCCATATAAAAAATCGCATTGATTCAAACTACAAAAGACATCAAACAACCCTAAAACAATGTTATCATTTTAATGGCAATTAAACTCACCTTAATTTCTTTCTTTTCACAAAACTTTTTACTATTCATTATTAAAATTGCTTTGTTGTCATGCCCTTCAGAACTCATTGAGGGTTATCTCCTAAACTCTACATAGAAAGGTGAAAAAAAAAGACCCTAGAGCGAAAAAAGGGATTGAAGGCGAAGTGTGGGATTTTTAACAGAGCATGTTTTATTTCCCCTCCTAATATCCGACTGGTTTCGAACCAGGCCGCCCCAAAATGCCACTTTTCTCCATTTTTAAATTGAGAGAGGTGTGGTTCGCTAATGCAACATCTGGCACACTCCTGTTGAAGTCCAAACGGACTTTAGACGCAATATTTTCTCAATAAAGTAGTCCTTGAGAGTGATATTTTACTTTTAAAATGATAACAATGGTGACATTTTTTATATGATGTTAAAGATTCAAGTGGTATGTATGTAAATATGACTTTTAAGATCTTACAAATGTATGTATGTATGTATATATATGTATGTATGTATATATATATATATATATATATACATATATATATAT
>JXCR01143463.1:63280-104950 GCA_002079205.1 Phalaenopsis hybrid cultivar
GAATATAAGGAAACAGATATCTGACGCACCTCTATTAAGACTACTATAAATAGTAAGGGTAGTTTAGTTCAAAAGTTTCATCATAGTTGCTCTCACCTCACTCCCTTGTTACTAGGGCTATCAAAAAAATTTCTTGTTTGTGAATAGCTCATGTTCTGTTGCTAAGATAAACATATAAGTCGAATACGAATATTTTTTTAGGCTTGGTTTATAAAGGAGCCGAGCAAATAGACGTGTTCGTTGTGTTCAGCTCATTATTATTCAAGTTAATTTTAAAAAATTATAATGGTATAACAATACTAGTTATAAATTTATTGAATAAAAAAAAATATAAACTAAATCATTGAAATCATTTTATTTTATGTAATTTTATTTTAGCCATATGATCATAATGGGATGGCTTAAATTAGATAACCAATTTTTTTTTAATAATAAATATTTAAATTAGAAAATCCTAATTATAATTCCCATAAATATCATATTCCTATATACTAAGCCCTAACCCATGGGCAGCAGCAGCAGCCACTTGGTTCTCTTTTCGAGTTGGAAGGGGCTTCGAGGGAAAGCCTCTGCTAATGTTAGGGTTACCATTTAATTGCCGAACAAGTTCCTTTGCTCTTTCTCCTATAAAGAAGTACTCATCTCTGATTTTCTAGCACTTGTGGCCTGTGAGTCTTGACTTATCATTGTGCTTTCTCTACACTGAAACTGAATCTCTCCTCTCATTTAGCTAATTTAATGATAGATACTTGGCTAGCCCCTCTCTTGTCTTTAATTTTTATTATTTGCAGAAGATATTATCCCCATTTGGGGCGAAATTGTGAATATGGCTGCTATATTCTATGGTGAGGGTTTGATAACTCAATGTACTAGTTGTAGGAAGCCATTACATTTGGGTTTATTATGATATTATGTTTTATTGATATTTGTGTTAGTTTGGCTCTTTAGTTTTTTTTCTTTTTATAGTTTGAAATAGTTCAATAGTCACTTCATTTCAGTTTTCACATAAGCTGATATTCCTAGTTTGCTAAATTGAGTATAGGATGCCTATTAATTTATTTGACTGAGTGTTAGTGTTACTATGTGAGTTACATTTTATATCATTGTATACATTGCAACGATTGTTTGAATATCAGTTATAAATCAATGACAAACTAACAATATTGCTGCATTAGATTTTGTTTTCATTTTATTGAACTAAAGTTTCATTGAGATAACTATAAGCATGCTAGATTTGGCTATCATTTGGCATCATACGTGTGTATCACACATTTTTGTTATGCTTCAAGTACTTGATCTTGATCATTTTAGCTCAAAATTTAGTTGAATGATGATGTGCCCCTAGTGTGTGTTGTTTTTTTGCATATTTTATGTCAATTTAAATCCCTGGTAACAGTGCCAAAAACTTGACCCATCTCGAAATTACGCAGTAATTTAGCTTCCAAAATATGGCCAAAAACTTTACCCAATTTATATTAAGTGGTCAAAATGTAATAAAATATATAAAATAATTCACACATTAGTGGTTCTACGCAAGTGCACTTATCACTTCAAGTAATAAATGATTTTCTTTAAAAACCCAGTATCGATCCCACAAAGAAGCGTAGTAAGAAATCTCTTAGGCTAATTCTAGTCTACTACCATTAAGTCTTAGTTTGGAAAATGAAAATTCTTATGATAATAACATAAATCACAATATTCAAACTATAAAAATTAAGGTAAGAAAGACAAGTTAAAATGAGTTTAATGAATGCTAACAGAAATGTAACTAGAAGAACTAAGTTTACTAAACTAATTTCTAAACTTCAAAGTTAAATTTACTAAGACTAAATAAAGTTTTGTGAGGAAGTTCAAATTTAAGAAAGCATCATTCCCCTTTACAATGAGTACATGGTTAGTGAAGTAATTAAGACCACTTAAAATTATATATAAAATTGTATTGTGCAAAATAGGAGCAATCATATTATTTACCCTTTATCAAGTGTATAAAGAACATTGACTAATCCAGAGTTTGACCCTTAATTCCATGTTTAGGTTGGGAGGATACCGACTCTCACTCCAGAGCTCCCACTTCTCCCTTGCTTAAGGGCTAACAATCTCGCATTAGTTTCCAATCAATTGGGCCAAGATGGGGATTTTAATATCTCACCTTAAAATCTCCAATTTTGCGTCCAACAAAGTATATTTCTCTATTTTTTTGCACTCAACCCCATGGATTACATTCTCACCCATAAAATTGAATGTGACTCTTACCTTGTTTTAGAAAGAATAACCCTTTCAAATCTTATGTTTCTCACTAAATTTTAACATTTCAATTGACCAAATCAAAAAGTAAATGGATATCAGAGTTCGAATCATCACAATTTATTAACATTTAAAACTGTATTAAACAAAATCAATTCTTCACAAAACTAAATCTCATTGTAGGGAGAAGGATAAAGAAGACTACATAGAATTCATGAGAAGGATACGACAAAACATGGATTTCATGTATAAAAACAAGTTTACAAAACCAAGAAAGAAAATAACATAACTTATCTCACACTTCTTCCCAAGCAATTCTCTAGAAGTTCTCTTTAAGTATTGTCTCTCTTTACAATTACACTCAATTCTCTCCTAGAAATGTAATGAAGAAGAAATCTCTTATCTTCCCTCTCCTCTTACAACCCTAAAAGAAAATCCTCTCTTCTCCAAAAACTTCCCCTCACTACACGCCACACTCATGCCCTAGACTCCTATCCTTTTTAATTTGGGGTTGCCTCCTTTCAAAAAGAATTCAAAATTCTCTCTCAAATTCTCCCTAAAAACCACACATTTTGAATTCTAAAAGACATGTTCATTCATTCAAGAGACATATCCCATCATTAAAAAGCCTTCCAAAGTGTCTAGATGCATTGAATGACTCCATGGGGCATTTAAATCATTTGGAGCCTTCAAAATCCACTCAAAATTCGTCCAGAACCACCTTAATCTGTCTTATATAGTCTCTAGCTCCTCAGGAACCAGTTCTCTGGATTTTAGTACCTCAGGCGCCATCCTACAACAGCTCTACCGTTTTGCTCCGTTTCAGCTCTATTTCGCTCCTAACAGATATACCTACAAAATAACCATGAAAAAGCCTTTCTTTAAAGTGTAATTTTATTAAAAAAACATGTGAGAAATATAAAGTAGATTAAGCATAGAAAGACATATTGAAATGCGCGAAGTCAGAATTTTCTTTCTTGCTCGTTTTTACTCCAAATTGCACCATTTTGTCTTCATTTTCTCCAAAAGTTCATTTCTTGTACTTGAAATAAAAAATATGCAAAATGGCTTCCTTTAAAGTGTAATATCATTAAAAATCATTAAAATTGAGCATAAAATATATATAAAAAATATGTAATTTTTAGACGTGTCAAAATCCCCGAAACTTAAACGTTACTTGTCCTCAAATGACTCTTTTACTACAGAAAATATGACTTAGGATAGAGATTAACTTATAAACTTCTATACTTTAATTTAATAAATTAAATAGTATATTTAAAAAAAAACTTTTAATAACTTTGATTAAAACTATAAGTATAAGAATACTTAGTAATCAAATCTAAGATTTCTAAATCTCCATTCATTTCAAGAAGAACTGTAATTTATTATATCAAGGATATATAGAATATCCATATAAAAAAGAATTTTTATTAAGTGTGCTAATACTTAAATACAAGTTTAGAGAATGTAATAAAGCATTTTCCTCAAGTTAATTCAAGTGAAGCCAATTTTTGATTAGGTATCTCCTCAAGTTTCTCTTCACATTTTTTTTATTCAGGATCTTTTCAATCCTTTTTTTTTCTTTTCTTTTTCAAGTGATGATTACTATATCTGGATAGTCTTTAATAATTTTGAACTTCACTATCCTCTTCTTAAAGTTAAAATTTTTTACCTTTCTTCACTTTATAAATTCATATTAGTTTTGATGATTTTTCATGAAGTTTCATTCTTTTTATCTTACATGAAACTCTAAGATTCTTAATACTTCAAAAATATAATTTCATTTACTTTAAATAGAAAAATATAGTCTTATCTTTTACCAAATACTTTAACTTTAGCATTGACCTTCATTGTTAAAAACTTTTACCTAAATTTACCGTAATATTTACAAACATATTTAAATTCATGTAAAGTTAAACTCTAATATCGAAGGTCATGTTAAATTAAATTTAAAAATATAGTTAAATAATGACAAATAAATTTAATTTACTTCTTTTTAAAAGAAAGTTTTATTTTCCCCAAACTTGAGTTTTTAAATATTTTACACTTAATACCATAAAATATAGCAGGAAGAAAAAGTAAAAGTTGAATCTACTAACTACTACAACATCCTATAGAATTCATATACGTGTATAATCAGGATAGAATGATTACAGGAGAAAGTAAATTTAGCTTAAAACATGCTTGCAATAATATTAAACTAAAATAAAGTATACTAACTTTAAAACTTATTTTCTTTCCTACCCCCAAACTCTATTTTAAACATGTATAACATTCAATATAGAAAATACAAGCAGGAAGAAAACCAATTCATAAATTATATATATCGCAAGAATCAACAAGTATTCATCAGGACAGAACAATATGCAATAGAAAGTATTTCTAAACTAAAACATGATCGATAAAATGGAAAGAAACGTCTAACAAGCAGAACAGGTATCGACATAGAAATATATATATTTATGTATTCTCCAAACCTTTATATTATTGTAACACAAACACAAACATACATGATAAATGAGGTCAATTCTTCCTTTAGCTTATTGCATCTCACTAACTTACTTCCAATTTCTAACGGAATCACAACACATATATACTGGGTACTTATAAATAATTTTATAGATTCTAATCCCAAAGAAAAGATTATTCCTGATATATTGGTTCACATGCACCAACCTCAGGCATCACCATAACTCTTAATTAATCACCTCTAATAGTTATAAGGATAGTGTAAATTCATCCATATGTTACTCATCAAATTGGTTAGCCACTCCTATCAAATGAAAACAAAGTCAGAGAAAAGAAGCAACAAAATTGAGATGGAATTGTCGTTGTTAAAATTAATGATGTCTCTTGTAAAACTTAAGTTCGAGTGAGGCCCGAGTCGTAGTGGACTCGTCTATCCAACTAGTACAAGAGAATATATAAGTCTAGCCATAATAAGAAGTTAAGGAATCACCTCCCTCATAATACACAAAGATCTAATCAAACCACTAACAATCCAAACATCTACCAATCATCAATCAAAGATCAATTCACTCTAAAGCAAAAAAATAACAACACTAACAATCATAACTCTTACACACACTAAATCAAACCACACTAATAACTATGGGTTGCTGATACACTAAAATAATATTTTGTTTTAAGTACCTATTTTATGTTTATTTTGGTGATATTACACTTTAAAGAAGGATATTTTTGTGTTTTGTTGCAGGTATTTCATTTTAGGCATTTGGAGAAATAAAGACAAAAAGGACAAAATTTGGAGCAAAAAGAGCTAATTTTGGATTCTAACGCATCATGCGTCAGGGACAACTTTTTCATGTTAAGGCGGTTTGAGATGAATTTTGTGCGAATTTACAAAGGGACGTTTGTTCTACACACCCCTTGGAGTGATTTAATGTATCTAGACACTTTGAAAGATTCTTTTATGAAGGGATAGGACTCTTTAATCAAATGACACATCTTTTGAACTCAAAAGAGTTGACTTCTAGAGGGAATTTTGAATTCTTTTCCAAAGGAGGCAGCCAAAAATAAAAGAAGAAGACTTGAAGAGGCAAAAGAGAGGGCAGAAAGAGGTTTTGGCAGGTTGACCAAAGGAAAATATGTTGAGATTTTCATACCTATTTTACACTATTTTTGATGATATTACACTCTTAAAAAAGGTATTTTTGATGTTTTATTGCAGGAATGATGAATTAGGGTCATTGGAGCAAAAAGATAGAAAGGTATTTTTGATGTTTTGTTGCAGGAATGATGAATTAGGGTCAATAGAGCAAAAATATGCAAAAAAAAATATGTTGAGATTTTCATACCTATTTTACACTATTTTTTATGATATTGCACTTTAAAGAGGGTATTTTTGATGTTTTATTGCAGGTATGATTAATTATGGTCATTGAAGTAAAAAGATACAAAAACGGTGCAATTTTGAGCAAAAACGAGCAAGAAATGAAATTTTGCCCTGTCACCTTTCGATAAGTCTTTCGATGCTCAATTCTTGCATAGTACACTTTAAAGGAAGGTTGTTTTCATGCTTATTTTGTAGGCTATCTATTAGGAACACACAACTGAAATGGGGTGAAGCGGAGCTAAAATGGAGCCAAACGGAGCGAAATGGTGGAGCTGCACAGTCTGCTCGCCGACGACGCCAAAACGGTGTCGAAAGCGAGATTTACCCGACAAGACCAAAAAATGATAGAAAAGCTCGCCGACGGCGCCCTCGAGCCCGCCGACGGCGCCCGGGACGACTGTGGACCGACTTTGGCGATTATGGGCCGAAATTCAACGTATTTGAACGCTTTTTGAAAGGGTTCTTGTGGAAACTCTTCAAACTTCATCCCTACACTTTAAAAGAACGAATTTAGGCTAGAAAAAAGGGGTTATGAGTGAGAGGAATGTTAGGAAAAGTGTGGAGAAAGTTTAGGGTTTTTAGAATAGGAGTAGAAATTGATGAGAGGAATGTTAGGAAAAGTGTGGAGAAAGTTTAGGTTTCTTAGAATAGGAGTAGAAATGTAGATTTCTACCATTTGGATTGAAGAGGAGATTTTGAGAGAATTTGTAAGGAGATGTATTAGCATTGCATGGATCGGCGGGAAACTTTGTGGGAGAGATTTTATTCTTTCTTTCAAAGGAAAAAAACTAAGTATTGTGTTCTTCATTATCTTATGGTTTTGTAAACACTTATCTAGTGGATTTCTTTGATGAAATGAAGTTTTCCGTTGTGTTTTCTCTTTCAAGGGAAAAAGCTAAGTATTTTGTTCTTCATATCTAGTGGATTTGCTTTGGTTAAATGAAGTTTCTGTTGTGTTTTCTTCGTGCTTTGTGATTTCTTACTCTCTCTTCTTATTTGGAAATAATGGTATAAGAAGATTATGCCGTTGTTTTCATTTTACTTTTCTCTTGTAATGAGCAGAATTCATGTTTAGGATTTTTTGATGCATGTTAGAAGGAGATTTAATTAACAATGTGATAGTTTTTACTTGTACTTTATTTACATTACAATAAAGGCATGTTGTAGTGTTAAAATTCATTGTAATTACATTAAGACCCGAGAGGGCTGTATAATTCTCAACAAGTAGAACCACATTCAGATTCCATGGATGGTTAAGTTCATGGGCGTTGAATACAAATAAATAGGAAATATACTTTGATGGGAGTAGAATTGGAGATTTTAGGGTGACAGACTAAAATCCCTAATTTGGTCCTATTGTTTAAGTACTGAAGCAGAGATGTTAGCCCTCAGACGAGGGGAACATGGGAGCTCCGAAGTGAGAGCTGGTATCCTCCCAGCCTAGCCACAGATTCAGTAAACAAGCATAGGATTAGTCAATGTTCTTTATGCTTGGACCAAAGGGTAAATAATAAGATTGCTCCTATTTGGCACATACAATATGTAATGCATCTCATTCCTTTACATTATCTAATTGATTACATAAGAATAGTAGTTTTGAATATCTCAAAATTCTCTAAATCAATTGATCCAAAAAGGGTTATCTTTAGAATTAATATTTATATTTAGGAGCAGTTATTAGTTGTGTTAAACTTAAGACTTACAGTTAGGAGTAGTTGCTGGATAAAACATCATTTTAATCAATATTCCAAACTAAGGACTAATTCTAGTAGACTAGAATTTGACTAAGGACCTCTTACCTTGCTTCCCTGTGGAATCGATAAACGGGACTCCACTAGAGCCCTGTATTGCTTGAGTGATACGTATACTTGCGTTTGAAATTATGACTTTATAAAATCATTATAAATATATAAATCTGGGTTCATAAATTCTTACATATTAAAAGTTGCATCAAATTTTTGGCGTCGTTATTCGGGATTTAAATCTTCTAGCAGCGGTATCAAATTCTTGTATTTTTAAGCATATATAAAGTCGCTGTCATAGGTGACATGAGAGTTAGAGAGAGAGAAGAGGAGATTTTCTTCTAGTTTTGTTAGAGGAGAGGAAAGGTGAGAGATTTCTTCTTCATTACATTTCTAAGAGAGAATTGTGAGTGTTTGTAAAGAGAGAAAGACTTTAAGAGAACTTTTAGGGATTTGTTTGGGAAGGATTGTGAGATAAGTTGTATTTTTATTTTTATTTTTGTTTTGTAAACTCTTTTTTATATATGAAATTTGTATTTTATCATATTCTTCTCATGAATTCTGAGTAGTCTTCTTTATCTTTCTCCCTACTCTGAAGATATGATTTTGTGAAGAATAGATTTTATTTTCTACGATTTTAAATGATAATAATTTATGGTGATTTGAACTCTGATCTTCATTTACTTTTTGATATGGTCAATTGAAATGTTAAAACTTGTTGAGAGACATATGTTCTTAAATGAGATATGATTTCTACAACATTTGGAGAATCACATTTGATTTCATGGGAGAGTATATCATCCATGGGATTGCGTGCAAATAAAAAGGGAAATATGCTTTTGTTGGATGTAGAATTGGAGATTTTAAGATGACTGATTAAAAACCCCTATTTGGTTCAGTTGATTGGAAACTAATGAGAGATTGTTAGCCCTCAGGGGAGGGAGTAGTGGGAGCTTTGGAGTAGCAGTTGGTATCCTCCCAGCCTAACCACAGAATTAGGGACCAAAGTCTGCATTAGTCAATGTTCTTTATAGCACTTGGAAGTGGGTAAAGAGTATGATTGCTCTTATTTAGCACAAAACAATTTTTATATATATTTTCAAATGATTTCAATTTCTTCACAAATCATATACTTATTGTAAAGGGAAAGGATGTTTTCTTAAATTTAAACTTTCTGTCACAATAAAAACTTTGTTTAATTTTTGTAATTTTATTTCTGAAAGTTTAGTATAATTTCCGTAATCTTACATCTGCATTTTAATTAGCATTCACCTGAGTAGCCAATTTTTGAATTTCACACTTTACTTTTATTCTTTGTTTTTATTATAAAATAATTTTCAAATTTTATTTTAGGATTTTCCAACTTCCCTGTGCGATCGATATCTAGGACTACATTAGAGTCCTTTATTACTTGCACGATATGTATACTTGCGTTGATATTTAGGAGAGATTTGGCAGTTTAAAAAAGAGTTTTAAATGATAAATTATATTTATAAAAAGTGTTTTGTTAGGATTATATTGCATATTTATTATAAATCTGTTTGTAGTAAGTTTTTGGCGTCGTTAAGTGGTTTCAACTTCATAAATATTTGCATATACAAATCTCACCGTGTCAAGTTTTTAACGCCATTGCCGGGGAAGTAACAGAAAATATTAGTATTTTATTTTACTTTATTTTATTTCAAAAAAAAGTAAGAGTGTGTTTATAGTTTATTTGGAACATTTTTTTTATTTTTGTGTGTGCTTATTTTTAATTACGTGCTTTATTCCATTTATGCATAGTGTAAGATCTGAAAATTTAGTACCTTACGACTCTAAGTTAGAAAGAACTGTTAGAAAAATTAAAAAAAAACAAAAAGAGAAAGATCAATTTAGCAAAATGGCTTGCAATTTAAAAAATGTTGGAAATGAAAATGAACAACATCAGAGACCTTTAAGAGATTATGCAAATCCTACAACAGAAGAAAGTCATCTGATTAATCAAAATCCTGTTGTAGCTGCCAATTCATTCAAACTTAAACTTGTTATTATCCAAATGGTACAAAATAATAAGTTTAGTGGAACACCTACTGAAGATCCTAATTTACACTTTGCTAATTTTTTAGAATTACGTGCTACATTTAAATATGATGGAGTGTCAAATGATGTCGTCAGACTTAGAGTTTTTTCCTTTTTCACTAAGGGATAAGACTATGATGTGGTTAAACTCATTAGCACCTGGATCTATCAGAAGATGGGGAGATTTATTACAAAAATTCTTATCAAAATATTTCCCACCTTCAAAAACTATCAAGCTTATAAATGATATCACATCTTTTTGTTAGTTTGAAGGGGAATCAATTTATGAAGCCTAAGATTTAAAGATCTCCTTAAAAAGTGTCCACACCATGCATTACAAGCTTTGTTAATAGTTCAAACTTTTTATAATGGGTTGGTTGGATCTCTTAGATCAATAATTAACGTTGCTCTTGGTAGATCAATAATGTCAAAACCATTCGATGAAGTATATTCATTAATTGAAGAGATGACTACTAATAATTTTCAATGGCCCTCTAAAAGGGTAAATCTAAGAAGAGTAGCTAGTATGCATGATTCTGATGCAATATCTATTTTAGTTGCCCAAATAGCTGATATCAATATGGAATGAATTATTCTCAGACAACACCTGTACTTTAGGAGAACTCATTGGGACAAATGATAGAATCTCAATCTTCTTATGAGACTTTAAAAGCAATAAACAATCATTTTAATAATCCTTATGCCAATTATTATAATCCTAGTTGAAAGAATCATTGATACACCAAAAATATATGCATTTTTAGACCCATATTTTATACTTATTTTGGTGATATTGCACTTTAATGGAAGGTATTTTGTGTTTTCTTGCAGTTTGTTGATTTTTAGGGCTTAAAGCAAAAAGGATGAAATTTGGAGTCAAAACGACGTTTTTAAGGAAATACTTAGCCCCGGCAGCACCAGGGTCAGTGCCGACAGCGCAGAACAACCGAAAGCAAGAGGATTTTACTCAGTGCTGATGGCGCCATACTAGCGCTGATGGCGTCATACTAGTGCTGACGGCGCCACAGGCGGTTCATACCCCGTGTCTAGAAGGTTCGTGTATTTGACGATTTTTGAAGAGTTTTTGGAGGCATCTCTTGGAGAACCGACCTTGAGCTTTATTTGGGGTCAAATTTAATCAGAAAAGGTGCTCCTCTATGTTCATTTTTTGCTCCACAACATTCCACCATGCCACATTTTCATAATCCATCTTCATTCCACCACCATATTTGATTCAATTAGTAATTTTGCTTTCATAGTTTAGAGTTTTTAGGTTGAGATTTAGTGTTAAACTTTCTGTAAGAGTGTTGGAGAAGGAGAAAAGTGAGAGAGTTCTTCTTCTTGCATTTCTAAGAAAAGGCGCTTTTCTAAGGAAAGGCTACAAAGGATTTGCTTTGAGAAAGAGTTTCAGATAAGTTTGTTTGTTTATTTAGTGTTTTATGAACTTTCTTTTATATATGAAATTTGTGTTTTGTCGTATCTTTCTCATGAAGTCTGAGTAGTTCCCTCTATCTTTTCCCCTACTCTGAGATATGGTGAAATGAAGAGATAAAAAGAATGTGTCATAATTAAAATATAAAATAAATTATGATGATTTTTCAATTTTGAACTTAATTTACTTTTCAATCTGGCCAATTGATTTGTTAAAATATGTTGTGAAACATATGATCCGGAAAATGAAGTATGAGTTCTACAACAGAGTGAGGGTCACATTTGATTTCATGAAGGAGAAATTCATTCAAGAAATTAAGTGCAAATAAATAGGGAAATGTTCTTTGTTGGGTGTAAAATTGGAGAATCTTTAGGATGACAAACTAAAATCCCCAATTTGGTCTTAGTGTTTAAAAACTAAATTGAACTCCTTAACCTATCCAATTTTCCTAATTTTGGATTTTAAATTATTCATGACATTCATCTAGATCATTTTGAACCTTCAACTGGCCTTGAACTAGCCTCAAGCCTAGTCTAAAGACAAACTCAAACAAATTTCCCTAAAATTAGCCCAACTTCAAAATTCCATCCAATTGAACCATGTGGTCAACTCAATTTCCCCAATTTCACCTCCTAGACTCTTCATGACATCTTCATGGACCATTTGGATACTTCAAATAATTTTTAAATCTAGCCCAAACCAAGCCCAAATCCAATTTTTGGCTCAAACCCTAAATTTGAATCTAAGCACCAAGTCAACTTGAACCTCTTGCATTAACCCTTTCATACCATGTTTAACCCCATTGGATGCTAATCAAATCACTTGAGACCCAAAATTGGAGCCATAGACCAAGGGTCCCCCAAATTAAGGAGATTTGCCCCCTTTTTGGCTAAGCTCTTCACCCCATGCCATCAACCATCAAACATTAGGGCTAATCACAATTAAACCTTCCTCTGACCTCCCTAACTCAGCTAGCCACCACCTCACCTCTGGTCAGCCACCTTAGTCGCCAGATAGCTCAAATCCGAGAAGACCACCCCTCCTTTGAACTCAAAATTGAGCCCATCTTATGTGGCTAACCTTGATTGGTTATCGACGCCTCTTAGCACTCCACAAGATTATTGGCACTAGCCAATCAGAGCTTGAGGCCCTCCCCTTGACCATGGCTATAAAAAGCCCAATTTTCGGCCAACTTCCAAGTGTGCCAAAATCCTTGAAGAAACTCTGCCAATTATCTTCCAGAGCATCTCCAAGTTTCCTTGAGTCCAACCCTACCATCTTCAGCCACTCAAACCCACTGCCTGAGCTTAATTTTGAGCTCAAAATCTAGGGGGTTTACTGTAACTCCACCAAACTCCACAAAACTCCAAATTAAACCACCCTTAAGCTTCCCCGGACAAAAAGAGGAAGTTCCCAATCAAAACCTCTCTGCCCTTAGCACTCTAACCCACTTCTAGACTAAGGTCGCAACACCCTTTGATAGAAATCTTGCTTAGACTCAACCTCAGCTCAAATTGGTGCTTGGAGAAGCTTTGTAAAGTCACAATGAACGTCAAGAACTATTCCAATTGAGGCCACACCTCTTGGACAAAGGTATAGCTCATTAACCATAAAAATGCCCTTGGTTTCATCAATTATGAAGAGAAAGTTTATTTCATAAATATGGATGTGTTCACCTTGATTAGATGAAGCGATAGGAACAAACCCCATGTGATTTGGTTGAGTATCGAGAGAGATCTTAGCGTTTTAGTGTAGACGATTCTCAGTTTAGAACAGATGGAGACGATGAACAGATGCCGCCCATTCATGCATGTATCGATCCAACGACGGAGGAGAAGTCAGACGAGAGAATGTTTCATAAAGCGCGGCCCGCGTGGCAGCGGACACTGAAGGCAACATCGAATAAGTGTGCGTCGCATGGAGTTTCGGAGCCGCCAAGGATCCAATCAGCGATGCTTTGATAAGTAGAAAAATAAGGTATTTTTGATTTAACTAAATACTGAAACTTTAAAAATTCATAACTCGGAGTAGAAAAATCATAAAAATAAAATAAAATAACCCTCTTGCTCCGTGAACAGAGGAGAATATTATGGACTAAAAATAAAAGTAATATTTGACATAGCTTTTATTTTTATTTAATTAAATACTCTCTGCAATGTTTTAATTTTAATTAAGGAAATAGTGGACACCATGACTTGAAATTTTAGGAGTTTATTCCTCATGCCAGTGAGGGTATTCTCTGATTTTTTCAAGGTCAGAAGACACCTCTAGCTTTGAAACCCTAATTTTCAAGTCTAGTTGCCTATTTTTGCTTATAATAATTCTATAAATTAACATATAAGTCAGAAAAACATAATATTTGTTTTGGTAGGTTCCCTATGGTTAGAGGAATATAGAAAAAATATAGAATAAGTTTAAATATTTATGTACATTACTATAGCCAATTAAGTTATTTTAAATCATAAAAAAATAAAAATTAATATAATATAATTCAAAAATTACAAAAAAATGTTTCCACAATGTGAATAATGATCATTTTAACTCACTCTAAAAATTTGGAATCCATTTGAATTAATTTGAGCACTAAACTTTATTTTTCAAGTAAAATATGATTTTTGCATTAAAATAATTATAATAAATAAATTATAATTAGAAAGATATGAAACATGATTTTATGAGTTTATTTTAATCATGAGCACATAGGAAAAATAAAATTTATTTTAAAATAAACAATTCATTTTTAGCTACTTTTTCAATTAAAAATAATTAAAAATCATTAAAAATCACAAAAGTATGAAATTGTCCAAAAATGTTCCTAATTATTTCTTGGTCACTTGGGATCCTTTAAAATATTTTTTCTAATTTTTCTATTATAGTTATGTATTTTTAAATGCTAAAAAGGTATTTTCATTAATTTTTTCATTAAAATAATTATAATTAAAAAATAAAAATTGAAAAAATGAAAAGTTTGTTTCTCTGAGCTCTGGACTTAGGGATATTTAATAAAAATANATTAAAGCTAATGCATGAGACCAAATTTTAAGGAGTGCATCTAACTTGTAATTTAGTAACAAGTGGCATTTAGAATATAAGGAAACAGATATCTGACGCACCACTATTAAGACTACTATAAATAGTAAGGGTAGTTTAGTTCAAAAGTTTCATCATAGTTGCTCTCACCTCACTCTCTTGTTAGTAGAGCTATCAAAAAAGTTTCTCATTTGTGAATAACTCATGTTCTCTTGCTAAGATAAGCATATAAGTCGAATATGAATATTTTTTTAGGCTTGATTTATAAACGAGCCAAGCAAATAGACGTGTTCATCGTGTTCAGCTTATTATTGTTCAAGTTAGAAAAACTAATTTTAAAAATTATAATTGTATAACAATACTAGTTATTAAGTTGTTGAATTAAAAAAAATATAAACTAAATCATTGAAATCATTTTATTTTATGTAATTTTATTTTAGCCATATGACCATAATGGGATGGCTTAAATTAAATAACCAATTTTTCTTTGCATAATAAATATTTAAATTAGAAAATCCTAATTATAATTCCCATAAATATCATATTCCTATCTACTAAGCCCTAACCCATGGGCCACAGCAGCAGCCATTTGGTTTTCTTTTCGAGTTGGGAGGAGCTTCGAGGGAAAGCCTCTGCTAATGTTAGGGTTATCATTTAATTGCAAAGAAGTACTCATCTCTGATTTTCTAGCACTTGTGGCCTATGAGTCTTGACTTATCATTGTAAGCTTTCTCTACACTGAAACTGAATGTCTCCTCTCATTTAGCCAATTTAATGATAGATACTTGGCTAGCCCCTCTCTTGTCTTTCATTTTTATTATTTGCAGAAGATATTATCCCCATTTGGGTGAAATTGTGAATATGACTGCTATATTCTATGGTGAGGGTTTGATAATTCAATGTACTAGTTGTAGGAAGTCATTATATTTGGGTTTATTATGATATTATGTTTTATTAGTATTTGTGTTAGTTTGGCTCTTTAGTTTTTTTTTATATATAGTTTGAAATAGTTCAATTGTCACTTCATTTCAGTTTTCCAATAAGCTGATATTCCTAGATTGCAAAATTGAGTATAGGATGTCTATTAATTTATTTGACTGAGTGTTAGTGTTACTATGTGAGTCACATTTTATATCATTGTATACATTGCAACGATTGTTTGAATAGTAGTTATAAATCAATGGCAAACTAGTAATATTGTTGCATTAGATTTTGTTTTCATTTTATTGAACTAAAGTTTCATTGAGACAACTATAAGCATGCTAGATTTGGCTATCATTTGGCGTGATACGTGTGTATCACATGTTTTTGTTATGCTTCAAGTACTTGATCTAGATCATTCTAGCTCGGAATTTAAGTGAATGATGATGCGCCAAAAACTTGACCCATCCCAAAATTACGCAGTAATTTAGCTTCCAAAATATGACCAAAAACTTTACCCAATTTATATTTAGTGGTCAAAATGTTATAAAATATATAAAATAATTCACACACTAGTGGTTCTACGCAAGTGCACGTATCACTTCAAGTAATATATGATTTTCTTTAAAAACTTCAGGATCGATCCCACGAAGAAGCGCAGTAAGAAATTTTTTAGGCTAATTCTAGTCTACTACTATCAAGTATTTGTTTGGAAGATGGAAATTCTTATGATAATAACATAAATCACAATATTCAAGCTATAAAAATTAAGGTAAGAAAGACAAATTAAAATGGGTTTAATGAATGCTAACAGAAATGTAACTAGAAGAATTAAGTTTACTAAATTAATTTCTAAACTTCAAAGTTAAATTTTCTAAGACTAAATAAATTTTTGTGAGGAAGTTCAAATTTAAGAAAGCATCATTCCCCTTTACAATGAGTACATGGTTAGTGAAGTAATTAAAATCACTTAAAATTATATATAAAATTGTATTGTGCTAAATAGAAGCAATCATATTCTTTACCCTCTGTCAAGTGTACAAAGAACATTAACTAATCCAGAGTTTGGCCCCCAATTCCATAGTTAGGTTGAGAGGATACCGACTCTCACTCCAGAGCTCCCACTTCTCCCTTGCTTAAGGGTTAACAATCTCGCATTAGTTTCCAATCAATTGGACCAAATTGGAGATTTTAATCTGTCATCTTAAAATCTCCAATTTTGCGTCCAACAAAGTATATTTCTCTATTTTTTTGCACTCAACCCCATGGATTACATTCTCACTCATGAAATTGAATGTGACTCTTACCTTGTTTTAGAAAGAATAACCCTTTTAGATCTCATGTTTCTCACTAAATTTTAACCTTTCAATTGGTGAAATCAAAAAGTAAATGAAGATCAGAGTTTAAATCATCACAATTTATTGACATTTAAAATTGTATTAAACAAAATCAATCCTTTACAAAACTAAATCTCATTTTAGGGAGAAGGATAAAAAAGACTACTTAGAATTCATGAGAAGGATACGACAAAACATGGATTTCATGTATAAAAACAAGTTTACAAAACAAAGAAAGAAAAGAACATAACTTATCTCACACTTTAAACACTATCTCTCCTACAATCACACTCAATTCTTTCCTAGAAATGTAATGAAGAAGAAATCTCTTACCTTCCCTCTCCTCTTACAACCATAAAAGAAAATCATCTCTTCTCCAAATAATTCCTCTCACTACACGCCACACTCATGCCCTGGACTTCTCTCCTTTTTAATTTGGGGCTGCCTCCTTTCAAAAAGAATTCAAAATTCCCTCCCAAATTTTCTCTAAAAGCCACACCTTTTGAATCCCAAAAGACATGTTCAATCATTCAAGAGACATATCCCTTCATTAAAGAGTCTGTCAAAGTGTCTAGATGCATGGAATGACTCCATGGGGCATTTAGATCATTTAGAGCCTTCAAAATCCACTCAAAATTCATCCATAACCACCTTAATCTGTCTTATATAGTCTCTAGCGCCTCAGGCACCAGTTCTCTGGATTTTAGCGCCTTAGGTGTCACCCTACAACAGCTCTACCGTTTTGCTCTGTTTTAGCTCTGTTTCACTTCTAACAGATATACCTACAAAATAAGCATGAAAGAGCATTTCTTTAAAGTGTAATTTTATTAAAAAAACATGTGAGAAATATAAAATAGATTAAACATAGAAAGACATATCGAAATGTGCGAAGTCAGAATTTTCTTTCTTGCTCGTTTTTACTCCAAATTACACCATTTTGCCTTCATTTTCTCCAAAAATTCATTTCTTGTACTTGAAACAAAAAATGCAAAATATCTTCCATTAAAGTGTAATATCATTAAAAATCATTAAAATTGAGCATAAAATATATATGAAAAAGTATGTAATTTTTAGGAGTGTCAAAATTCCCCAAACTTAAACGTTACTTGTCCTCAAGCGACTCTTTTACAAAAAATATGACTTGAGATAGATATTAACTTATAAACTTCTACACTTTAGTTTAATAAATTAAATAGTATAATTTAAGAAAAACTTTTATTAACTTTGATTAAAACTATATGTATAAGAATATTTAGTAATCAAATCTAAGATTTTTGAATCTCCATTCATTTCAAGAAGAACTGTAATGTGTTATATCAAAGATACATTGAATATCCATATAAAAAAGAATTTTATGAAAGCTATATTATTAAGTATGCTAATACTCAAATACAAGTTTAGAAAATGTAATAAAGCATTTTCCTCAAGTTAATTCAAGTGAAACCAATTTTTTATTAGACATCTCCTCAAGCTTCTCCTCACATTTTTTTTATTCACGATCTTTTCAATCTTTTTTTTTTCTTTTCTTTTTCAAGCGATGATTACTATATCTGGATAGTCTTTACTAATTTTGAACTTCACTATCGTCTTCTTAAAGTTAAAACTTTTTACCATTCTTCACTTTATAAATTCATATTAGTTTTGATAATTTTTCATGAAGTTTCATTCTTTCATCTTACATGAATCTCTAAAATTCTTAATACTTCAAAAATATAATTTCATTTACTTTAAATTAAAAAAAACATAGTCTTATCCTTTCATACTAAATACTTTAACTTTAGCATTGACCTTCGTTGTTAAAAACTTTTACCTAAATTTACCGTAATATTTACAAACATATTTAAATTCATTTAAAGTTAAACTCTAATATCCAAGGTCATGTTAAATTAAATTTAAAAATATAGTTAATTAAGGACAAATAAAATTTAATTTACTTCTTTTTAAAAGAAAGTTTTCTTTCCCCCAAACTTGAGTTTTTAAGAATTATACACTTAATTCCATAAAATGTAGCAGAAAGAAAAAGTAAAATTTGAATCTACTGACTACTACAACATCCTTTAGAATTCATGTATGTGCATAATTAGGATAGAATGATTACAGGAGAAAGTAAATTTAGCCTAAAACATGCTTGCAATAATATTAAACTAAAAGAAAGTATACTAACTTTAAAACTTATTTTCTTTCCTACCCCCAAACTCTATTTTAAACATGTATAACATTCAATACAAAAAAATTAAACAGAAAGAAAACCAGTTCATAAATTATATATATATCACAAGCATCTACAAGTATCCATCAGGACGGAACAATATGTAATGGAAAGTAAGTCTAAACTAAAACATGATCGATAAAATGGAAAGAAAGGTCTAACAAGCAGAACATGTATCGACATAAAAATATATATATTTATGTGTTCTCCAAACCTTTATATTATTGTAACACAAGCACAAACACACATGATAAATGAGGTCAATTCTTCCTTTAACTCATTGCATCTCCCTAACTTACTTCCAATTTCTAACGGAATCACAACACATGTATATTGGGTACTTATAAATAATTTTATAGATTCTAATCCCAAAGAAAAGATTATCTCTGATATATTAGTTCATGTGCACCAACCTCAGGCATCGCCATATCTCTTAATTAATCACCTCTAATAGTTATAAGGATAGTTTAAATTCATCCATATGTTACTCATCAAATAGGTTAGCTACTCCTATCAAATGAAAACAAAGTCAGAGAAAAGAAGCAACAAAATTGAGATGGAATTGTCGTTAGTAAAATTAATGATGTCTCTTGTAAAACTTAAGTCCGGGTGAGACCCGAGTCGTAGTGGACTCATCAATCCAACTACTACAAGAAAATATATAAGTTTAGCCATAATAAGAAGTTAAGGAATCACCTCCCTCATAATACATAAAGATCTAATCAAACCACTAACAATTTAAACATCTACCAATCATCAATCAAAAATCAATTCACACTAAAGCAAAAACAATACAACACTAATAATCATAATTCTTACGCACACTAAATCAAACCACACTAATAACTATGATTTACTGATACACCAAAATAATATACTGTTTTAAGTACTTATTTTATGCTTATTTTTTGTGATATTGCACTTAAAAAAGTTTTTTATGTTTTTGTTGCAAGTATTTCATTTTTAGGTATTTGGAGAAAAAATGACAAAAAAGGACAAAATTTGGAGCAAAAAGAGCCAATTTTGGATTCTAGCGCATCATGCGCCAGGGACGACATTTTCACGTTAAGGCGGTTCGAGATGAATTTTGTACGAATTTTCAAAGGGACACTTGTTCTACACACCCCTTGGAGTGATTCAATACATCTAGACATTTTGGAAAGTTCTTTTTTGAAGGGATATGACTCTTGGATCAAATGACACATCTTTTGAATTCAAAAGAGTTGACTTTTGGAGGGAATTTTGAATTCTTTTCCAAAGGAAGCAGTAAAAAATAAAAGAAGAAGACTTGAAGAAGCAAAAGAGGGGGGGAAGAGGTTTTGGTGGGTGACATGAGAGTTAGAGAGAGAGAAGAGGAGATTTTCTTCTAGGTTTGTAAGAGGAGAGGGAATGTGAGAGATTTCTTCTTCATTAAATTTCTAAGAGAGAATTGCGAGTGTTTGTAAAGAGAGAAAGGTTTGGAGAGAACTTTTAGGGATTTGCTTGGGAAGGATTGTGAGATAAGTTGTACTTTTTTTTTGTAAACTCATTTTTATATATGAAATTCGTATTTTATCGTATCTTTCTCATGAATTCTGAGTAGTCTTCTTTATAATTCTCCCTACTTTGAAAATATGATTTTGTGAACAATAGATTTTATTTTCTACGATTTTAAATGATAATAATTTATGGTGATTTGAACTCTCATCTTCATTTACTTTTCGATCTGGCCAATTGAAATTTTAAAACTTATTGAGAGACATATGTTCTTAAATGAGATATGATTTCTACAACATTAGGAGAATCACATTTGATTTCATGGGAGAGTATGTCATCAATGGGATTGGGTGCAAATAAATACGAAAATATACTTTTGTTGGATGTAGAATTGGAGATTTTAATATGACAGATTAAAACCCCCAATTTGGTTCAGTTGATTGGAAACTAATCCGAGATTGTTAGCCCTCAGAGGAGGGAGTAGTGGGAGCTCTGGAGTGGCAGTCGGTATCCTCCCAGCCTAACCACGAAATTAGGGACCAAATTCTGGATTAGTCAATGTTCTTTATAGCACTCGGAAGAGGGTAAAGAATAAGATTGCTCTTATTTAAAACAAAATAATTTATATATATTTTTTCAAATGATTTCAATTTCTTCACAAACCATATACTCATTGTAAAGGGAAATGATGTTTTCTTAAATTTGAACTTTCCGTCACAATAAAAACTTTGTTTAATTTTTGCAATTTTATTTTTGAAAGTTTAGTATTTAGTTTCGTATAATTTCTGTATTCTTACATTTGCATTTTAATTAGCATTCACATGAGTAGCCAATTTTCAAATTTCACACTTTACTTTTATTTTTTGTTTTATTATAAAATAATTTCCAAAATTTATTTTAAGTTTTCCAACTTCCCTGTGGGATCGATATCTAGGACTACATTAGAATCCTTTATTACTTGCACGATATGTACACTTATGTTGATGTTTAGGAGAGATTTAGCAGTTTAAAAAGAGTTTTAAAGGATAAATTATATTCATAAAAAAGTGTTTTGTTAGGATTATATTTCATATATATTATAAATCTCTCTGCAGTAAGTTTTTGGCGTCGTTAAGCGGTGTCAACTTCATAAATATTTGCATATACAAATCTCACCGTGTCAAGTATTTGGCGCTATTGCTGGGGAAGTAACGAAAAATATTAGTATTTTATTTTACTTTATTTTATTTCAAAATAAAAGTAAGAGTGTGTTTACAGTTTAGTTGGAACATTTTTTTTTATTTTAGTGCGTGCTTATTTTTAATTATGTGCTTTATTCTATTTCTGTGTAGTGTAAGATCTGAAAATTTAGTACCTTACGAATCTAAGTTAGAAAGAACTGTTAGAAAAATTTTAAAACAACAAAAAGAGAAAGATTAATTTAGCAAAATGGCTTGCAATTTAAACAATGTTGGATATGAAAATGAACATCATCAGAGATCTTTAAGAGATTATGCAAATCTTTCAGCAGATGAAATTCATTTAAGTAATCAAAATCCTGTTGTAGATGCCAATTCATTCAAACTTAAACCTATTATTATCCAAATGGTACAAAAAAATAAGTTTAGTGGAACACCTACTGAAAATCCTAATTTACACTTTGCTAGTTTTTTAGAATTACGTGCTACATTTAAATATGATGGAGTGTCAAATGATGTCGTCAGACTTGGAGTTTTTTCTTTTTCATTAAGGGATAAAGCTATGATGTGGTTAAATTCATTAGCACCTGGATCTATCAGAACATAGAGAGATTTATCACAAAAATTCTTATCAAAATATTTCCCACCTTCAAAAACTGCTAAGCTTAGAAATGATATCATATCTTTTTGTCAGTTTGAAGGGGAATCAATTTATGAAGCCTGAGATTTAAAGATCTCCTTAGAAAGTGTCTACACCATGCGTTACAAGCTTGGTTAATAATTCAAACTTTTTATAATGGGTTGGTTGGATCTCTTAGATCGATAATTGACGTTGCTGCTGGTAGAACATTAATGTCAAAACCATTCGATGATGCATATTCATTAATTGAAGAGATTGCTACTAATAATTTTCAATGGCCCTCTGAAAGGGTAAATCCAAAAAGAGTAGCTTGTATGCATGATTCTTATGCAATATCTATTTTAGTTGCCCAAATAGTTGATATATCAAAGAAGATAGATTAATATGGAATGAATTATTCTCAGACATCAGATGTGCTTGAGGAGAACTCATTGGGACAAATGATCGAATCTAAATCTTCTTAAGAGACTTTAAATGCAACAAACAATCGTTCTAATAATCCTTATGCCAATTATTATAATCCTAGTTGGAAGAATCATTGATACACAAAAAATATATGCATTTTTAGACCCATATTTTATACTAATTTTTGGTGATATCGCACTTTAATGGAAGGTATTTTGATGTTTTCTTGCAGTTTGTTGCTTTTTAGGGCTTAAAGCAAAAAATAAGCAAAAATGATAAAATTTGGAGTCAAAATGACATTTTTTGAGAAAATACTTAGCGCTGGCAGCGCCAACGGCGCAGAACAACCGAAAGCAGGAGGATTTACTCAGAGCCGACGACGCGAGACTAGCGTCGACGACGCCAAAGTTGGTTCAGAGCCCGTTTCTAGAAGGTTTGATGTCTTTGGACAATTTTTTAAGAGTTTTTGGAGACATCTCTTGGAGAACCGATCTTGGGCTTTATTTGAGGCCAAATTTCATCAAAAAATGGGCTCCTCTATGTTCATTTTTCGCTCCACAACGTTCCACCACGCCACATTTCCATAATCCATCTTCATTCCACCACAATGTTGGAGTCAATTAATAATTTTGCTTTCATAGTTTAGAGTTTTTGTGGTGAGATTTAGTGTGAAACTTTCTGTAAGAGTGCTGTGGAAAGAGAAAAGTGAGAGAGTTCTTCTTTCTACATTTCTAAGGAAAGGCTACAAATGATTTGCTTTGAGAAAGAGTTCCAGATAAGTTTGTTTGTTTAATTAGTATTTTATGAACTTTCTTTTATCTATGAAATTTGTGTTTTATCGTATTTTTCTCATGAAGTCTGAGTAGTTTCCTTTGTCTTTCCCCCTACTTTGAGATATTGTCAAATGAAGAGATAAAATGAATGTGTCATAATTAAAATATAAAATAAATTGTGATGATTTTCAACTCCAAACTTAATTTAGTTTTCAATCTGGCCAATTGATTTGTTAAAATATGTTGTTAAACATATGATCCGAGAAATGGAGTATGAGTTCTACAATAGATTGAGGGTCACATTTGATTTCATGAAGGAGAAATTCGTTCAAGAAATTAAGGGCAATTAAATAGGGAAATATTCTTTGTTGGGTGTAGAATTGGAGAATCTTTAGGGTGATAGACTAAAATCCCCAATTTGGTCTTAGTGTTTATTGAACTCCTTAATCTATCCAATTTTCCTAATTTTGGATTCTAAATTATTCATGACATTCATCTAGATCATTTTGAACCTTCAACTGCCCTTGAACTAGCCTCAAGCCTAGTCTAAAGCCAAACTCAAATAAATTTCCCCAAAATTGGCCCAACTTCAAAATTCCATCCAATTCAACCATGTGGTCAACTCAATTTCCTCAATTTCACCTCCTACACTCTTCATTACATCTCCATGGACCATTTGGATACTTCAAATAATTTTTAAACCTAGCCCAAATCCAATTTTTGGCCCAAACCCTAAATTTGAATCTAAGCCTCAAGTCAACTTGAACCTTTTGCGTTAACCCTTTCCTACCATGTTTAAGCTCATTGGATGCTAATCAAATCACTTAAGACCCAAAATTGGAGCCATGGACCAAGGGTCCCCCAAATTAAGGAGACTTGCCCCCTTTTTGGCTAAGCTCTTCACTCCAAGCCACCAACCATCAAACATTAAGGATAATCACAATTAAACCTTCCTCTAACCTCCCTAAAGCCACCACCTCACCTCTGGCCAGCCACCCTAGTCGCCAGAGAGCTCAAACCCGAGAAGACCACCCCTCCTTTGAACTCAAAATTGAGCCCATCTTATGTGGCTAACCTTGATTGGTTATCGATGCCTCTTAGCACTCCACATATGCTTATTGGAAGTAGCTAATCAGAGCTTAAGGCCCTCCGCTTGACCATGGCTATAAAAAGCCCAATTTTCGGCCAACTTCCAAGTGTGCCAAAATCCTTGGGGAAACTCTGCCAATTACCTTCAAGAGCATCTCCAAGTTGCCTTGAGTCCAACCCTACCATCTTCAGCCACTCAAATCCACTGCCTGAACTCAATTTTGAGCTCAAAATCCAGGGGGTTTACTGCCATTCCACCAAACTCCACAAAACTCCAAATTAAACCACCCTTAAGCTTTTCCAGACAAAAAGAGGAAGTTCCCCATCAAAACCTCTCTGACCTGAGCACTCTAACCCACTTCTAGACTAAGGTTGCACCACCCTTTGATCGAACTCTTTCTTAGGCTCAAGCTCTGCTCAAATTGGTGCTTGGAGAAGCTTTGTAGAGTCACAATGAACATCAAGAACTATTTCAAATAAGGCCACACCTCTTGGACAAAGGTATAGCTCACTAACCCTAAAAATGCCCTCGGTTTCATCAATTATGAAGAGAAAGTTTATTTCATAAGTATGGATGTGTTCACCTTGATTAGATGAAGTTATAGGAACAAACCCCATGTGATTTGGTTTGAGTATCAAAGAGATCTTAGCGTTTTAGTGTTGACAATTCTCAGTTTAGAACAGATGGAGATGATGAACAGATGCCGCCCATTCATGTATGTATCGATCCAACGACAGAGGAGAAGTCAGACGAGAGAATGTTTCATAAAGCGTGGCCCGCGTGGTAGTTGACACTGAAGGAAACAACGAATAAGAGTGTGCCGCGTGGAGTTTCGGAGCCGCTAAGGATCCAATCATTGCCGCTTGGATAAGTAGAAAAATAGGATATTTTTTATTTAACTAAATACTGAAACTTAAAAAATTCATAACTCGGTGTAGAAAAATCATAAAAATAAAATAAAATAACTCTCTTGCTCCGTGAATAGAGGAGAATATTATGGACTAAAAATAAAAGAAATATTTGACATATCTTTTTTTATTTAATTAAATACTCTCTGTAATGTTTTAATTTCAGTTAAGAAAATAGTGGACACCATGACTTGAAATTTTAGGAGTTTATTCATCATACCAGTGAGGGTATTCTCTGATTTTTCCATGGTCAGAAGACACCTCTAACTTTAAAATACTAATTTTCAAGTCTAGTTGCCTATTTTTTCTTATAATAATTCTATAAATTAACATATAAGTCAGAACAATATAATATTTATTTTGGTAGGTTCTCTATGGTTAGAGGAATCTAGAAAAAATATACACTAACTTTAAATATTAGTGTGCATTACTATAGCTAATTAAGTTATTTTAAATCATAAAAATAAAAATTAATATAATATAATTCAAAAATTACAAAAAATGTTTCCACAATGTGAATAATGACCATTTTATCTCACTCTAAAAATTTGGAACCCATTCGAATTAATTTGAGCACTAAACTTTATTTTTCAGGTAAAATGTGATTTTTGCATTAAAATAATTATAATAAATAAATTATAATTAGAAAATTATGAAACGTGATTTTATGAGTTTATTTTGATCACAAGCACCTAGGAAAAACAAAATTTATTTTAAAATAAACAGTTCATTTTTAGCTACTTTTTCAATTAAAAATCATTAAAAATTACAAAAGTATGAAATTGTCCAAAAATGTTCCTAATTATTTCTTAGTCACTTGGGATCCTTTAAAATATTTTTTCTAACTTTTCTATTATAATTATGTATTTTTAAATGCTAAAAAGGTATTTTCATTAATTTTTCATTAAAATAATTATAATTGAAAAAAATAAAAATTGAAAAAAAGAAAAGTTTGTTTCTCTGAGCTCTGGACTTAGGGATATTTAATAAAAATATAAAAATTAATTTTTGAAATTAAATTATATTTTCTATTTAATTAACGACTAAAATCAATAAATAATTAAAATAATTAAAATATAATTTAAAAAATCATGAAATTTGGTCCAAGTGGTCCTCTAACCTAGGTGAAACTCCAATAATTTTTCCATTAATAGAAGCTTTACTTTGATTAAATAAATAAATTAACTTTGAAATTTCTATTTTTGAACTAAAATAATTATATAAATAAAAAAAAATAGAAAAATCATAATTTATCCTTCAATATTTTAATTAGCTCATGAGTGGGGTATCTTAAAAATTTCAAAATCATTTGAGTTGTATTTAATGAGTTATGAACTGGAGATCCCGAGGGGCAAAATAGTAATTTTGAGATTTTGATACCTTAATTAAATTTTAGATTAACCAAAGGATGAATGGGTAATTTTGATCATAATAAACTCTTTTGGAAGTTCTAAATATAATGAGTTAAGAGATAGAAACCAACTTGTCACATTTTCATGATAAGAGTAAAATTGTAATTTTATAAATTATTATGCTAGGAGGTTAACCTAATTGGATGATTCTAAGGTAGTGGGCTTAAGCTAGGAAGCTAATAACTTACTTATTTGAAGCCCCCTAGTTGGTGATTAGTTAATAAACATGATTGAATTTCATTTAATTTAACATTTAATTATTAAAAATTTACCCTTAAAGATTGGATCTAAGGGCTTAGTTGTGAGCTAGGTTTGATATTAAAATTTGTTTAATGAGGTTTAGAAAAGAGAAACATGATTGATTATTTTACATCTTTAAGCACTACAAGCCCAACTTTAATTGTGGGTACAAAATCTTTAATGACTTGAGCTTCCCTTAAGGGCATCCACCTACATAACCCTTGAATAAAACATCAAGTGACTGTCTGAGTACCGCACTCATGGGATAATTGAAATATTAAGGTTCAATGAGTATAGGATGTATTAAACCACTGGATCTAAATTTAACTTCAGATGATTAATTGAGCAATGTTAAGATCATATGAACTCAAAACATTTCAAAGAGTTTTAAAACTTGTTTAGGTTATGCCCTGAACTCTTTTATGTTCTTTTGGATATTTTGAAAGACAATTGGACCTATTATGTTTTGTTCCAGAAAATCATCCATTAAAACTTTTAAGGACCCCAGCAAGTTATGCCTTAGGGCCTCATAATTCACCTAAATCAATAAAAAAACCCTACACTACTTATCTTATATTAATTGACCCAATGCTCAAGGATTTGAGTCTTCTTTAAGGTATTTAAATCCTTGTCAGCAATTGAGGATATTTGTTTTTGCCACATATGGATCATCGGGCTTGTGTAAGTCTGAGGTCCAGGTGACTAGGGCAATGACAATAATATTAATGTGTGCTAAAAAGAGGAATACGATGTGAGATTTTAGAATAGTATCTCCTACCTCAAGGAACTTTAATAAAAGGAGATGATAAGGATCGATGATACTATTCGACGACTTTTGAGAAGATGATTGCTCCTAATACTTTTAGGTTCTTTGTAGTCCTCACTCGATTAAATTGATTAATCTGTGGACTACACCACTCTAAAAAATGTTTTAAGTGTAATTTCTTTTACATGATAAACTAAATTTTACATGCATGAAAATTAAATTCAATCGAAAACTTATAAAGATCCACGATTAATCACTTGGATTGAGGTTAGGACCACCCTCCATATATTATCGGGTTGATAGCTCTCATTTAAGGTCAGGAGACACACAGTCCAGCTCTGAGCCCCCACCTTTACCGATGTCTTACACCCAGTTTTGGTCTTCCACATGTGAATACATGTTGTCTTTTACTTGCATCTTCCTAAGACTCATTTTTTCGACCTTTTCCGCACCGGATGCTTCCATTTACTTTTCTGAAATTTATAAAAATTTCCTACAAATATATTATGCTTTATGATGTTAACCATGCAACGGTAGCAGAGCCCCAGATACGCTTTTATGTTTTATGTAATGCTATTTTATTTATTTACTTTATAGCATTTTCTTACCTGCATTTATTTACTTACCTACAAAAATTCTACTATAACTAAAAAATTACAAAACTATTTTACAAAATTAAAACAATGTTTTCAAAATAGAATATCAAAATAATAATTACATAAGACATCCTCTTGAATTTACGGGAGTCCCTCGGATGAGGTAACCCACAGTTGCTAACGATATCTTCTCGGTTTAAATGAGCTTAACAACTCATTTAGACTAAACAAATTCAAAAGAAAAATATTGGTACCAAAACAAGGGAATAGTTGGATCCTAAGCGATTCGCTCTAATGCTTGAGTAACAAAATTTTTCACTTAAACACACTTGGTAAAACTTTTGAACCCTTAGACTTTATGACTGGTATTTCGACGAGGAGCTTGAGGCCAACTCCGTGTGAATCAATATAAGGATGTACAAAAGAACAACTTTGAGAGAGCAAGTGGATCTACAACCATAAATCTCTTTCTTAGAATTAAAATAACAAGCCATAGAATTTTGAAGTTGTTTGTCAAGTGCAACATAAATCCTCACTTTTATCATTAAACCCTTTACATAATAATGTTGTGCAATTTAAGCCCTACTAGCCTTAGACTCTGAGGTTGTCGTTTTTTACAACATAAATTCTCCTATCTTCTAGGCTATTTGTATGATTGTGTCATGCAAATATAAGTCCAAATTAATAAAATTAATAGGATAAAACATTTAATAATATATTTCTGAAATTTAAGCCTAACTAAATGATAGTTTGGGAAGTCACTGTGGTTCTCCTCAGGAATCGTGACATGGCATTCCATAGTTTTCTCCCTTTGGATTCCATAATAATTGTTCCAAATTTTGAGCATTTCCCATTTGACATTCCTTTATCCGACCTTGAAAAGTCTTACACATTGAAATTCTTGAAGACAATATTTTCTGATATAAATCGAGAGTTTTCTTAGGTGTCCTCAGTCATTTAAGATGTAATTAACTATAAGGACCTGTTGTTATAGGAAACTTTAAAACCCAATTAAATAAACACTAATCTAATCTTTTGTATTAGATAGGGAAAAATTTGTCGGTCAACATAAATGGTTTCGCATACTAAAACAGATGTCATAAATTCTTTAGTTTATTTAATTGAGCCTCACTAATAAGTAATATGTCTATTCCTCAGAATAGATATATCACTTACAGTGTTGTGCTCGTTTATTTAAACTACTATTTATATGAAATTGGTTTGGTCTCATATTTTCAAAATTAAACTATTACTTTCCAAAACTATATATAAATTAAAAGCTTCTCTCCAAAACTATATATAAGATCTTCAATATCAATAGCTCCACTTGGATAAACTCCTATCACCATAACATGAAATTATGAGGGTTTATTTTACACAACCTTGGGAATCTCCTCTGATTTGTCCAAAGTCAGAGGGCATCCCTATGATGAAAAACCTTATTTTTCTCAGACTCTTGGCATTATTTTAATAAAATAATTATAAAAAATAAATTATAAGTCAAAAAATTACAAAAATTGGTTTGGTAGGTTCGCTGTGGTCAGAGAAACTTAGGAAAAATAGAAATCAATATTTAAAAATTTAAAGTCTATTTTTCCCACTTCAAGAATAAAAAAACAGAAAAAATTAAAAAAAAAATTAAAAATCATCAAAACATCCCAAAATGAAGGAAATAATTTTGTAATGTGGTGAGAGGAACTTAGGAAAAATAAAAATCAAATTTTAAAAATTTAAATTCTATTTTTCCCAAAATGATTTTCTAAGCTCACTGTGGTCATAGGAACTTAGGAAAAATAAAAATAAAAATTTAAAAATTTAAAGTCTATTTTTTCCACTTTAAGATTTTAAAAAAACCAAAAAATAGAAAAATATAAAATAATTAAAAAAATCATCAAAACATCCCAAAATAAAAAAAATGATTTTGTAATGTCCCTATAAAAGTTCAAAAGCCAGAAANCTAATAGTTTGAAAGCCAGAAAAAACATTTTTTGTATCAAAATTTATTTTCCAAGTAATCAAGAGTTTTTGCATAAAATAATTATAAAATAAAATGAAGGTCAGAAAATTATGAAAATTGGTTTAGATAATTCCATGAGACTAGAATACTCTATGAAAAATAAAATTGAAGTCAAAATAAAAAGTTCATTTTTGAGTTATTTTTCAATTTAAAAATAATTAAAAATAACTAAAAGACATTAAAACACAAATACACCTCAAAATGTCACAAACTGTTTTCTTATAACAAAAGACCACTTTAAAATATTTTCATAAAATTTTAAAGATATAAAAACGTATTTTTAATATTTAAATGAATTTCCCCACATTTTTTAGTAAAATAATTATAAAAAATAAAATAAATATCAGAAAAATGAGAAATAATATTCTCTGAGTTCCTTGAGGTTAGAGAGACTTGTGAAAAATATAAAAGTTAATTTTTAAATAAAAATTTATTTTCTAATTATTTAATCATTAAAACTATCTAGAAAATTATAAAAATTAAAATATAATTCAAAATTTCACAAAAAATATTCCTAAGGTTCCTCTGACCTAGGTGAAGCTCCTAAAATTTTCCTAAGGGTAGCGAAAGTATTTTGGTTAAGTAGATAAATTATTATTGAAAATACCTGTTTTTGACCTAGAAATAATTATTAAAAATTATATAAAAATAAAGAAAAACAGAAACCAAGGGTAAAATGGTAATTTTGGAATATTGAACTCTAATAAAGATTTAGGTCAAATCAGGGGGGAATTAAGTAATAGTTGTGATCATGAATACCTTTGAGATAATTGAAATCTAAGGGTAAATAAAGTAGAAACCAACTTACACCACTTGCTACGAAAAGGGTAAAATTGAGTTTTCCTAAATTGTTGTAGGTTGGAAGTTGATTAAAATGAATGATTCTAACGTAAGGGGCGTGTGATAGGATGGCATTAATTTACTAATTGAAAGCCCCTAATCCACACTTTTCAATGATTTGATCTTTGAATTAAGGATTAAACACCTTGCTTCTCAATATATTCAAATTTATAAGTTTGTCCTTAAAGGACTTAAGAGCTTGATAAGTGAACTAAGTTTGATCCAATATGACTTAATAAGGATTAGAAACCTAAATGCATTCAATTATAAATATCTTTAAAACATTATCAGTCCAAACCTATTCTAAAGGGTAAGAGATTCCTTAATGACTATGTTTATCCATAAGGGTACTTATTCACATAATTTTTAAATATAACTCTAATAAAGATTTAGGTCAAATCAGGGAGGAATTAAGTAATAGTTGTGATCATGAATACCTTTGAGATAATTGAAATCTAGGGGTAAATAAAGTAGAAACCAACTTACACCACTTACTACAAAAAGGGTAAAATTGAGTTTTTCTAAAATGTTGTAGGTTGGAAGTTGATTAAAATGAATGATTCTAACGGAAGGGGCGTGTCATAGGATGACATTAATTTACTAATTGAAAGCCCCTAACCCACAATTAATCAATGATTTGATCTTTGAATTAAGGATTAAACACCTTGTTTCTCAATATATTCAAATTTACAAGTTTGTCCTTAAAGGACTTAAGAGCTTGATAAGTGAACTAAGTTTGATCCAATACGACTTAATGAGGACTAGAAAGGTGAATGCATTCAATTATAAACATCTTTAAAACACTATCAGTCCAAACCTATTATAAAGGTTAAGAGATTCCTTAACTATGTTTATCCATAAGGGTACTTATTCACATAATTTTTAAATATAACTAGAAATGAATGGCTAGTTACCTTGTTCATGGGTTAACCCAAAACTAAATTTCACTGAATACAAGTTAAAACGTTGCAACTAAACCTTAATTTAATCAGGATTGATTAATCTAACAGAGTAATAAGGTTAAATGAACTGGGAATGATCCGAGAAATTTCATAGTTATTTTAAGGCTATGCCCCAAATATCTTTGTAAAACTTTGAATATTTCAAAGGACAATTGAATTTATTGATCTTTGTTGGAAAAAAAATCATCCTCAATACTCATAGGGATCCACCAAGATATGCTCTGGAACTCGTTCAATCACAAACTCAGATAAAATACCATGTCTTGCTTATCCTACATCCCAATGCCCAAGGGTTTGAGTCTTGCATAAGGTATTCAAATCCTTATGAGCAACCCGAGATATTGTTTGTGCCAAAAATAGAACATCGACAAGTGTAAGACAGAGGTCTTGGTGGTGAGGGCGGTGACGACATTGCTTACGTGTGCTAAATGAGGGATACAAAGTGGGATATTAAAATAGTATCTCCTATTCTCGACAACCTTTGGGGAGGGATAGGACCGACGATACCGTTCACCAAGACTTGGTAAGAAAATACCCATTACACTCTCAGGTTGTCAGTAAATTTAGTTCGATCAGGATGATTAACTCGTGGATAATCAAAATTTTACAAAACATATTTAAATATAATCAAAACATGTTTTTTATCAAAACATTATTGCTTTTGAATGCTAAACCAAACTTTGTATGCATGAAAAAGTAAAAGAATTTTGAATACAAATTTATGAAAATCCATTGGTTAATCATCTTGATTTGGCTAGGACATGCCCTTCTGAGATTTTTTGCCCAGTAGATTTTGTCCAAGATTGGAAGTACACAGCTTAGCTCTGAGTCACCACTTTCCTCAATGTCTTATATTTAGTCTCGACCTTCTATATGTGACATCGGGTTTTGTTTTACTCACTCGTTATTTCCTGACGACTTGTTTTAGGTTTCTTTTGCACCATAATTTCCTGACAATTTGTTTGAAATTCATGTATTTTATTACATCAAGATTATGACAATAACCATGCAGCGGTAGCAAAGGCCCAGGCACACATATAAATTTCATATACTGCAAATTTTGTTACTTTACTTTATAGCATATTCCTTACTTATACATGTCTTAATTTATCTGCAAAACAAAACAACAAAAAATGTATTTTCAAAGAAATCAATACACTTTCAAAAAGAAATTAATACACTTTCAAAACAATGAACAAACAAAATTTACTCCTTTTAGATTTACGAGGATTTCATGGATGAGGTAACTGATCCAGACTTTTATGATAGTACTACGAAGTATGTGTGGTTATACTCTCAATTTTTTTTATATATATTTCTTCCTTTGCAGCAGCGTCAAAAACTTGACTTCAAAGCAAATAATGGTGCAATTAATATATTTAAATATTGGGATATTACACAAGTATATGTATCATTATCAAACAATATAAGACTTTTTAATTAAGCCCCGAATATTAAATCCATAGGGAGTACTACAATTTTTTAAGAAGAAATTAGATAATAAATTATACTTTGAAAAATATTCTTACTCAAACTATATATGCTATAATAGGAATGAAAGATCGATTCTTTTTGATAATTTTTGAAAATTAAAAATAAAATAAACAACTAATTAAATTTAACTAAATTTTCGTAAAATGAAAGCAATATAAATAAAATATTTTTTCCTTATCACGAATGAGTAACAAGTATAAGAATTTTGTTGTGAAAGTATTTAAATTGTGTTGTGTCAAATAAGAGCAATACTATTCTTTACTCTTACTAGATAAGCTATAAAGAACATTGGCTAATTTAAAATTTGAATAGTCCTGAAAACGTGCTAGGTAGGGAAGATACTAGCTCTCACTCTAGAGTTTCATCTTCTCCCTCCACCTGTGGGTTAACATTTCGTATCAAGACTTAAAACAATAAACTGAGTTGGGGGCTTTAGCCTGTCACTTTAAAGTCATTTAACTCTACACCTTTTAAATTTTATTTTCCTATTTATTTCCACTCAACCATATGAATTATATTCTCATTCATATAATCTCATGTCATTCTTACCATTAGTTAACTGAGACATTATCATCTCAGATCTTACATATTCTCGCAACAAATATTAACATCCTAATTAGCCAAATCAAGAAGTAAATGAAGTACAAGGAATAAATCATCACAACTTATTCTGACATTAAAGATTAATACTTCACACAACTTCCATCCAACACTTAATTACATATCATTTTAACGAAAAAGATAAGGAAAACTACTCATAATTCATTGAGAAAACACAAAAACACTTAAGTTTAAAAGTAGAAATCATATAAACACATGAGAATAATAAGTTAAAATCAAATATAGTCACAAAGATAAAAATTTATCTCAAATTTCTATCTACCAAACTCTTGAAGTTCCTTTGAATATCTTTCTTTCTTATACAATACTCTCTACTAACACAACTACAACTCCTCCCTTTCTTCTCTCTAACAGTATCATAATTATTCTATGATGAGAGTGATAGAAAAAAGTCTCAAAGAGAGGGGGGCAACGACCTATTCAATTTAATCCAAGTCCTTTATAATTTTCCAAAAGGTGTTTTAGTGTCTCTTCAAAAATGTATCCACATTCAATGAATCTTCCAAGAGTTGCCTCATTTCAATAGCCATTTGAATGTATTTTTGTGCCCATTAACCATAATCCATGTTTTCACCAAGAGTTGCTTCAAACACCCTTTCAAAAATTCATCCAAATTCATTGAATTTTCAAATAACTACCTCTGATGTGTAAGTGCGAGATAATCGGTGCTTAGGCGTGACCTTCTCTGTTATCCTGACGCTTAAGCGCCGGTCTTGGGCGCTTAGGCGCCACAGTTCATTTACACACCTTCATTTTTGCTCCAAATTTGATCTTTTTTTCAATCATTTCACCAATTTTCATCCATTTGACGGTACATGAAAGAAAAACACACAAATATCTTCCATTAAAGCGTAATATTCTTAAAAAATAGGTATAAAAATGTGTATATAAATGCTATATATTTTAGGTGTATCAGTAACCTACAGTTTCTAATAAGGATTCTTCAGTTTAAATGACTTTAATAACTTATTTAGACTAAGTTAACATAAAAGAAAATAGTGGTACATGATTGATAAGACTGTTGCATCCTAACTGTATTGCTCCACTTAAATCAAAATTTCCCCCAAACATTCAAGCAACAATAATGACAGATAAAACCAAAACCATAACACATGAACAATCGTAAAGGTGCACTTCAATAAGAAACATTGGAGCAAGACGTGGCAAATGGAGGGTGACGATCTACAACAACAAAACTTGTCGACATCAACAAAATCATTCCTTAGAATTTAACAACAAGCCTTATGACTTTGAGATAGTCCTCTTAGTGTGACATAAATCCTCAACTCATCTTAGGCATTTGCACAGTCATGTGACCAAAGGAAAATAAGTTGAGATTTTCATACCTATTTTACATTATTTTTTATGATATTGCACTTTAAAGAAAGGTATTTTTGATGTTTTGTTGCAGGAATGATGAATTAATGTCATTGGAGCAAAAAGATGCAAAAATGAGCGAATTTGGACCGCAAAGGACCAAAATGTGAATAATTGAACTAGGGCGAGCTCGGCAGTTATGTCCAACTAGGCATTGGATGAGGACGAATTTTGGAGGGGTGCTTAGGCAACTCTTAGGAAAACTAATCTACATCTTTAAAGAGAAGATTTTGGCCAAAAATAGAAGGGGAGAGACTCAGAATTGAGGTGTGAAAAAAGTGTAGAGAGTCTAAATTGTGAGGAATTGTTCGAGAGATTGCAAGATTGGAGGGAAAGTGAGAGACTTTTCCTACTTGCCGCTTCGAAGAGGAATTGTGTGTGCTGTAAAGAAAGGAAGAGATTCAGATGAACTTCGTAGAGTTTTTTTGGGGAGAAATTAGAGATAAGTTTATTAATTGTTGTAGTTTGTATGACTTTAATTTTATATATGAATTCTGAGTTTTGTTGTGTTTTTCCCATGAGATCTGAGTAGTTTTCACTGCCTTTCTCCTTGTTTTGAGATTTGTGAAATGGTGATTTGAATTAGTGAAGCCATGAAAATGTTAAATAAATTGTGATGATATTTTTACTTCGATCTTAATTTACTTTCAATCTAACCAATTGATTTGTTAAAATATGTTGAGTTTTACAACTAAAGTGAAATTACATCCAAGATTCAAGGGGGTTAAAGCCCTTGGAAGTTGGGTGCAAATAAATAGGGAAATAAAATTATCGGGCATAGAAATGAAGATTTTAGAGTGACAGACTGAAATCCTCAACTCGGTTCTATCGTTTGGGTGCTGAAGTGTAGAAGTTAGCCCTCAAGCAAGGGGAACGTGGGAGCTCCGAAGTGAGAACCGATATCCTCCCAGCCTAGCCGTAGATTCAGTAAATAAGTGTAGGATTAGTCAATGTTCTTTATGTCTAGACCAAAGGGTAAAGAGTAGATATGCTCCTATTTGGCACAATACAATTTGAAATGATTCACTTTATCCATTCACTATAATTTCTTGACAAGGAGAATGATGTTTTCTTATATATTGAATATCACATTCAAAATCTCATTAGAATATTTAGTTATTTAAGAGTTATTAAAAATTACATATTTATTTCAATTGTCTTTTAGTGACAGATAAGCAAACTGAATTCCATTGTTGCGATTAAAGTATTGCTTTTCTGAAATCTTACTTCGTAGTTCTAATATTACTCCCTGTGGAATCGATATCTAGGACTCCATTTGAGCCCTATATTACTTGAGCGATACACATACTTGTGTTGATAAGTATGACTTTACAATTATTGAATATTTTATACATCCATCTTTATCAAATCTATAACAGTTATTAAGTTATGGTACAGTTGCTGAGGAAATAAATCTTTTAGCAGCAGTATTACATAATTATATTTTTAAACATATATAAAGTCACTGTCAAGTTTTTGACGCCATTGCCGGGGAGTAAAAAGAATCACATTTAGAGTAACAGACAAATTAGGATTATTAGAAAATTTTTACTTGAATTGCAGCTTATTTTCATATTTAGTTAATTGTTTTACTGTGTACTAATTTCAAATTGTATGCGTAAATTTGGACCTGAAAATCTAATACCCTACGATTCAGAATTAGAACGCACTGTTACAAAAATTAGAAGATTGAGAAGAGAACCTAGAAATTTTGATACAATGGAAGACAATGTGAACAATCAAGGAATAGAAAATGAACACCAACGTAGATCCCTACGAGATTATGCAAATCCTACAGTAGATGAAATTCACATATCTATCCAAAGTCCTGATGTAGCTGATAATTCATTTAAGCTTAAACCTGCTATTATCCAAATGGTACAAAACAATCAATTCGGAGGTACACCAAATGAAGATCCTAATTTACACCTCGCTGGTTTTATAGAACTGTGTGCTACTTTTAAATATGACAGAGTTTCAAACGATGTTGTTAGACTTAGACTTTTTCCTTTTTCACTGAGGGATAAGGCTTAGATGTGGTTGAATTCGCTAGCACCATGGTCTATTAGAACTTCGGGAGAACTTTCACAGAAGTTTCTATCCAAATATTTCCCTCCATCCAAAACTACTAAACTTAGAAATGACATAACATCGTTCTATCAAATTGATGGAGAGTCAATATACGAAGCTTGGGAGAGATTTAAATATCTTCTTAGGAAATGCCCAATTGATGAAGAGTCAATATACAAAGCTTGGGAGAGATTAAAAGATCTTCTTAGGAAATGCCCTCATCATTCATTACCAGATTGATTGATAATTCAAACTTTTTATAATAGATTAGTGGGATCACTTAAATGGATTATAGATGTTGTGGCTGGTGGTTCTTTAATTTCAAAACCTTTTGATGAGGCTTATTTATTAATATAAGAGATGACAACCAAAAATTTTCAATGGCTCTTTGAAAGGATAAATCCTAAAAGAGTAGCTAGTATCCATGATTCTGATGTAATATCTATGTTAGTTTCGCAGATTGTTGCAATATCAAAGAAATTATATCATTATGGGATGAATTATTCTCCAACACCTCCTATGATGGAAGAGAATTCATCTGGGCAATTTGTGGAAGTTCAACCTCCATATGAGACTTTAAATGTTATTAATAGACCCAACAACCCTTATTCAAACTATTATAACCCACACATGAGACTTTAAATGTTATTAATAGACCCAACAACCCTTATTCAAACTATTATAACCCAGGTCTTCATATGAAACCTTAAATGCTATTACTAGACCCAACAACCCATACTTGAACTATTATAACCCAGGTTGGAAGAATCATCCAACAAATTTAAATTCGAATAACAATTCTGCTATAAACCAATAATGGGCAAACAACCCAGTGAACCCATTAGTAAATTCATCCAACCAAGGAAATGTTAACTATAGACCTTCGTATNGAACACTCAAATTAAGGAGAAGATGTTGTCTATGGAATAGTTGATATTAAACACGGGTCAACAATTGCAGAATCAAAAAAATCAATTACAAATTCAAGGAAATCAATTACAAAATCAAGGAACTGCCATTAAGAATATTGAAAATCAATTAGGACATATCGCTACTGCGCTTAGTAACCAAATATTGGGAACTTTTCCTAGCACCGTGGAACCAAATCCTAAAGATCAAGGAAAAGAACAGATAAAAGTGATACAATTACGAAGTGAGAATTGAAGACAAGAGAAGAAAAAGAAATGGAAACTGAAAAAAAGAGTGGATACCGACAAAGAAAAAGATCATGAATACCCAGAATTAGAATATCCACTTACAACAACAACAACAACAACAACAACAACAACAACAACAACAACAACAACAACAAAGCCTTAATCTCACTACGTTGGGTCGGCCACATGAATCATTTCTCTCCATTGCGTCCTATTTAATGTCATATTTTCATTTAGTTCTAATAAATTAAGATCATTTTAATACAATAAGCCCAAGGTCTCCTATGTTCTACCACTGCCTTTCGTAACACAAGTCGAATCTAAAACATCTACTCTGCTAATCGGATCATCTAATGGTCGACGTTTAATATGACCAAACCATCTAAGACGACTTCTCTAATTTTGTCTGTCATCCTCCAGGATTTAACAGTAACACTCAAATTAAAGAGAAGAAGTTGTTTATGAAATAGTTGATATTAAACAAAAGTCAACAATTGCAGAATCAAGGAAATCAATTACAAATTCAAGGAAATCAATTACAAAATCATGTGTCAACAATTGCAGAATCAAGGAAATCAATTATAAATTCAAGGAAATCAATTACAAAATCAACATTGAAAACCAATTGGGACATATCGCTACTGCGCTTAGTAACCGAACATTAGGAACTTTTTCTTAGAATCAAGGAAATCAATTACAAATTCAAGGAAATCAATTACAAAATCAAGGAGCTGCTATTAAGAATATTACAATTAGGGCATATCACTACTGTGCTTAGTAACCGAACATTAGGAACTTTTCCTAGTACTGTGATAGATTCAAGGAAATCAATTACAACATCAAGGAACTGCTATTAAGAATATTGAAAACCAATTAAGGCATATCGCTACTGCGCTTAGTAACCAAACATTAGGAACTTTTCCAAGTATTGTGGAACCAAAACATATTGCTACTACGCTTAGTAACCGAACATTGGGAACTTTTCCTAGTACTGTGGAACCAAGTCCTAAAGATCAAGGAAAAGAACAGATAAAAGCGATACAATTACGAAGTGAAAGAACGTTGAAGACAAGAGTACAAAAAGAAACGAAAACTGAAAAACAGAAAGTGGATACCGACAAAGAAAAGGATCATGAATACCCAAAATTAGAATATCCACTTACAACAACAACAACAACAACAAAGCCTTAATCTCACTACGTGGGCTCAGCCACATGAATCCTTTTTCTCCATTACGTCCTATTTAGAGTCATATTTTCATTTAGTTCTGATAAATTAAGATCATTTTTAATACAATATGCTCAAGTTTTCCTAGGTCTACCTCTGCCTTTCTTAACACAAGTCGAATCTAAAACATCTACTCTTTGATCGGATCATTTGTAACACCATGATGCTTGAAAATATTAATAATGTCGAGTGTATTCTGGAAATCAGATCATCTAATGGTTGACGTTTAATATGACCAAACCATCTAAGACGACTTCCTCTAATTTTGTCTGTCACAGGAGCTACACCAACCCTATCAAGAATATATTCATTCTGCATGTTGTCTCTAAGTGTAAAGCCACTCATCCACCTAATCATTCTCATCTCGGCAACACTTAACTTATTATTATGCTTCTCTTTTAAAGGCCAACATTCAGCGCCATAGAACATTGCAGGTCTCACCACCATCTTATAAAATTTTACTTTCAGTCTTAGCGGTACTTTTCTATCACACAAAAGGCCTGAAGCATTCCTCCACTTCAACCAAAAGCGATACTTTTCTATCACACAAAAGGCCCGAAGCATTCCTCCACTTCAACCAACCAACTTTAGTACTTTTCTATCACATAAAAGGCCCGAAGCATTCCTCCACTTCAACCAACCAACTTGAATTCTTTATTAACATCCCCATCTATATCACCAATTCCTCAACTTCAACCAACCAACTTGAATTCTACTATTAACATCCCCATCTATATCACCATCGCTTTGGAAATAACGGACCCAAGATATCTAAATCGTTCACACCTTTTAATAATTTGATCACCCAAAGTCACCAACGGACCCAAGATATCTAAATCGTTCACACCTTTTAATAATTTGATCACCCAAAGTCACGCTTCTGACACCAAAAATATCTAAATCATTCACACCTTTTAATAATTTGATCACCCAAAGTAACACTTCTGTCACTAGAGCTATTACTACAAAAATTACATTCCATGTATTCAGTTTTAGTTCAACTTAAACGAAGGCCTTTAGACTCCAAAGTATACCTCCATAATTCAATTTTTTCCTGGGCTTTTTCTCTTGTTTTATCCACGAGAAGAATATCATCAACAAAAAGCATACACCAAGGTACATCCTCCTGTAGATGTCCAGTAAGACCATCCATAACTAAAGCAAAAAGATATGGGCTTAAAGCCGATCCCTGATGTAAACCAACAGAAATAGGAAAATATTTTGTCAATCCTCCTTCAGTTTGAACACAAATAACAGCTCTAGTATACATATCNGTTCATATTGAATTATTACCTTAACTCCAAATTTTTATATGTTGTAGCCTCTGTCTAGGTGAACAATTTAAGTATTTTTCCAAAGACATAGGAGATCTCTAGACAGAGATCTTAATTTTCTAAGTTTTTATGCATTTCCTGTTCAAATAATTATAGAAAATTGCATGTAGTTTAGAAATTTCTACAAATATTAATGTGAGTTTCCTATGGCCAGAGTAGTCTTAGAAAATAATTTTATGATTTTTAAAAAATAAAAATATCACTATTTTGAGCAAATATCAATTTGCTTAAAATATTTAATTAGGAGAATATAAAGAT
>JXCR01143463.1:108464-125671 GCA_002079205.1 Phalaenopsis hybrid cultivar
GTCAGTTTGACTTCATCTTTTTCAAAACCCAACTTTTTTTTTGACGACCTTCCGAAGCAGGCAACGGGATTTCAATTCCGATGACCGACAGCTTCTTACGGGCAAACTCCACACCAAAAAAGTAGTGCCGACAGCTTCTTACGGGCAAACTCCACACCAAAAAAATAGTGCCGACAAACATATAAGCCAATTTGAATAGTTAATGTGTTATTTGTTCTAGAATATTTTTCTCACAAAAATGTGCGAAAGCAACTGAGAGTAAATATAGGAAGATCTTATTGGAGGTTAAGAAAATAGAGGAGAGAAATGTGATGAGAAAGAGGATGAGTGACCTTATTTATCCTTAATTATCGGGTATTATGTGTAATTTAGGACTTAGGGGGGATGAATATTGGAAATAAAAGTCACCAAGCCAATTTTGGTCAAGCATCTAGGCGTTGCTCACTCAGGTAAGTAGGGCCTTGGCGCTGCAATCACGGTGACTAGGCGCGGTTGCCCTCACTTTTTTAAAGGTCCATTTTGAAAGACATTCATGATCCATCTTGGGAAGAAGTCTACCAACATTGACTCCTTAAATCTCATCAAGGGTCCCTAAACCTTAATACTTAGGATAAAATCTTAATGTGCTCTTTTAAGCCCAAGTCTTGGTGACACTCTAGGGTGGTTACATAAATTACAACAAACCTTGATTTATGGTCATCTGGATCCTATGGTCACCACATTCACGATTTGGTCAACCTTGGGACCCATTTGGATAACCTTGGTCAAATTTATCAATCTTGGTCAATTTGGTCAACCTTGTTCAAAATTGGTCAACCATAGACCATCATGGTCAACCCTACATTACCCTGGTTCATTTTAATGCAACTGATCAACCAGGGCCAAATTGGTTAACCTTGGTCAAATTAGTCAACCTTGGTCAAATTAGTCAACCTTGGTCAAATTAGTCAACCTTGGTCAAATTGGTCAAACTTTGGTCAAAATGATCGATCTTAGACCAAATGGTCACCACATTGATCATTTGGTCAACCTTTGACCCAAATGATCACCTTATTAACCGTAAGATTATTCCAACCACCATATGGTCAAATTGACCTTAATGGTCAACCTTTTGGTCAACATGATCCAACCAAACTATATTATCAAATTCAATATCCCCATGACTAACTCAATTATCACATGTTCAAATGAGTCATCATGGTCAACCTAGGTCAAATTGATCAACATTGGTCAACTGGTTAAACTTGGTCAACTCCACCTTTTTTGGTCAAAACATGGCCTTTTAATCAAATTATTTTATTTTTTTAATTAATTAATCATTTGATTAATTGAAGAGAGTGAAATTAAAGTTTATTAGACTTAGGACTTAAGCCCAAAATCAAGGCTTAAGTTCATAGCAAAATAAGCCCATGATAACTCTAAGTCCATGTTTTGAACTTAGACCCTAAATCTTTCCCATGAATGATTGTTAATGAGTCACCCATGACCCATGAAACCCATCATGGCATACCCAAGACCCATGGAAAACCCATTAAATGCATCTAGCCACAGTTGTTGACCTAAGTCAAATACCATCATGAGGGGAGGGCTATGTGTCGTTCCTTCTCAAGTCCTTATCATATATTTTAAGCTTATGTTCATGGGTTCAATCCAACTCGTCTATGGGCCCCTCTACAACTCACCATCCCCTCAATGGAAGGAAGCCAAATCCATGGCCAAATCTTCACCTTAATGGAAGCTCGTCATGGATATGACTAAGGGAAGCTCAACCATGGTCATCCTTAGCTAGAAACTTATCTCCAACCATTATGAGCTGCTCACCTTCTTCCCCAAGTAATCTCATGCTTATTGATCCCTTGATACTGTTAATATGCAAAGCACAACAGTAATTCAGATTATATTTCACTTATATTTCCTTACTTTACAACAAAACTAAAAACTTCATTCTGAAGAAAAATAAGAATTTAACTTTTAATTTATATTTATTGGGATACTATGCAAGTATATGTATCGTTATCAAGTAATATAGGACTTTTTGATTAAGACCTGAATGTTGAACCTACGAGGAATTTATACAATATGCACTTTTAGAAAACTTTCTCTTTTAAAAAGACAATTACTTAAACTAAATATATTTTGAAGTAATAAAAATTCAAATATTTTTGGTATTTTTGATATTTTGACAAAACAGTAACAACTTAAAAAAATAACTAGAGTTTTGCGGATGAAAAACACTTAATAAGAAAAATATCTTTCTTCTTATCATGAATCAGTGATAAGTATAGAAATTTTGTTGTGGAAGTATGCAAATTATGTTATGTCAATTAAGAGCAGTAATATTCTTTACCCTTACTAGAGTTTCTATAAAAAACTTTGGCTAATTTAAAGTTTGAATAGTTTTGAAGACTGACTAGGCAGGGAAGATAGTAGCTCTCACTCTAGAGTTCCCTCAATTCCCTCCACCTGGGGGCTAACATCTCGTTTCAGTACCGAAAATAATAAACAAAGTTGAGGGCTTTAACATGTCGCTTTAAAGTCCTCTAACTCTATACCCTTCAATGAATATTTTCCTATTTATTTGCACTCAATCATATGAACTACATTCTCATTCATACAACCTCATGTGATTCTTTCCAATTGTTGACTGAGACAATACTAGTCCAATTCTTACATGTTCTCACAACAAATTTTAAAATATGGATTGGCCAAAATCAAGAAGTAAATGAAGTGCATGGATTTAAATCATCACAACTTCTTCCAATATTAAAGATCAATACTCTCCACAATTTCTATCAAAAACTTAATTACTTATCATTTTAAGAAGAAAGATAAAGAAAACTACTTAAAATCTTTTGAGAAAATAAAACCACACTTCAGTTTAAAAGTAGAAATCATTATCAAACCAATAATAAGCCTCAATTAAAACCAAAAGTCGTCTCAAAACAGAAAGATAAAAACTTATCTCAAGTCCTCCACCAAACTCTTGACGTTCATTTGAATCTCTTCTCTTTACAATCACTCAAAATAAAATAACAAAATGGATAAAATAAAAGTAAAAGTGGTGCCTGAAAATCTCTTCGAGCTAACTCCCCAAATGATGAACTTTCAAAACTTTCCAAGTATTTTCAGGACTCTTTTCAAAGTAATCTCTTCTTTCTTTTATGGCTTTCCAAGAGGTGTCTTGGAAACTCTTCAAAATGTGTCCCAATTCGATGTATTTCTTAAAGAGATGCATCCTTTCATGATAATTTTTGTCCATGGTGATTATAACCACCTAGTAAACCAATGGGTGCCTCAAAAACCTCTTCAAAATTCAGAGAAACTGACTTTACTCATCTAGTAACTGCCACTAGCGCTTAAGCGTGGGACCTCTGGCGCTTAGGCGCAGCCTTCTCTGTTTAACCGGCACTTAAGCGCCGGATCTAGCGCTTTGGCGCCAAAACTCATTTGCACATTTTTCACCTTTTTACCCCAAATTTGATCCTTTTTCACTCCTTTAAGCATTTTTCACCTTTTTATTTGTATCTACAAGAAAAACACAAAAATACCTTCCATTAAAGCGCAATATCTCAAAAATAGGTATAAAAATGTGTCTAAAAATACTATATATTTTCGGTACATCAAAATTTCTCAAACTTAAAATATTACTTATCCTCAAGTGACACTTCCATCTTTAAAAACTACATATGTATGATATGTATATGAGTTTTTTTAAGAGTTAGTAAAATTTTGATTTAGAAATATATCAGTCTAATTTTGAAAAAAATTTAGTAAATGAGACCAACTTAAAGTTTAGAAAGTCTTAAAGTTAAGAAAGATGAAAATATGAGTTTCTATATAATTCAGAAATGTATTGTAGATTTTTCAAATTTATAATTTAGTTCTTTTATTATCTTTACTTAAAAATTTTCATTAAAGTTAATTTTACTTACTATATTATATCAATAAGCTTAAGAGTTTCTCAAGTCTTATACTTTAAAAAGATCAAATGTATAACCAATTTTTGATTAGGCACTAATCCTCAAGTTTTTCCTCCCTAATTTTTTTTGCTCTTTTTCTTTTCCTTTTTTTTCTTTTTTTTCTCTTTTTTCTTTTCTTTTCTTTTCTTTATTTTTTCTTTTCTTTTTCAGGCAAGGATTACTATATCTGGATAGACATTTAATGATTTGAATTTCACTTTTCCTTTCCTAAAATAAAGTCTTGATATAAGTATTTTACTTATAAATATAATAATAGTTTTGAAAATTATTTTAATAAAAGAAATCTGATATAAATCTTTTACTTATAAATATAATAATAGTTTTGAAAATTATTTTAATAAAAGAAATTTAAGTATTGAAAATAAAGTTTAAATTATCTAATTTTTTTAAAAATCAAATTTTGTTACCAAAAATAGTTACTTATATTAATCATTTTCTCATCTAAAAATTTTTTAACTTAAAATTTTTCTTCCTTACTAAATATTTTAACTAAATTTTCTTACTCATTTCTAAAATCAAATTTTACTTCCCTAATATAGCTTCATATACATAATCAATTTTTTTCTTTTCAAATCAAATTCACTTGGAGCACATTTGAGAACAAATAAAATTTCAGTTTTTTTTAAAATATTTTTCATCCCCCCAAACTTAAATGTTTAACAGATTAAAGAGTTTAGCATCAGATATATATAAGTAGGAATGAAAATTTAAAAATAACATGCTAACATGAATTTTAAACCATAATGATACAAGTATAAAACTAAAAACGTGAGTAAAACTAATTTTTGATCATATTTTCTATATTTTCATTTCAGTTTAACATGTCTCTATTCAACAAACTTCTAAGCAGTGGGTATAAACATAAAAGTAAATTAACACACTAACTTGATTTCACAATCTCAACATAAAAATAAACACACTAACATGATAGAAGAAAAAAACAGGGTAGAAGTTTCAGAAATTTAAATTTAAGATCTAAGTTAGCAAGTTTTTTAACTTTACAACAAATATTGAATTAAGTTGAGTTCTAAACTAACTAAATCATAAAAATCACAACAGTTACTACCCTAAAATTTTAAAACAAACTACTAACTAACACAAACATTACAATACAATTAAAAATAAAAGTCACACACATCACAATATTTAAAAAAGTACACAAACATACATGTCTCAAGTCCAAAACATGAAAACACATCACATCACAATTCTCACTTAAACATAAGTGTCCAGACCACATCAAATAGTTCAAATCAATACACAGATGCAAATTTAGCAAGCTCAGACCACATAGTTCATATCATATTACAATCACAAAGTAAATCTCTCAGCTCTACTCTTCATCGTTTGAATCACCACTATCCCAAACTTTTGCAGAATCATAATCAGGGTATCTAGGATATGGAGGGAATTGCACTCCTTGGCTACCCCTAATGAGGCTCTCCGTAGATGAGTGAAATTTCTTTTCATAATCACTTTTTCTTCTATTATACCTATTAGTATGCCCTGCAAAATATTCTAAATTTTGTACCTTATCAGCGGTAAAATTAATATTATCCATCATCCTTTACAATAATTGATCGTGGGTCTTAGTAGACTCACCTCGAGATGTAAAAGCATGTGAAGTAGATGGTCTAGATGAAAAAGCAGCAGACGTTTCCATTCCATAACTCTTGGAAAATCCTCCTCTCCATCCAAAAATCGAATGCTCATAATAAGTCTTCACATTCACCTTAGTGATGGGCTTTAGAGGTAATAATACTTCCTCCCAGCTATCATATTTAATTTCAGCCTTCCCACACAAAGAAAAGATCAAGGAAACAAATCTCAGACCTACAGTTGTAACAGCTATAGCAGAATTGATGATAGTCTGACAGATCAAAGCTCCAATGTTGATGAGTTTTCCCTCTTGAATACAATAGTTCAACATCATTCTTTCTCTGGTCACTTCACTGAGATAATTGGTTGAAAGCAGACGAGCGGAAATGAAATAGTGTCAGGCCTTTGAAGGTGCACATAACTTTGAAGTTGGGAAATTTACTCTCCTCTCAATGGTTATCTTCCAAAGTCTCGCCCAATACTCAAGTAAGAGATAATATTGTCTAACTCCTCTTCAGTAGGGCTATAATTTTCATAAAAACATAACATATCGGGTGGTAAATGGTAAAACAAGTTGATTACCTCTAACAAAAAAGGTACCAACATTCCTCGAAACATAACTCGATTATCTTCAGCTTCAGGGAGATTTGCATAGAACTCCCTCCAACAGAAATAACTGCCACAACAGAGAAATAACATAATTGTTCCCACTGTAGGCAAACAATTAAATCTTCCACGTCTCCGCTCGAATCTCTAAAACATCACTCCTGAATTAGTTTGCGTGATTAAAATGCATCACTATACCAATCTTGAGTTTTTGAACTAACAAATTTCCTCGAATCAAATGAGCTTTTTCCTTTACAGCTCTTCATTCTTGGTGCCATTCTACAAAATTTATAAATTCCAACAATAACTTCAAAAATCAAGTCTAAACCACTAAACTAAACTTCCAAAAGCTTAAAATACACTTCCTATGCAATTTTCATTGATTTTTCCTTTTTCACCACGAATAGTGAATTTTCAAATTTCTCCAAATGTGCTCAAAATACATGGTGAAAATCCAAAATTTTTATGTAGAAGTAAAGCTCTTACTTCAAGGAACTTGGATCTAGCAAATTTCACTTGATTCCACCTAGAAATCTTCACTTTAGATGTGCCCTAGCCCTTAAAAATCACAATTTTGAGAAGTAGAAGACAACGGGAGGAGTTAAAAATGTTGTTTTCAGTCTGAAATTTCACTTTTAATCGTTCACGAACCAGTTTTCGTGATCTGGCGCTTAAGCGTGTGTAAGTGGCTCTTAGGCGCCTACCTCTCGGGTTAGCTCGCGCTTAAGCACGAGATGTGGCGCTTAGGTGCCAGTGCATTATTTTCAAAATCTTCAAATTTAAGTAAAATGAACTATTTGCCTAAGTAAACCACCCCTAACCAGTGCATTATTTTCAAAATCTTCAAATTTAAGTAAAATGCACTATTTTCCTAACTAAAGCACTCCTAAATTGTCTCATAGCACTTAATTGACTATTTTCAACTTCTTATAATTCCCCTCTCTCTCAAAATTTTCTTTAATAACTATTTCAATTCGAGGCTAAAACAACACAAAATTTCACACAAAAACAAACTTATATTAACTCACAAACAAGTACAAATACTATTGACACTTAATTCTCACTCCAAATAGTCTCAGATGAGAAAATTTTCCTAAGTACAAAACACTTAACACATATTCACAATTAAACACATAAGTAACCTAAACACTAATGACCAAAGGAAAATATGTTGAGATTTTCATACCTATTTTATATTATTTTTTATGATAATGCACTTTAAAGAAAGGTATTCTTGATGTTTTATTGTAGGAATGATGAATTAGGGTCATTGGAGCAAAAAGATGCAAAAAGGAGCGAATTTGGAGTAAAAATGACCGAAATGTGAAGATTTGAACTAGAGTGCGATGGTGAGATTTTCTCGAGACTCCAAAATTAATTCACTTAGAAGGCCCGCCGGTGGCACCCTCGAGACCGCCGATGGAGAGCTCGGCAGTTATGTCCAACTAGGCATTGNGTCATTGGAGCAAAAAGATGCAAAAATGAGCGAATTTGGACCGCAAAGGACCAAAATGTGAATAATTGAACTAGGGCGAGCTCGGCAGTTATGTCCAACTAGGCATTGGATGAGGACGAATTTTGGAGGGGTGCTTAGGCAACTCTTAGGAAAACTAATCTACATCTTTAAAGAGAAGATTTTGGCCAAAAATAGAAGGGGAGAGACTCAGAATTGAGGTGTGAAAAAAGTGTAGAGAGTCTAAATTGTGAGGAATTGTTCGAGAGATTGCAAGATTGGAGGGAAAGTGAGAGACTTTTCCTACTTGCCGCTTCGAAGAGGAATTGTGTGTGCTGTAAAGAAAGGAAGAGATTCAGATGAACTTCGTAGAGTTTTTTTGGGGAGAAATTAGAGATAAGTTTATTAATTGTTGTAGTTTGTATGACTTTAATTTTATATATGAATTCTGAGTTTTGTTGTGTTTTTCCCATGAGATCTGNGAGATTCCATTAGTGTTTGCTAGAGAGTCTAAATTGTGAGGAATTCTTCAAGTGATTGTAAGAGTGGAGGGAAAGTGAGAGATTTCTTCTTCCTTGCCTTTTTGAAGAGGAATTCTATGTGCTGTAAAGAAAGAAAGAGATTCAAAGGAACTTCGAGGAGTTTTCTTGCGGAGAAATTTGAGATAAGTTTATTTATTGTTGTAGTTTGTATTACTTTGATTTTATATATGAATTTCGAGTTTTGTTGTGTTTTTCCCATGAGATCTGAGTAGTTTGTCTTTCTCCTTGTCTTAGATGAAATGGTGATCCCATGAGATCTGAGTAGTTTTCTCTGTCTTTCTCCTTGTCTTGAGATTTGTGAAATGGTGATTATGAGATCTGAGTAGTTTTCTCTGTCTTTCTCCTTGTCTTGAGATTTGTGAAATGGTGATTTCCCCATGAATTCTGAGTAGTTTTCTCTGTCTTTCTCCTTGTCTCGAGATTTGTGAAATGGTGATTTGAAATTTGAGCCATGAAAATGTTAAAGAAGTTGTGATGATCTTTTCACTTTGATCTTAATTTACTTATGAAGTCATGAAAATGTTTAAGAAATTGTGATGATCTTTTCTCTTTGATCTTAATTTAATTTCAGAGCCATGAAAATGTTAAGGAAATTGTGATGATCTTTTCACTTCAATCTTAATTTACTTTCAATCTAGCCAATTGATTTATTAAAATATGTTGAGTTTTACAACTAACGTGAAGATTACATCAAAGATTCAAGGAGGTCAAAGCCCTTGGAAGTTGGGTGCAAATAAATAGGGAAATAAANACTGCCTTTCTCCTTGTTTTGAGATTTGTGAAATGGTGATTTGAATTAGTGAAGCCATGAAAATGTTAAATAAATTGTGATGATATTTTTACTTCGATCTTAATTTACTTTCAATCTAACCAATTGATTTGTTAAAATATGTTGAGTTTTACAACTAAAGTGAAATTACATCCAAGATTCAAGGGGGTTAAAGCCCTTGGAAGTTGGGTGCAAATAAATAGGGAAATAAAATTATCGGGCATAGAAATGAAGATTTTAGAGTGACAGACTGAAATCCTCAACTCGGTTCTATCGTTTGGGTGCTGAAGTGTAGAAGTTAGCCCTCAAGCAAGGGGAACGTGGGAGCTCCGAAGTGAGAACCGATATCCTCCCAGCCTAGCCGTAGATTCAGTAAATAAGTGTAGGATTAGTCAATGTTCTTTATGTCTAGACCAAAGGGTAAAGAGTAGATATGCTCCTATTTGGCACAATACAATTTGAAATGATTCACTTTATCCATTCACTATAATTTCTTGACAAGGAGAATGATGTTTTCTTATATATTGAACATCACGTCGAACCTTCATTAGTATAATTAATTATTTAATAATTATTAAAATTACATATTTATTTCAATTAAACCCTCATTAGCATAATTAGTTATTTATGAGTTATTAAGAAAATTACATATTTATTTCAATTGTCTATTATTAACCCTAACTTTCTATCATTAGTTATTTATTAGTTATTCAAATTATTTACTTATTTCAATTGCCTATCAAAATCTCATTAGAATATTTAGTTATTTAAGAGTTATTAAAAATTACATATTTATTTCAATTGTCTTTTAGTGACAGATAAGCAAACTGAATTCCATTGTTGCGATTAAAGTATTGCTTTTCTGAAATCTTACTTCGTAGTTCTAATATTACTCCCTGTGGAATCGATATCTAGGACTCCATTTGAGCCCTATATTACTTGAGCGATACACATACTTGTGTTGATAAGTATGACTTTACAATTATTGAATATTTTATACATCCATCTTTATCAAATCTATAACAGTTATTAAGTTATGGTACAGTTGCTGAGGAAATAAATCTTTTAGCAGCAGTATTACATAATTATATTTTTAAACATATATAAAGTCACTGTCAAGTTTTTGACGCCATTGCCGGGGAGTAAAAAGAATCACATTTAGAGTAACAGACAAATTAGGATTATTAGAAAATTTTTACTTGAATTGCAGCTTATTTTCATATTTAGTTAATTGTTTTACTGTGTACTAATTTCAAATTGTATGCGTAAATTTGGACCTGAAAATCTAATACCCTACGATTCAGAATTAGAACGCACTGTTACAAAAATTAGAAGATTGAGAAGAGAACCTAGAAATTTTGATACAATGGAAGACAATGTGAACAATCAAGGAATAGAAAATGAACACCAACGTAGATCCCTACGAGATTATGCAAATCCTACAGTAGATGAAATTCACATATCTATCCAAAGTCCTGATGTAGCTGATAATTCATTTAAGCTTAAACCTGCTATTATCCAAATGGTACAAAACAATCAATTCGGAGGTACACCAAATGANAGAATTGGAGATTTTAGAGCGACAGAATAAAATCCCCAATTCGGTCATATCATTTCGGTGCTGAAGTGTACATGTTAGCCCTAAGACGAGGGGAATGTGGGAGCTCCAAAGTGAGAGTCCGTATCCTCCCTACCTAGCCGCAGATTCAGTAAACAAGCGTAGGATTAGTCAATATTCTTTATGCCTGGATGAAAGGGTAAAGAATATGTATGCTCCTATTTAGCACAATACAAATTGAACTGATTCACTTTATCCATTCACTATAATTTCTTGACAAGGAGAAGTATGCTTTCTTATATATTGAATATCAAATAAAAAACCTCATTAGTATAATTAATTATTTAAGAGTTATTAAAATTACATATTTATTTCAATTTCCTATTAGTGACAGATAAGCAAATTGAATTTTGTTGTTGTGATTGAGTATTGTTTTTTTCTAAAATCTTAGTTCATAGTTCTAATATTACTCCTGTGGGACGATATGTAGGACTCCATTAGAGCACTATATTACTTGAGTGATACGTATACTTACGTTGATAAGTGTGACTTTATAATTATTGAGTATTTTATACATCCATCTTTATCGAATCTATAACTATTATTAAGTTTTGGTACAGTTGCTGATTTTTAGAAGCAGTATTAAATACCTATATTTTGAAGCTTATATAAAGTCGCTGTCAACTTTTTTGGCGTCGTTGCCGGGGAGTAAAAAAAGAATCACAATTAGAGTAACAGATAAATTAGGATTATTAGAAAATTTTTACTTGAACTGCAACTTATTTTCATATTTAGTTAATTGTTTTACTGTGTACCGATTTCAAATTGTATGCGTAAATTTGGACCTGAAAATCTTATACCCTACGATTAGGAATTAGAACGCACTGTTAGAAAAATTAGAAGATTGAGAAGAGAACCTAGAAATTCTGATACAATGGAAAACAACATGAACAATCAAGGAATAGAGAATGAACACTAACCTAGACCCCTACGAGATTATGCAAATCCTACAGCAGATGATCACTTATCTATCCAAAATCCTGATGTAGTTGCTAATTCATTTGAGCTTAAACCTACTATTGTCCAAATGATACAAAACAATCAACTCGGAGGTACACCAAATGAAGATCCTAATCTACACCTCGCTAGTTTTTTAAAACTGTGTGCTACTTTTAAATATGACAAAGTTTCAAATGATGTTGTTAGACTTAGACTTTTTCCTTTTTCACTTAAGGATAAGGCTAAGATGTGGTTAAATTGCTAGCATCAAAGTCTATTAGAACTTGGGGAGAACTTTTATAGAAATTTCTATCCAAATATTTCCCGTCATCCAAAATGGATAAACTTAGAAATGACATAACATCGTTCTGTCAGATTGATGGAGAGTCAACATATGAAGCTTGAGAGAGATTTAAAGATCTTTTTAGGAAATGCCTTTATCATTCGTTACTAGATTAGTTGATAATTCAAACTTTTTATAATGGATTAGTGGGATCACTTAGATTGATTATAGATGTTGCAGCTGGTGGTTCTTTGATGTCAAAACCCTTTGATGAGGCTTATTCATTAATAGAAGAGATGACTACCAACAATTTTCAATGGCCCTATAAAAGAGTAAATTCTAAAAGAGTAGCCAGTATCCATGATTCTGATGTATTATCTATGTTAGCTTCACAGATTGCTGCAATATCAAAGAAACTAGATCATTATGAGATGAATTATTCTTTAACACCTCTTATGATGGAAGAGAATTCATCTGGGCAATTTGTGGATGTTCAACCTTCATATGAAACTTTAAATGCTATTAATAAACCCAACAACCCTTATTCAAACTATTATAACCCAGGTTGGAAGAATCATCCAAATTTTAATTGGAATAACAATTCTTCTACAAATCAACAATTGGCAAACAACCAGTGAACCCTTTAGGAAATTCATCCAACCAAGGAAATGTTAACTATAGATCTTTGTATCCTCCAGGATTTAACAGCAACACCCAAATTAAGGAAAAAAAGTTGTCTATGGAAGAGCTGATATTAAACATGAGTCAACAATTGTAGAATCAAAGAAATCAATTAAAAATTCATGGAAATCAATTACAAAATCAAGAAACTGCTATTAATAATATTTAAAATCAATTAGACCATATCGCTACTGCGCTCAGTAACCGAACATTGGGAACTTTTCCTAGTACTGTGGAACCAAATCCTAAAGATCAAGGAAAAAAACACATCGCTACTACGCTTAGTAACCGAACACTAGGAACTTTTCCTAGTACTGTGGAACCAAATCCTAAAGATCAAGGAAAAGAACAAATCAAAACGATTGAATTACAAAGTGGAAAAGAATTGGAAACAAGGGTGCAAAAAGAAACTAAAATTGAAAAAGAGAAAGTGGAAAAAAATTGGAAACAAGAGTACAGAAAGAAACGGAAACTGAAAAAGAGAAAGTGGGTGGAAAAGAATTGGAAACAAGAGTACATAAAGAAATGAAAACTGAAAAAGAGAAAGTGGATACCCAGAAAAGAATTAGAGACAAGAGTACAAAAAGAAATGGAAACTGAAAAAGAGAAAGTGGATACCGACAAATAAAAGTGGATTGTCTCCCACATTGATTTAATTCCACATAGTTTAAATCTTCCTTAAATAGATCTTCACATTGATTTAATTCCTCTTCTTGCTCGTGTTCCAAATCTTTTTTCTTCAAAATTTTCTTCATAATTAGTCTTGAAATGACATTCACTTAGGTATCTTATAACATCCATTCTAAAACTTTTATCATCTTTACCTTTTGTAGGGTATTTATTTGATCTTGAAACGTTAAAAGTAACAGTCTGATTATTGACGTGCATTGTTAATTCTCCTTATTGCACATCTATCATTGCTCTTTTTGTGGCTATAAAAGGTCTCCCCAAAATGATGGGTATCTCTTTATCTTTCTCCATATCTAGCATAATGAAATCAACAGGAAAGATAAATTGATCCATTTTCTCATAATCTCAATCTTTTAAATATTAATAATGGCATAAGGTTAATGCTTGCACCTAAATCACATAAAACTTTCCCATAAAATCTGTCTCATATTGCACATGGAATTGTAAAGCTACCAGGATCTTTAAGCTTTTTAGGAAGCTTCTTCTGCATTATCGCACTGCACTCCTCACTAAGTACAATAGTCTCATTATCTTCAAACTTTCTTTTTTATGTTGAGAATATCCTTCATAAACTTTACATAGCTCGGCATTTGTTTTACAGCTTCAGCAAATGGAATATTAATTGTAAGCTTCTTAAATATTTCCAGAAATTTTGAAAATTGCTTATCCAACTTCTACTGACGAAGTCTCTGAGGAAATGGAGGTGGTGGTTTTTCTAAATCAATTTTCAATGAAAAAATGGGTCTCTCAGAATCTTTTAGAGCGTCCTCTTTTGATTCTTACATTTCTTCTCTCTCTACTTCAATTTCTTTTTGAACCCGACCTTCCAACTCTCTTCCACTTTTAAGTTGAACGGCTTCTACTTGTTCTTTATTCTGGTCTTTCTGATTTGATTCAGTATTACTAGGAAGTGTTCTTTGGGATCTATTACTTAATGAACTTGCTATTTGCCCAAGTTGATTCTCGATATTTCTAATTGTAGCTTCTTGACTTTGTAATTGATTTCCCATTTGTAACACCACTTCTTCTATAGACAAAATATTTCTAATTGTAGCTCCTTGACTTTATAACTGATTTCCCATTTGTAACACCACTTCTTCTATAGACAACTTCTTCTCCTTAAATGTGTATTACTATTGAAACCTGGAGGATAAGTAGATCTATAATTATTATTTCCTTGCTTGTTCCAGTTTCCCAATGGGTTTCCTTTGTTGTTCCCTCATTGCTAATTATTACTACGCGAATTGTTATTCCAGTTAAAGTTGGGATGGTTCTTCCCACCTGGGTTATAATAATTGGATTATGGGTTATTTTACTTATTATTTATGGCATTCAAAGTTTATAATGATGTTTGAGAATCTACCATTTGGCCTAATGAATTCTCTTCAATTATGGAAATTGGTTGAGAAAAAATCATTCCAAATTGATCTAACTTCCTTGAAATTGCAGCAACTTGATTTGCTAACATGGTAAATGCATCATATTCATGAATGTTGGATACTTTCTTAGGATTAACCCTCTCAGAAGGCCATTGAAAAATATTAGTAGTCATTTCTTCAATTAAAGCGTGGGCGTCATGAATTGGTTTTGACATTAATGAACCACCAGCAACGACATCGTTAATTCATCTAAGCAATCCAACTATTCCATTATAAAAAGTTTGAATTATTAACCAATCTGGTATAACATGGTGTGGACACTTTCTTAAGAGTTCTTTAAAATTCCCATGCTTCATAAATAGATTCCTAGTATGGTGTGGACACTTTCTTAAGAGTTCTTTAAATCTTTCTCATGCTTCATAAATAGATTCCCATATCAGTTCTAAGCTTCGCAGTTTCTTATGGTGGAAAATATTTAGCAAGGAATTTTTGTGCTAAATCACCCCAAGTTCTCTTGATGGTGGAAAATATGTAGCATGAAATTTTTGTGCTGAATCACCCCAAGTTCTGATAGTTCCAGGTGCTAAGAAATTCAACCACATCTTAGCTTTATCCCTCAGTGAGAAAGGAAATAACATAAGTCTTGTGACATCATCTGATACACCATCGTATTTAAAAGTATAGGAATTTTGTTGTGGAAGTACGCAAATTGTGTTGTGCCAAATAAGAGCAGTAATATTATTTACCCTTATTAGAGCTGCTATAAAGAACATTAATTAATTTAAAGTTTGAATAGTTTTGAAGACTAGCTAGGCAGGGAAGATAGTAGCTCTCACTCTAGAGTTCCCTCGATTCCCTCCACATGGGGGCTAACATCTCGTATCAGAAACAAAAATAATAAACAAAGTTGAGGGCTTTAACTTGTCACTTTAAAGTCCTCTAACTTTATACCCTCCAATGAATTTTTTTTTTATTTGCAATCAATCATATGAACTACATTCTCATTCATACAACCTCATGTGATTATTTCCAATTATTGACTGAGACAATACNACTTCTACTTCAAAATCATTTAAAAGAAAGAAACAAGTTGAGGCTGGAGCTTTAAAAAAAATTAAAGGTTATTCCATATTGATTACTTTGCTGTGTTACTAATCTACTATTTTATTAAAAAATACTTTAAATTCAATGTTAATTGCTACAGAGAGTAAAATTAAATGTATGATAATTGAAGAATAATTTGAAGATGATATCACAGAATTTGAGGATGATAGACTTATAACATAAAATTATTCTAACGAAGATGATGAAAATGATGATGAGACCAATGCCAATGATACCACTATGTATTACAATTCTTCAGACATATTTAAATTTTAAGTTTAATGTTCATATCTTATTTCAAATTTTTGCACTTTTACTATATATCTAGGGTTTGAGAGTACTATATGCATATTTTATTATCAAGATTTACGATTTGTCAAATGTCATATTTATAAATTATGTTTTTTTTTTCCTTTCAAGGCTTTCCCTTCGATCTGTATGGAGGCTTACGCCTCGCCTCACAAAGAAAAAATCACTATTCTTGATTTTGCTTTTTAAAACATTGGTATCAAGAGATTAGGGATGTGAATAGCGTGAAGACCGTTAATCACTCAAAAATTGAATCAAGTTTTAGCTCAGATTGACATCAGATTAAAATAAATGAGCTGAGCTATAAGCTAGTCAGATTAAATTTTTTTCAAGCTGATTTAGAGCCAAACACACACAATTAGAGTTCCATCGATTCCCTCCACCTGGGAGCTAACATCTCGTATCAGAACCTAAAACAATAAATAAAGTTGNGCCCTCTCACATAATTTTAAAGTATGACACATCAACTTAATTCCTCTATAATTTGCACACTCTTGTGCATCCCCTTTATTCTTAAAAATGGGAACCAAAATACTCTTCCTCCACTCCTCAGGCATCTTTTTAGTTTTTAAAATAATATTAAAGAGTTTAGTAAGCCAAGAAACTCCCAAATCTCCCAAATATTTCCACACTTCAATTGGGATATCATCAGGTCCTACAGACTTTCCACCTTTGGTTTTCTTTAAAGCCTCCTCAACTTCTTTTTTGCTAATGCGACAGTAGAAATTATACGTTTTATTATTATTCAAGATATTAAAATAACTAAGGTTGATCAAATTTTCAGAAACTTCATTAAAAATTTTATCAGAATAACTCACCCACCTATGTTGAATATCTTTTTCTAAGAAAAGTACTTTTTGGTTTTCATCTTTAATACACTTTACTTGAGTTAAATCTTTACTTTTCTTTTCTCTTTGTTTGGCTAGTTTATACATATAATTGACCCTCCTTTGTATCTAATCTATTATAAAGATCATTAAAAGTAGTATTTTTAGCATCACCGATTGTTCTTTTAGACTCCCTGCGGACCGTTTGATATTTTTTCCAGTTCTCTAAGCTTTTACATTTAAACCAATTTTTATAAATAAGTTCTTATATTTTATCTTTTTTTGCACATTATTATCCCACCACCAACTATTTTTATTTGTAAATATTTTTTTTCTTTTGATTCTTCAAGAACATCTTTTGCTACTTGTTTAATAGTGTTTGTTACTTTATCCCACATCACATTTGCTTCTTCATGAATATCCCAAAT
>JXCR01143464.1:8421-67878 GCA_002079205.1 Phalaenopsis hybrid cultivar
AGGAACAATTAGGTACAATTTAGTGCCTTTTCATAATTTTACAATTTTTTTTAATTATTTTTAATTTAAAAAGTAGCTTAAAAATGAACTATTTATTTTAAAATAATTTTTATTTTTCGTAGGTTCTCATGATATTAAGGAACTTAGAAAACCACTTTTTATTTTAATTATAGTCTATTTATTATAATTATTTTAATACAAAAATACCATTACACTTTAAAAGTAGACTTTAGTGATCAAATTAACTCAAATGGGTTTTGGATTTTTACAGTTAGTTAAAATTATCATTATTTACAGTGTTGAATTAAATTTGTAAATTTTTGGATAATATTTGATTTATCCATCTTTTTATGATTTTAAATAACTTAATTAGCTATAACAATGTAAAAAATTCTTTAACTTAATTTATATATTTCTAGACTCCTTTGACAACAAGGAACCAACCAAAAGAAATGTCATATTTTTTATTAAGATTTTAATTTATATAATTAATTTAAGCAAAAATGAGCTAATAGATTTGAAAATTAGGGCTTGAGAGCTAGAATGTTTTTTGACCTGAAAAAAATCCGGAGACATCATCACTGTAATGAAGAATCAAACCCTAAAGTTTCAAGCTATGGTGAATAATATTCACTTAATTAAAATTAAAATAGTCTACAATATTTAATTAAATTTCTAATCAGAGACATGGCAAATAATTTTTATTTTTAATCCAAATTATTCTCCTCTTTTCACCTAGCAATTACGTATTTTTATTTTTTTAATGATTTTTCTACAAAAAGTTATGAATTTTCTAAAGTTTTGAATTAATTTAAATCAAAAATATTCTTTTTTCTACTTATGCATGAGGCAAACACCTCATCATATGCATCTCTGAAGCCCCACGCGATGAGCTCCCATTCATTGAACTTTACACCAAGGCATGCCACACGGCCTCTGGTTCACGAACAGATCTCTCATCCAACGTGATCTGAGTTGTCTGTCAATACACGCGCGATCGAACGATCCATGGTGATCGTCCCTAACTGACATAACCCGAGAATCATCCAAGTTTTAGACCTAAGATCTCACTCAATACTCAACCAAATCACATATGATTTGTTCCTATAGCTTCATCTACTCGATGCAAACCTATCTATACGGTTACATGCATATGAAATAAACATTCTCTTCACAATTGATGAAACCAAAGGCAAAATTAGGGTTATTGGATTATGCCTTTGCCCAAGAGGTGAGGCTCGATTGGGTGCTTATGGAAGCTTCAGTAAAGTCAAACGAACCTCCTCTAATTGTTGGTTTGAGTTTGTGTAAGGTCTAAGTATGATTTCAACCAAAGGGGGATGTCAGCTTGGTTTATAGGTGGGTTAGAGGGCTCAATAGATGGGGGTTTTTTGGGGGAATTTCCTCATTTTGCCTGAGGAAGCTCAAGGATGGTTCAATTTAGAGTTTTTTTAAGCTTAGTGAAGTGACAAAAATGGCCCTGAATTTTGAACTCAAAATTGAGCTCAGGTAGTGGATTTCAGAGGGAGAAAAGGGTGGGATTAAACTCAAGAAGGCTAGAGGAAGCTTTGTGAGTAATTTGAAGGGCTCTCCCCAAGAAACTAATACACTCTCTTATTGACCGTAGAGGAAGTGTTTTAAAAAGAGGGAGAGCTAGGGCTTAATTAGTCATGCTAGGGGGTGGAGAAAGGAGCTTAGGTGAAGGGTTGAATGATGTCAATGGTCAATGAGGGTGAGCCACATTAGATGAGTGTAATTTTGATTTGATCCATGGGGAGAACTCGTCAGTTTTGGGTTTTCTGGCCACTAGGCCGACCAGACAGGGCAGGGGAGGTGGTTAGCTGGCTCAAGGAACCATGTGGGAGGTTTAAATGTGACTAGAATGGAGGTTCAATAATATGAGCTCAAGCATATTTCATTTAACAAAAAAATGGGAAAGAATCCCACAAATCATTGAACCCTTGTTCCATGGCACTTCTAGGGTAGGCTGAGAGCATTTAAGGTGGTTATTAGGGTCCATGTGGTTGTTGAGGTGGTTTAAGATGGGTGAAACCAAGTGGCACCAAGTGGGTTTAGGGTTACGGTCCAAAATGTGTGGGTTGGCTTGGACATGTTTTTAGCTTGGCTATGTCAGTCACCGAAATGGATATCCTGACGCTCAGTTGAATTTAATTTATATTTAAACAATTTGGAAAAAGTAGTATTTTAAATTTTATAAATATAAGACCGGACTGATCTCTTATCCTGAGTAGTTTAAATAAATGAGCCTAATACCGCTAGCAATGCATTTATCCCAAAGGGTAGAAACACTACTTACTAGTAATGCTTGATTAAATAAACTAAAGAATTTATGACATCTGTTTAAGTCTGCAAAAATCATTTTTTAGGTTGACCGACTAGTTCCCCTATTTAATACAAAAAATTAAATAAGGTTTATATTAAGCTGGGTTTGTGAAAGTTTCCTATAAGGGCAAGCCCCTATAGTTAATTACATCTTAGATAATTGAAGTCACCTACAAAAACTCTAGATAAAAATCAAGGGATATTGTCTTAAAGATATTCAAAGGATAGGACTTTTCAAAAGATCGGACAAAGAGGTGTGAAAAGGGAATGACTAAAACTTGCAACATCTTATTTTGGAATCCAAAGGAGGAATAGCTAGGGGATGTCATGGATCCTGAGGAGAACCTCAGTGACTTCCCAAGCTACCCTATGGTTTGGCTTAAATTTTGGAGAGAAAATATTTAAAGGTTACATCCTACATTTTTTATTAATTAGGGCTTACATTTATGCGAGACAGTTGCACAAATAGCCTAAAAAATTTTAAGATTTTGGTCGTGACAAACGATAACCTCGGAATCCTAAAATGAGTTAGGGCTTATATTACACAACATGACTGTGCAAAGGCCTAAAGATGAGTTGAGGATTTATGTCGCACTAGGTGAACAACCTTGAAATCCTATGACTTGTTTGTTTAATTTCTAAGGAAAGATGTGATGTTTTAGATCTTCATGCTGTTGTAGATTGCTATTGTAGTAGGTTGTCCATGTAGTTAGCTCAAATCTCCTCAACAAAGTAGCAGTCCTAAAGTCAAAAGTCCAAAAGGTTTAAATGACAAGTTAAACTTTAATCAATATGGGGGGGTTAAAGTTGATTAGTGCGACACCGGATAGGATCCCACGGTTCCTTCATTCCGGCACCACTATTTTCATTGGATTCACTTAGTCCAAATGAATTACTAAACTCAACTCAATGAGTTTCATACTTTCATTTAAATCGTGGGAAATCTTGTTAGGAACCGTAAGTTACCTCCTCCAAAGGATTCCCGATCATATAATAGAGACATTTTAATTTAGTTATAATTTTTGCTTTGTTATTTTATTTGCGATTAAATTTTGAGTTATCTTATATTTTGACTGTTGTGGTGATGGATTTTATCTTGTTTAGATTTCTTCATTTTTGTTTTGGTTTCAGTTTTGTGGTTGTCCTAAAAGTTTCAGTTTTGATATACAGGGTGACCTTGTTGTTTAACATGCAAGTTCATAAACAAGAAACAAGAGGTACGTAAATATAAATAAAAGAAAATTGCAATGCAATAACTTGAAAATGTACCTGTTAATTCTTCCCGTTCCTCCACTTGAAAGATTAGTATTTGCAATGCTTATATATATATATATAGTTCAGCATGGTGGCAGTGCAAAAAGCTCTACTAGGGTTTCCCTCATGGAGGAACCCCACGGTTGGCTGGTAAGTTGGAGGTGGAGTGGTTTTGCCCTTTGGGAGCTTGTTTGAAGCCACTTCTTGCATTGGACTCCCTTTTTTTTGAGTTTTTTAGTTTCCCCGGTTCTCAATTTTTTGAATTTGGAAGCACTATTCCATTGGTTCTTTGGTATGTTTTGGGTCTTCTGCTTCTGAATGTTTACACTTCTTTAGTGTTTTCTGACCTGGGGAGCTTTAGGGAACTTTCTTCATGGCACTTGAACTTTTGGCTGCTGACCCAAATTTTATAGGAAAGTAGTCCTATGCTGCTGTGACAGGGTTGGAACCCAATGATATCTTATTTGGTGTTAAACTGGTGTTTCCTCAACTTGACTATGATGTCATGCCAGGGAAAGTGGACTGTGATCTGATTTTGAAGGGGAGTAAGAAGTCTAGAAAGCATGCAACCATCTTCTCTCAGCAGGAAGTCAATAGTATAGCAGATACTTACGGATTTACTCTCATTGGTAAAATCATTATGGAACACCCAAAGATGGACTCAATCCGGAAAACATTTCATGACATGATGCTAGTGGGAAATTGCAAAAATTGGCCTCTTTGATGGGATGCATGTAATGATACATCTTACTAAATAAGAAGACTATGCTAAAGTGTTTTCTAAGAAATTTATACAAATTGAGGACTTCTCTATGAAACAACCAAAGTGGACTCCAGCAATTGATCCAAAGAAAGAATTACCCATCATACCTATTTGGTACAAACTTCTTAATTTGAAGCTTCACTTTTTTACACATAGATTGAAAAGATTTGGCTAGGGACAGCTAATGATGGGTATTGACAACCCATTATAATGGAACAGTAGCCTCATTATTGCAACTGCTGTAGTATGCTTGGACATACTCAAGATAACTGTTATAGATTGCATCAAACTTTAAAACCCTCAACAAAATCAGGAAATGAACCATATTGCCAGAAAAAGGAGAGTTTGGGGAAAGATAAAAATCAAAAACTATTTAATATGCATATAGATGAGTTGGAAAACACAATGGTGGCACTGGAACCTGAAAATCATTAGGAGAGTTTGGAGTATGAGACACAAATACATAATGTTAAGAGGGACATCCTAACTCAAAGAGGGGTGCAATCTATTGAACTTGAGGCTGAACATACAAATATTGATCCTGACCCAGACATAGTTGAAGATGTAGTAGCTGATGATACACCACCACATAATGAAATATAAATAAAGGTAACACCTGTACCCCAGCCCCAAATATAGTATAGAAAATGCGACAGATCATGGGGTAGAAAAAAGAAAAAATTTCCTGATGATGCCCAAGATGACACTTGCATTGTGGAGGCAGGAAGTTCTTACTCAACTAGAAGGGACTCTCTCACTAGGCTTACTACGGGGAGAGCAAAATCCTTTCACCATGATTAATTTTCTCTGCTAGAATAGAAGGGGGATTGCCTAACCCCTTTCTCTTAAAAGGATGCAATATCTGAATAGAAAACATAAATTATGGTTTTTAGCCATTTTGGAGCATTTGGCTTACCATAATCCCCAAAAGTTCCTTAAAATTTTCCCTAGTTTTTGATCTTTTCCCTAACTGGAACAATATAATATGGCTTTTCTGCAGAAGGGAGCTAAAATGCTCCATCCTACTTGATCACATACAATTCCTTCATTTCTCTTTTGATTTGGCTGGCCAAGTTGGTGTGGCCACTATTGTATATGTTGGGTGCACAAGAACTGCTAGAGAAAAGCTTTGGCTGGAACTTGTGAACATCAATCAACTAGCTGATGACTGTTCGCTAGTGGGGGAGGTTTTATTTTTCATGCCTCCCCCTCAAATAAGAAAGGAGGCAGGCACCCTAGTTTTTCCATTATGAACACTTTTAATGACAACATTCAAGCCTCTGTTTTATTTTTTTAGGATTTTCTCATCCTGAATACACTTGGAGAAGGGACAAATTATGGGAGAGATTAGATAGATTTTTTGCAGATCATCACTGGATGCAAAAGTTCATTGATGCCACTGTTACCCATTTGAACTTTGTAGGCTTTGACCATAGACCTCTTCTTATTACAATTACTGCTACTCATCAGCAAGGAAAAGCCCCTTTCATATACTTATACTTCTGGTCTAATCATGTGGCCTTCCTATCCACTGTTTTTGCACATTGGAGAGATATTGATCACCATAACATCTTGATCAGATTTTGGCTTCTATAGAAGAAAGTTGGGAAAGGCTTAAACCAATGAAATTGGGACACATTTGGTAATGTTATGGTTGAAGTGGAAAGAGCTGAAAAATACCTGATAGAGGTTGAGGCAAAGGCAAGTACTGGGCTTGTTGATGAAGATTTACTTTGGGCAGCAATTGAGCAACTTCTGTCTGTTTTGGCAAGGCAAGAAGAATTCCTTAAATAGAAGGCTTCAGCTAATAGATTCATGGATAGAGATAGGAAAACTAAATACTTTCATTCCTATATTAAATATAGAAGGAAATGTAATGTTATTCACTCCATCAAGGATGAACAAGGTAGATGGTTAAAGATGCCTCAAGACATTACAGACAGTGCTGTGAATTACTGTAAAAATCTTATGTTGAAAACTGAGAACTTCAGACCTCCTCTGGACTCTGAACTATTTAGTAATGTTAAAGAAATCTCCCAGCACATTAACTTGGAGGCTTGCCCTACTTATGAGGAAATTTGGCAAGCCCTTTAAAATATTGGCCGTGCAAGAGCAGTCGGCCCTGATGGTTTTACCTCAGATTTTTACAAGAAAGCTTTTCAGGTAATTAAGGGGGATTTGGTTCAGGTCATTCAAAGTTTTTTTCAGGGTCAAGATCTACATAAATATTTCTGCACTAGCACAATTATTTTGGTGCCCAAATCATCTTTTGAAGATCAGTTGAATAAGTTCAGGACCATCAACTTGACCAATGTGGTCTTCAAATTAATCAGCAAATTACTGGTTAAGAAACTCCAGCCCCATCTCCAACAACTGATCAGACCAAAACAAGTAGCTTTTGTGAAGGGGAGATACATTGGAGATAATGTCCTCATCACACAGTAATTATTAAATGATTTTAACAAACCTTGCAAGGGGGAAATTTGATCTATAAATTAAATATACAAAAGGCTTATGACTTAATAGTCTGGGAGTTTGTTTTGTACTCCTTGAAAGCTAGGGTTTTCTCTTTGGCCTCCTGTCAGATCATTTAAAGATGGTTGATGGGTAATGCCCACTCTGTCTTTGTCTTTGTCAATGGACAAGCTCATGGGTTCTTTACTGCCTCTAGGGGACTAAAACAAGGAGATCCTTTCTCCCCTGCCATCTTCATTCTGACTCTTAACTATCTATCTAGATTGATGGATAGGTCATACGAAAGGAAAAAATATGCAAAATACCATCACAAATCCTTTTTGGATATAAGTCATCTCTTGTATGTTGATGATATAATTATCTTTTCAAGGGCCAGTAGAGCTGCCACCAGTCTTTTGCACAATTGCCTGCTAGAACTCCAAGCTGTGTCTGAGCTGTTATTCAATAAAAAGAAATGTCAGATTCTCTTCATCAAGAGGAGTGTTATGTCTACCAAATAATGGATCCTCAACCTCACTGGTTTCTCTACCATGATTATGCCTTTTAAGTATATGGGGGTGCCTATACTTAAACGGAGATCTAGACGTACTCATTTTGATGAGGTAAACAACAAAACTAATTCTACTTTGCATAGCTGGACTAACTCTCTCTTTCTAATGGTGGCAGGATAAACTTATTGAGAAGCATACCAACCTCTTTTCCTTCTTATATACTACAAATGGTTGTGATGAAGAAGAGCACTCAACTATTTCTGGAGAGAAACTTCAACAAATTTCTTTGGGCATGACAAAGGAAGCAACTACACTGGGCAAGCTGGCAGAAAATTGCCAAACCAAAGTCTGCAGGGGGACTGGGCCTTAAGGGTCTTCAACAGTTACAACAGTTGAGTTTATGTAAACTGTGGCTTAAGTTTAGACAACAAAACACCTTATGGTCCAAGTTTATGTGGGCTAAATACTGTAAACATGCACATTCAAATTAGGTTTCTAGGAAGACTGGGGATTTCAGAATCTGGGCCAACCTCTTAATGATAAGAACACAGGCAGGACATTGGGAAAGGGAAACTTAATTTTTGGCTTGATCGATGGTGTCTTGAAAATATCATTAATTCTCAAACTAGGGAGTGTGATACTGATCTCTTGGTTGAAGACTGTTGGGAGGGCAACTCTTGGTCTGCTAATTCTCTGTGCTTTTTCCTAGATCACCCTTCTGTTGAAAGGATCTATAAACTACCATTTTACAGATCCCAGGAAGACGAACTAGTGATTGAAGGCAAGCCCAATCAAAGCATCACCAAAAATATATATTGCAAACTCTACCAATGGGAAAAGGTACCTTGGGGGGATTTCCTCTGCAATAAGTATCTCTCTCCATCCTTGTCCATCTTTTGTTGGAGAATTTTTCATAAATTGCTACCAATTGATGATATAGTGAAACTCAAAGGTTTGAAGGGACCTTCCATTTGCAATCTGTGCAACGAGGATGGGGAATCTGTAAGTAACCTTTTCTTTGGCTACAAATTCTCCAGGAGGTTTAGAATGCTCTTATACAAAACCTGAAAATTGATGCAATGAATATGGAGTGTAGGAACATTTTTGAATGTTGAAGGGGCTAGGTGAGTATAAATTTGAGCCCCATACCTTTTATTGTTGCTTGGTTTCTCCGGATAGCCAGAAATTAGATAATCTTTGAAGATATCCTAGCTGTTCCATACAAGCTGGCTTCCAACTACTTAGCTTTCATTAGTAAGCTTATTCAACTAAAGAAGTTCCCTAATATTCTCAAAAGTACTGTTGTTACTGATCAAAGAAACTTTTATGTAATCAAGTTATTCTAGGTCAAACCTCCTTTCTCTGTGTTTAAAGTTAACACTGATGGAAGTTACTCTTCACATGGGACTGGGATTGGGGGAATGTTCAGAGACCATAATGGCAGATGTCTAATGTTACATTAGTCCCCAATTTCTGTTGTGGATGCCTAAGAATCTAAAGCTCTGGCTATGTGTTGGTCTCTCAAAATAGCTATTATCAACAACTGGAAGATGTTGTAGATTGAAGTGGAGTCCTCTATCCTATTGGACTATGTCATAGGGAGTGCTACTCCCCCTGGCACATTCTTCAGTGGACAAAATTCATTTTTGTTTCCTTAAGGATTTCATGATTCTCTTCACGTTGGTGGAAATTATTCCTTTGTGAAAGAGCTAGGGAAGAAGAATGAAAAATTTGCTATGTTTATTTCTGAAGTTGAAACAAATGTGTTGGCTTCCTCTTGTCATTTGGTTTGGTTGGGAAGTTTTTTTATTGCCATCCAAAACTTGAACTTATTCGAAAAGATATTGATTTGCTTAAATTGAAGGGATGGTGGAGAATATGGGTTTTGGATGGTAAACATAATCTAATCCAACTTGCTAATGATGAGGATTATACCATGCTTTTTGCGAAATGTTTCCTGAGAGTTAAAAATAGATTTATGAAAGTCTGGAAGTGGTCTGTTGATTTTGATCCAAAGTTAGAGCTCCCGATTTTACAGGTTTGGATCCATTTTCTGGGGTTAAAGGTGCATCTATTTAATCACGAAGTATTATTTTCTCTAGTTGTTACATATGAGAAACCAATAAAAATGGATAGTGGTACATTTTCTCTTACACGACCCTCTGAGGCTCGTGTCCTTCCGGAAAGAGATATAACTCAGCCCTTTTGTGATGAGCTTTGGATTGGGTCTCAACATAAGGGCTACTGGAAACCGATTGAAATAGAACGACACTCCCTCTACTGCACACATTGGTCTATGTTTGGTCACCACATATCTAACTATTTTCATTTCAATCCTCAACTTAAAAACTCTCAAGGTTTAAATGCTTTCTCTGGTAAAACTATTACAGTGCCTCCTAATCTCTCTGTTGTCAATGATCCAGTTTTGGAAAAAGTTAATGCAAGAATTATGCACATAAATAACCTTAATATTGAAATTTCTACTAATTTTGAGCATGCTTCTAATGCTCCATCCAATAATGAAAATACACATGAGCAACATCACTCTATTAGTGGAGAAGGCCCCATTCAATTGCCATCCATATCTCAAACACCTCCTTAAAATATTAATGATAATGTTGATCCTACTATTGATTCAAATGTTGGAACATATTATGATATTACCCCACTTCAATTAGTTTCTAATAGTAATGTTCTTTCAACATCTATTAAAATTAATATTGATAGGAACAATATGATTGAGAATCAAAGACAATTTCATGACACAGGTATTCCTCCTCCATTACCAAATAAAGTATCAATAGACCCTCTTCAACTTGTTCAAACTTCCTTAGAGGTGGAATGGTAGATACAAAAACATACAAAAAAAAGGCCAAAATAAGGAATGAACTCTCAAGTCTGAATGTTGGCAATATTATACAAGAAGATACCCTTCTAGATCTTCTAGAAGGGCAGGCTTAAGACATAATGTTTAACATTATATTTTGGAATATTAGGGGAGTGGCAGACCCTTCCTCCCTTAATAGGCTCAAATATCTTTTAAGGGACCACAAGATTTCTATTTTTGCCATTTTAGAGCCTCTTGTGCATGTTAACAAGGGTAGAATTCTACAGTGGTTCAAAAGCTTTCAATCTTAATGCAATAAGAACAACAAGATTTGGGTTTTCTAGAAATGAAAAGTAATGTTATCTATTATGGATGATGATGAGAAGTTTGTTCTCACTCATTTCCGGCCGGACAAGTTTCATGATTGCAGAACATTTGTTTATGCTAGCTCTCTTCTACCTGACAAATTTTTGCTTTGGCAGAAACTCGAGATTTTGGGTGCTTCCATCTCTGAAAATTTTTTTGTTGGAGGGGATTTCAATATGATCATGAAGCCTTCTGAGAAAAAATGATGGGGAAGATGTGATCTAACCCTTCCTAATTGGTTTTCTAATTTTATGACTGAAGCTGGGTTATTTGATTTGGGCTACTCTGGATCTCCATATACTTGGAGGAGAGGTTTTCTCCAATAACGTCTTGATCATTTCCTTGCAAACTCGGCTTTTCTTCATTATTTCACCATCTCCAAAGTCCAACGCCTGAGCTATGCTGCTTGTAATCATAATCATATTCTCTTTACTCTTGCTTTTATTAATAAACCTAGTTTCTCCAAATTTAAATTTCTTAACATTCAGACTTCTCATGAAACTGGTTTGAAATTATGATGGAGCTGGCTTATCCTGGTATATCCTCTGCTAACTTCATAAAAAATTAGCTGCTCATCTTCGGAGATGGAACCACCAGATTTTTGGTAATGTGTATACCAAAGTTCTGGAAGCTCAAGATGCTATAGACCTTTAGGAATCTCAGGTAATTTGTTCACCTAAAATGGTGAATCTTAATGCTCAAGTGCACTTGACCTTACTTGAAGCCATAAACTTGGATGAAGGACTTCTGTAACAAAAAGCAAATGATCTTCACTTCATAGCTGCAGATAGAAATACAAATTATTTTCATGCCTCCTTAAAACATAGGTGGAATATAAACTGCATCCTAGAAAATAAAAATACTGAAGGTCAAACTTTAACAAATTTGAATGAGATTAGTGAGAGTGATGTGCTTTATTTTACAGAGTTGCTTCAGCATAATTCTATTACCACTATTGTTGACACTTAGGTCTTTGAGGATGAGTTCGATTATGTTAATAGCCTATCTCTCGCCTATGTTCCCGATGAACAAGAAATTCTTTCTTCTTTCAAGTTCATAAGCTCCAACAAGTGTCCTGGTCCTGATGGAAACTCTTTTACTTTTTATGTCAAATGTTGGGATATCATTAAAAAAGAAGTGGTTAAAGCTATTCAAAGTTTCTTTCTGTGGAAGATCCTGGTAATTATTTCAGCTCTGCTTCTATTGTTCTCATTCCTAAAGGGCAAGACAAAATTACTTGGGATAATTTCCATCCTATTTCCCTCACTACTGTTATTTCTCAGGTATTGAGTAAAATTATTGTTAACAGGTTGTAACCTCATCTTGTGAAAGTTATATCTCCTCAACAATCGATTTTTATAAAAGGTAGAGATATTATAGATAATATCTTGCTGGCTTAGGAATTGATTGAAGATCTTGATAAGAAATGTAGAGGAGGAAACATGATTTTCAAACATGATATAAGAAAAGCTTTTGACACTATAAGTTGGGATTTTATTCTGAATGTCCTTATAGCGAAGGGTTTTAAAGGGGATTTTTTTTGCTTATTAAAAGATGGTTAGCCAATAATCACTACAGTATGTTTATCAATGGTAAATCTTTCGGCTTTTTCTCTGCTGCTAGAGGCATCAAGCAGGGAGATCCCCTCTCCCCTACCATTTTTATCATTGCTTTTGATTATCTCTCGAGGCTCATAAACAGGTTGCATCAAACTCATCCTCATTTTCGATACACTCATAAATCGAAAATTGTTATTAGCCACCTAGCTTATGCAGACAATGCCATATTATTTTCCAATGCTAGTAAGCCTACCATCAATGCTATGATGTATTTACTTAAAGTTTTTCAAGATGCTTTTATCCTACTCTTTAACCTCGATAAGTGCTCCATTTACTTTGGCAACAAGGTCAATCAAAACATTGAAAACTGGGCTTCTGACTGGTTGCAAGATTGCTAAGCTCCCTCTTAAATACCTTGGGGTTAACTTTCTAAGAGGAAGAAGGAAACAAATTCAAATGGACGATGTGGTGGACTCTATCAAATCTAAAATAAATGACTGGAGAAACACCTTCTTTTCCAATGGAGGTAGGTTCTCTTCTTAAAAGTGTGCTATGTAGCATTCCTTTATATTCTATGCAGGTGCTAAAAATAAAGAAGAGCACAAAAAATACACTTGAAGTTTTTTTTTTAAAAATTCTTTTGGCGTGTGAATAGATCCTCTAAAATCTGGGCTAGTTGGAAGAAAGGTTGTAAGCCTTGCAAGTCAGATGACTTGGTTTCAAAACCCTAAAAGAAATTATTGATATAAATATGTGCAAGCTTTGGTACAAATTCAGAGCCCAAGACTCTCTTTGGTCTTAATTTCTTCTTCATAAGTATTGCACTCATGTCCACCCTTCTATTATTTCTTGGCATGTTGGTGACTCTAAAATTTGGAAAGCCATCATTCTTGCTCGTAAGGTTGCTTCTCACTTCATTTTCTGGGACATAGGTGAAGTGAATATTTCTTTCTGTAATGATCACTGGAGCACTTCCCAAATGTCAAACTTACCTCATTCTAGTTCAAATGAAGATCTCATGGTTAAGGATTGTTGGATTAATGGAGATTGGAATATCAATAGGTTGTGGACACTTGTTGGAGAAGAAGCTACTACCATTGCTAACATCCCGATTAAAAATGCCTCTAGAGATGTTCCTATGTGGAAGTTTCATTCTAATGTCTCCATCACTAAAATTATATACACTCATCTTTATAACCACCCTCAGTGGTATTGCAGTAAATATACTTGACATCAATTCATCTCCCCTTCTATCTCTTTCTTTATTTCGAGATTTTTACATAACTTCCTCCTCCTTGATGATACTCTGAAAATGAAAGGTTTGAAAATGGCTTCTATTTGTTATGTTTGAAAGTAAGAGGCTTAATCCCCTAATCATTTATTTTATGCAGGTAGTTTTGCTTCCAAAGTTTGGCAACATATTAGTTTCTATTTTGGTATAAGATGGCAAATCAATTTCCAGATTAAGAGCATTTTGGAAACTTGGAAGAACTCTAATTAAAATCATAAGAAGCTCCACTATTTCCCTATGATTGTTCTTTGGTTCATTTGAGTTGGAAGAAATAGTCACAAGTATGAGGATTCTCCTCATACCNTCTATGTTTCTGATGAACAAGAAATTCTTTCTGCTTTCAAGTCCATAAGCTCCAACAAGTCTCCTGGTCCTGATGGAAACTCTTTTACTTTTTATGTCAAATGCTGGGATATCATTAAAAAAGAAGTGGTTAAAGCTATTCAAAGTTTCTTTCTGTGAGAAGATCTTGGTAATTATTTCAGCTCTGCCTCTATTGTTCTCATTCCTAAAGGGCAAGAAGAAATTACTTGGGATAATTTCCATCCTATTTCTCTCACTACTGTTATTTCTCAGGTATTGAGTAAAATTATTGTTACAAGTTTGCAACCTCATCTTGTGAAAGTTATATCTCCTCAACAATCAATTTTTATAAAAGGTAGAGATATTATAGATAATATATTGCTGGCTTAGGAATTGATTGAAGAACTTGATAAGAAATGTAGAAGAGGAAACATGATTTTCAAACATGATATGAGAAAAGCTTTTGACACTATAAGTTGGGATTTTATTCTGAATATCCTTATAGCGAAGGGTTTTAAAGGGGTTTTTTTTTGCTTGTTAAAAGATGGTTAGCCAATAAGCACTACAGTACGCTTATCAATGGTAAATCTTTCGGCTTTTTCTCTGCTGCTAGAGGCATCAAGCAAGGAGTTCCCCTCTCCCCTAACATTTTTATCATTGCTTTTGATTATCTCTCGAGGCTCATAAACAGGTTGCATCAAACTCATCCTCATTTTCAATACTCTCATAAATCAAAAATTGTTATTATCCACCTAGCTTATGCAGACGATGCCATATTATTTTCCAATGTTAGTAAGCCTACCATCAATGCTATGATGAATTTACTTAAAGTTTTTCAAGATGCTTTTGACCTACTCTTTAACCTCGATAAGTTCTCCATTTACTCTGGCAACAAGGTCAATCAAAACATTAAAAATTGGGCTTCTGATTACACTGGTTGGAAGATTGCTAAGCTTCCTCTTAAATACCTTGGGGTTAACTTTCTAAGAGGAAGAAGGAAACAAATTCAAATGGACGATGTGGTGCACTCTATCAAATCTAAAATAAATGACTGGAGAAACACCTTCTTCTCCAATGGAGGTAGGCTCACTCTTCTTAAAAGTGTGCTATGTAGCAGTCCTTTATATTCTATGCAGGTGCTGAAAATAAAGAAGAGCACAAAAAATACTCTTGAAGTTCTTTTTTAAAAATTCTTCTGGCGTGTGAATAAATCCTCTAAAATCTAGGCTAGTTGGAAGAAAGGTTGTAAGCCTTGCAAGTCAGGGGGCTTGGTTTCAAAATCCTAAAAGAAATTATTGATATAAATATGTGCAAGATTTGGTACAAATTCAGAGCCCAAGACTCTCTTTGGTCTCAATTTCTTCTTCATAAGTATTACACTCATGTCCACCCTTCTATTATTTCCTGGCATGTTAGTGACTCTAAAATTTGGAAAGCCATCATTCTTGCTCGTAAGGTTGCTTCTCACTTCATTTTCTGGGACATAGGTGAAGTGAATATTTCTTTCTGTAATGATCACTGGAGCACTTCCCAAATGTCAAACTTACCTCATTCTAGTTCAGATGAAGATCTCATGGTTAAGGATTGTTGGATTAATGGAGATTGGAATATCACTAAGTTGTGGACACTTGTTGGAGAAGAAGCTACTACTATTGCTAACATCCCGATTAAAAATGCCTCTAGAGATGTTCCTATGTGGAAGTTTCATTCTAATGTCTCCATCACTAAAATTATATACACTCATCTCTATAACCACCCTCAGTGGTATTGGAGTAAATATACTTGACATCAAATCATCTCCCCTTCTATCTCTTTCTTTATTTGGAGATTGTTACATAACTTCCTCCTCCTTGATGATACTCTGAAAATGAAAGGTTTGAAAATGGCTTCTATTTGTTATGTTTGAAAGTAAGAGGCTGAATCCCCTAATCATTTATTTTATGCAGGTAGTTTTGCTTCCAAAGCTTGGCAACATATTGGTTTCTATTTTGGTATAAGATGGCCAATCAGTTTCCACATTAAGAGCATTTTGGAAACTTGGAAGAACTCTAATTAAAATCATAAGAAGCTCCACTAGTTCCCTATGATTGTTCTTTGGTTCATTTGAGTTGGAAGAAATAGTCACAAGTATGAGGATTCTCCTCATACCCCCCATAATCTTGTTGCTCTTATTGTTGCCAACTTTCTCAAAGCCTCCAAAGCGGTGGGCGGTAAAGTTTCTCAAAATTTTAATGTTTGTAGACCAACTTTAATTAAGTGGTCTCCACCTCCTCATGGGTAGATTAAGGGTAATATCGATGACAGCTTTAATGGGGAGATGTTTGGAATTGGAGGTTTTTTTTGGGATGCTAGTGTTCAGTGTCTGGTTTTCTTTGCTTCACCATGCTTTGCCTCTTCTCCTATAGAGGCTGAAACTAGGGTTGTTTTGGGTGCTCGAGAAATTGTTGTCTCCCATGGTATCTCTAATATAATTATTGAAACTAATTCTCAAGTTCTATTGCACACTTTAATGGGCAATATTAAGCCTCTTTGGAATATGATGNGTAATGTTTGTAGACCAACTTTAATTAAGTGGTCTCCACCTCCTCATGGGTAGATTAAGGGCAATATCGATGGCAGCTTTAATGGGGAGAAGTCTGGAATTGGAGGTTTTTTTTGGGATGCTGGTGTTCAGTGTCTGGTTTTCTTTGCTTCACCATGCTTTGCCTCTTCTCCTCTAGAGGCTGAAACTAGGGTTATTTTGGGTGCTCGACAAATTGTTTTCTCCCATAGTATCTCTAATATCATTATTGAAACTAATTCTCAAGTTCTATTGCACACTTTAATGGGCAATATTAAGCCTCTTTGGAATATGATGATTTTGATCAATCGAATAAGAAGTGTGGTTTCCAGCTCTAATCTCTCTATTCATTATAATTTTGTAAATCATGAGGGAAATAGGCCTGCTGATTGTTTGGCTAAACATGGGCATAATGGTATTTTTATTAGGCAAACTCCTCCTCACCACCTTCACAATTTGATTCGTGGTGATATTATTGATGCTCCCTATTTACATGTTGGAGGCTACTTTTTTGCAGTATAATGAAGGCTTGCTTTACCTAAAGTTCATCTGGAACATTTCCTTTTCTCAATTCATTACTTTAGCATGTGATTATGTTTTGGATTTTGGTAAGTTGGTTACCTGTTTTGGCCTCTAGAGAATAAAGTACGCTGGTTTGAGTACATCACGTACATGCACAAATTAGTTTGGAGGCATGGGATGAGGTTTAATTGGGAGGCTCGTAGCTCCCTTTTTTGGTGGCATTATTTAAGGCTTAGTCTGGAGGCCAAGGGACCCTATTTTTTCTCTTTGATTACTATTACTAAAGTTGGAGGCCCATGGCTCCAATCTTTGCCTCTGATTTGGTTTACAGGTATGGAGTTTCGTTTTTTGTGGGTGCAGATTCATTCTTATGTGATAAATACTTATGTGGATAAAAACCGTGAACTGTATTATGTGGTGCTTTTTGATAGCATTATGCTTCACAATTTTGGGGGCTATTTTTTCTGTGATGTCTTTTATCTTTGGCATACCTTACTGGGTTTTGAAGATGAGGCATATTATTGTATTATTGATTATTGTACCTATCTTTAAGGTGTGCCTCACGAGATGACATTTTGGTATTGTTCTATGCTTTATTTTTATTGGAGGCATACAACCCATAATACTTATATTAGATTTATTGGAAGGTTTGGAGATGTATTTCTTCTCTATAAGGGGAGGATCTGTGGTACATTGGTTTACTACTATAGTTGGAAGTTTTGGTGGTGCAGGCCTGTCAGTGTGATTCTCTCCAATTTGGGGCTTGATACCTTTATATTTTCTATAAACATTAGGAGAAGTGTATTCTGTAAAGAATACTATCTTTACTGGACTGCAAAGATGATACTTACGGTATTACAATGTCTTATTGGATACTTTTGTTGGTTATACTTGAAGATTGCTAGAAAAAGTTTGTGTTGGTTTGTTGAGCGAAGGCAGAGTACGATTTTCCTTTTGGGGTTTTTTTAGTGGTGGTTGTCTGCATTTTATGCCATGTATGGTATCATACTGCTATTTTTACAAGTTAGGAGGCTTCATCAGGAGCCTGCTTTTCATGCTACTGCTCGGGTTCTATTTCTCTGCTGCCCTCTTTACCATTGGAGTATAAAGAATGCTTTTTTAATGCCTCAATCACTTACTGTCTTTATTTCTACTAACAAATATGGTCTACAGCTTTTAAGTTGTTGTCATATTACTGGTTTGTTTATTTTCCAGGCCTGTTATATTGCTACATTTTTGCTCTCAGATTGGGAGAACGAGTAGATTCAAGTTCATTGGACCTACAGTTCACATATTTCCTTTTTGCACTTTATATACATGTTTACTTTTGGTATACTATTTTTGTTCGGTATAATTTTTTGGGATACATGTATTTTTGGAAGTGATAGTTTTTTTTTACATTTTTTTCATCTTTTTTTGCGTGGAGTTGTGTTGTGGATGGAGAAACCCTTAAGTCTTAATGTATTTTTCTTCATTTTTAGTGGGGAACCACATTCCCTCCCATTTTATGTACCTTTCTTTTTTATTATTAACGCGTAAGGAGGCACGAGCCGCTCTTTTAACCATGGGTGGCGGCTGGTTCATCTATTGCTCTGCTAGGGTTTTGGCAGAATGGCTCAACTTGCTGCTGTAGATGGACTAATCTTTGGTATCTTTTTACTTTCAATTGGATTTCTCTCATCTCATCACTGGATCTTGCAAGTTCTACTATTCTCAAAGCTTTCACATCTTCTCGAGTTCTGGTTTTTCAAATTTTTACTGTTCCATTGCTTTACCCCACTGTTTGCTAGTTTTGTTTGTCTTCTACCTACTGTGGGGTTGGTTTTGCTTTTGGTGTCTCACTGGCAGCTGACATCTCAGGGTCGACTATATCTCTGATAAGGTTTTCTTTACTGTTCTACTGATTTGCCTCATTATTTCTTGTTGTTTCTTTTGTTTGGCTGTTTGCTTGGAGTCTTCTACCTACTGTGTGGTTGGTCTCTTTCGATTTTAACTGGCAGTGGACTGCTTGGTCAATCTATCCCTGATAAACTCTTTCAGTGATGGAAGACCCATCTTCAATTGATATTTCCACCAATATTTAGTGGGCCAACGCTACTTTTGCAAACAATGTTGGGAAAGGTCAGGAGACAGTTCAGAATCCTGATTATTTGGTCTTTCCTCAAGAATATCATGAGGGTAATGACCCTCTTTTAAGACCATATGCAAGAAAAGTGGGAAATTGGCTATCTATTTTACTGAAGAGGACCTAAATGGTCTTTACAGAATGTCAAAAATTCACCTTAATTGGTAAATTCCAACTTGGCCATCCTAAGATAGAATATGTGAGAAGATATTTTGATGGACTGAAATTCAAAGGGGCCTGGAAAGTGGACCTACTTGATGGTATACACATACTAATCAATCTCTCAAGGGAGGAAGACTATGCTAGAATTTTTTTCTAAACAATCTATCTTAATTGAAGGAATCTCAATGAAGTTTTTAAAGTGGACTCCTGATTTTGATCCCAACAAAGAACTCCCCATTGTCCCCATTTGGTTTAAGTTACCAGGACTTAAACTACATTTTTTCAACCACAAAGTTCTCTTCAATATTGGCAAAGCTTTGGGAAAACCTCTGAAATTGGATGCCCCCACTTTCAACTTATCTAGACCTTTTGTAGCCAGAATTTTGGTGGAGAAAAATATTACTCTACCAGCTGTGGAGGAAATTTGGTTAGGCACTGAGCATAATGGATATTGGCAGAAAATCATAACTGAACAAAGACTTTACTATTGCCATCATTGCAATATGTTTGGCCATACTGATGAGAAATGCTTTAGACTCCATCCTAACCTCAGGAGGAAGATCCCCAGACCTCACCCTCAGGAATTAGAATCACATGATACTGAGTTACCTACTGCTGCTGATTGTGCTGCTAATGTGCCTGAGGTGCCAGGGACCAGGGCCCATGATGATACTGAACTAGAGCTCCCCCAAGCTATGGCAAAAGAGGGTGTGATACCCAACCCCCATATTAACCTTGAACCATTAACTGAACACCTTAAACTCATGTCACATTCTACTCAAATTGAACAAACTCTTTGTACTGAACATTCTACACTCCCTGTTGATCAAGAGATTACAGCTCTTGAGCTACTAGAGGAAGACCCTTTGCTTTTGCAATTAGCTAGGAACCTTGAAGATGGCTGGCAAGTCCAAAAAACAAAAAAGAAGAAAATGCCTTTGGAATTAAAGAATCTACTTCCCTCTTCATCTTCTTTGGAGGATGCCCCCCTCTATCTTCTAGTACTATTAGAACTAGGAGAAGAGGGAAATCCACCTCTATTGGTTAATGAATCTAATTTGTTGGAATGTTAGGGGACTTGCACATCCTAAATCCCTTAATAGAATCCTTGCTATCAATAGGATGTATAAACCTTGGATCATTGCTCTNTTGAATGATTTAGCGTCCAGGAAACCCCATTCTCTTTATAGCCATAGATCTTCCACCTTAATTAATCATTTGGCCTTTGCTGATGACATCATTATCTTTTTAAAAGCTTCCAAAGCTGTTGTTAAATTATTCATGCAGAATCTGGAGTCCTTTCAGGATGTTTCTGGTATGAAATTAAATAAACAGAAGTGCATCTCCAATTTCAGTAAACAATGCAAAAATGACTTAAAGACCTGGGTTACTGATTTCACTGGGTTCAAAAATAGACACCTTCCTATGAAATATCTGGGGGCATTTCTTATCAAGGGAAGAGCTAAGAACATTCAATTTGATCACATAATTGATAAGGTTCAAAGCAAATTGCAAGCATGGGAGAATTCCTTTTTATCCAATGGGGGTAGGATCACTCTCCTTAAAAGTGTCTATCTATTATTCCATTCTATCTACTGCAAATGAACATCTTGAAAAAGTCTTCTCAGAGATTGCTAGAAGGGATCTTCAATAGATTTCTATGGGTTGGCCATAGGAAGTAAAAACACTGGACATCTTGGGCTAAGGTGTGTAAACCCCTTGAGGAGGGTGGGTTAGGCTTCAAGTTTTTCCCTCAAATTATGCACACTAATTTCTGCAAACTCTGGTTCAAATTTAGATCTCATTCCTCCCTTTGGGCTGAATTCGTTTGGGGCAAATATTGCAAGCATCAACATCCCACCCAACTCTCTATGGGTTTAGGGAATTCCCCCATTTGGAAAAGGATGTTGCAGGTTAGGAAGGATGCTGAATAATTATATGTCTGAGAGATTGGTGAGGGCTTGGTAAACATCTGGTGGGATAATTGGTCTTTGGAAGTCTGCCTTCTTCAAGACTTGATTGCCCCAGCTTATCCACTACTTGTGAAGGACATTTGGGATCATGATAAGTGGAATCTTACTCCAATTCTTCCTTTCTGCAGCCCTTCTCAACTATCCAATATTCAGAAACTGTTTGTAAAACTTGGAGTTAAAGACAGAATAGCTATAAAAAAGAACTCAATCTCTTCTAAGCCTCCCCAACTGGTGGTGCATTGGGGACATACAATTTGGAATAAATGCCTCACCCCATCCATGTCTTTTTTCATATGGAAACTTTTCTTAAAATTGATTCTCACTGATGATATATTGAAATTGAAGGGTCTGAGGGGTCCTTCCAGAAGCACTTTCTGCCAGTCCCAAGAGGAAACTATTACCCACCTTTTCTTTGCCTGCCCTTGGGTACATGAAGTTTGGTCCTTTGTGAATAGTAAACTCAAGACCCCAACAATGAATCTTACATGGAAGGTTTTTTATAATTGCTGGTCTGATTGGAGGGGATTCAATCTTCAGAACATCCCCAACATTGTCGCTTGGTTTGTTTGGATGGCTAGAAACCAGGTAAAGCATGACAACTCCCATCTAGAGCCTATGAGGGTAGGTCTCAATTGTATTGCTTTTATACAAAAATTGATTAAATTTAAAAAGTTTGAAGCTGTGTTGGAGATGGGCCCTTCTCTCAAGCCACACATTACCAAAATATTGGCAATTTGTTGGACTCTCCCAAAGCTTGGATGGATCAAAGTCAACACAGATGGTAGCTATAAATCTCAGTCTGCTGGTATTGGTGGTGTATTCAAAAATCATGAGGGGAGATGTATCTTGTTTTTTCAATCTCCTGTTAAAGCTTTAGACTCCCTTGATGCAGAATGNGTCCTTTTAGGATGTTTCTGGTATGAAATTAAATAAACAGAAGTGCATCTCCAATTTCAGTAAACAATGCAAAAATGACTTAAAGACCTGGGTTACTGATTTCACTGGGTTCAAAAATAGCTACTTTCCTATGAAATATCTGGGGGCATTTCTTATCAAGGGAAGAGCTAAGAACATTCAATTTGATCACATAATTGATAAGGTTCAAAGCAAATTGCAAGCATGGGAGAATTGCTTTTTGTCCAATGGGGGTAGGATCACTCTCCTTAAAAGTGTTCTATATGTTATTCCATCCTATCTACTGCAAATGAACATCTTGAAAAAGTCTTCTCAGAGATTGCTAGAAGGGATCTTCAATAGATTCCTATGGGCTGGCCATAGGAAGCAAAAACACTGGACATCTTGGGCTAAGGTGTGTAAACCCCATGAGGAGGGTGGGTTAGGCTTCAAGTTTTTCCCTCAAATTATGCACACTAATTTCTGCAAACTATGGTTCAAATTTAGATCTCAGTCCTCCCTTTGGGCTGAATTCCTTTGGGGCAAATATTGCAAGCATCAACATCCCACCCAACTCTCTATGGGTTTAGGGGATTCCCCCATTTGGAAAAGGATGTTGTAGGTTAGGAAGGATGCTGAAAAATTGTATGTCTGGGAGATTGGTGAGGGCTTGGTAAACATCTGGTGGGATAATTGGTCTTTGGATGTCTGCCTTCTTCAGGATCTGATTGCCCCAGCTTCTTCACTGCTTGTGAAGGACATCTGGAATCATGATAAGTGGAATCTTACTCCAATTCCTCCTTTCTGCAGCCCTTCTCAACTATCCAATATTCAGAAACTGTTTGTAAATCCTAGAGTTAAAGACAGAATAGCTATAAAAAAGAACTCAATCTCTTCTAAGCCTCCCCAACTGGTGGTACATTGGGNTGTCTTTCCCCCAAATTATGCACACTAACTTCTGTAAACTTTGGTTCAAATTTAGATCTCAGTCCTCCCTTTGGGCTGAATTCCTTTGGGGAAAATATTGCAAGCATCAACACCCCACCCAACTCTCTGTGGGTTTAGGGAATCCCCCATTTGGAAAAGAATGTTACAGATTAGGAAGGATGCTGAACAATTGTATGTCTGGGAGATTGGTGAGGGCTTGATAAACATCTGGTGGGATAATTGGTCTTTGGAAGGTTGCCTTCTTCAGGATCAGAATGCCCCAACCTCTCCATTGCTTGCGAAGCACATCTGGGATCATGATAAGTGGAATCTTACTCCAATTCTTCCTTTCTGCAGCCCTTCTCAACTATCCAATATTCAGAAACTATTTGTAAAACCTAGAGTAAAAGACATAATTGTTATAAAAAAGAACTCAATCTCCTCTCAGCCTCCCCAACTAGTGGTACATTGGGGCCATACAATCTGGAATAAATTCCTCACCCCATCCATGTCTTTCTTCTTATGGAAACTATTCTTAAAATTGATTCCCACTGATGATATATTGAAATTGAAGGGTCTGAGGGGTCCTTCTAGATGCATNACACTTTCAGCCAGTCCCAAGAGGAAACTATTACCCACCTTTTCTTTGCATGCCCTTGGGTACAGGAAGTTTGGTCCTTTGTGAATAGTAAACTCAAGACCCCAACAATGAATCTTACATGGAAGGTTTTTTATAATTGTTGGTCTGATTGGAGGGGATTCAATCTTCAGAACATCCCCAACATTGTGGTTTGGTTTGTTTGGATGGCTAAAAATCAGGTAAAGCATAACAACTCCCATCTACAGCCTATGAGGGTAGGTCTCAATTGTATTGCTTTTATACAAAAATCGATTAAATTGAAAAAGTTTGAAGCTGTGTTGGAGATGGGCCCTTCTCTCAAGCCACACATTACCAAAATATTGGAAATTTGCTGGACTCTCCCAAAGCTTGGATGGACCAAAGTCAACACAGATGGTAGCTATAAATCTCAGTCTGCTGGTATTGATGGTGTATTCAAAAATCATGAGGGGAGATGTATCTTGTTTTTTCAATCTCCTGTTAAAGTTTTAGACTCCCTTGAAGCAGAATGTCAAGCTGTATTTTGGGCCGTCACTTTAGCCAGATCTTGCCATTTTGACCAGCTATGGGTAGAATCTGACTCCTTGCAACTTATTAAAATTATCCAAGGTTCTTTTGATATCCCATGGAATTTAATCAGCTGGATCTCTGGTATTCATCAATTGTTTAATATTTGCTCTATCAAGTTCTCCCACATCCAAAGAGAAGGAAATAGACCCTCCAATTGACTGGCTAGAATGGGTCTCTCTACTGAAGAACCCTTAGTGAGCAGAAGAATTCCTCCCCCACTGGACTTTCTTCTATCCAGTGATCTGTNACATGGAATTTAATCAGCTGGATCTCTGGTATTCATCAATTGTTTAAGATTTTCTCTATCAAGTTCTCCCACATCCACAGAGAAGGAAATAGATCCTCCAATTGACTGGCTAGAAGGGGTGTCTCTACTGAAGAACCCTTAGTGAGCAGAAGAATTCCTCCCCCACTGGACTTTCTTCTATCCAGTGATCTGTTGCCTTTCCCTTATATTAGATAAATCCTGTTGTTGTTTTGAGAGGTGCCTTCCTTTCTATAGGCCCTCTCCTGTCACCTTTTTCATTCCCTTTGTATTTGGCTTTGCTTCCATTATATATATATATATATATATATATCGCACAAAAGCGCAATTTAACAAAGTCATCAAAATTTGGAAGAAATTTCATTAATCTTCTTCAAGTATGTGGTACAAACGGAATACATGCTGAAGCATCAAAACATAACATGTCAAATACATCTGAAACATGTTTCTTTGATGTAGTACAAAAAGTGAAAAAAAACTATTTATCTGTCCTCTAGCCGAGCTCATGATCAAGTTGACCTACTAAGCCACACTTCAGGATAAGAATTCTTTTCATGTGTACTTAGAGGTTCAACCGAGCTCATGATCAAGTTGACCTACTAAGCCACACTCCAGGATAAGAATTCTTTTCATGTGTACTTAGAGGTACAACCATCTCATAGCTCATACGGGCGCAGCTCTTCCAATTCTAGGTCTGGATGGAACCCATGCGGTACTTTACTTTCCTCCATTCTTCTAAATGTCACAAAAACTTTGTGGTGTCGTACTCTAAAAATGCAGTGCATTGCCAGATCTGTCTCGTTTTCTTTTAGAATTATTAATGATCCGATTTGTAGTGGAATCTCGACGGGTTGTCTGAATTCTCCAAAGCCAACAATATCGACTTCTTTTCCAAATAGAATGTTAATTCGGCTCATGAAGGATACCATGTAGAAAGGTATTACAAAATCATGGTGGTCTATGTGCGGAGGATTACAGTCTTCTTCATCATAAATGCTGATTATGCAGCTATTCAAAATGAAGTATGCCGGTAGTATGCTCCAACGGACCATCTTTTTAATCATTCTTTTTATCTTAGAAGGCAGAGGATCCACCTCATCATATCTCAAGATACCTGGGGGGTTCCCTAGCCTATCTTCCACAAAGTTGTAGCAGCAACCACATTGAATGGTTTTCCTGTCTTTCCCACGCATCCATTTATGAGGCTCTTAGTAAGTACTCTTCATTAATAGACCGACTTGACCTTGGTCCCTTAAGTCCAATACACAATCGAGAATCCTTCTTTCATCATTTTTGGAGAAAACTCATGTACATAGCTCTAGGCCTTCCAAGATGTTGACAAACATTCATTGGATTTCCTGTTCATTTATTCTAATTCTGCCGTAGGAATCCTTTCTGTTAATCAGGGTCGTTCCCTCATTTCAATATATGTGGGATACCATGTCTGACTTAGCTCCGTATGCAATGGAATATATGAATCAGTATCTAGGGGCGTTGCATCCTGACACCTTGTGTTGGCGGTTGTATATTATTCAACGGAACTATAGTGATCCAAAATGAGGAAATTGCTTCTCGTGTCGATGATTGTGTTGGAATTTTAACATTGCACATTGGGCAACCTCCGCAAAGTTCATCGTGAATTTTTGGTTGTGTTTTCTATGCAACAAACTCAGACTCGTCCTCTATAGTAGGTGGACTGATAGAAGTCTCCCTCATGCATGGGTCATAAATTTTTCTCTCAAGAATCAAGGTGAGTGTATCTTCAGCTTCTTTCACACGTCTTTTCTCCTAACATAAGAAATCTCTATGCGTGTGGAGTTGGCATTACGACATTGTGTTCTTCTGAGTGGTGCATCTGGCTCTCTTTCTTCATGAGCACTAACTAAATTTCCTGTCGGTGCAGTTATCATGGACGGTAGAGGACTGGTTCATTCCATTGGATCTTGTTGTATTGCTACTTTCTTCCTCTTTAGTGAGGAGTTTTCTTTGGTACCAATCATTAACAGTGATGGTAATCCTTCTTTCTCCTGGCGACTGACCACGTCCATCAAATGACCCTCTTAGTCCACGTTGACCTAACCAAAGTCCAAGTCAAAATCTTTAATGTCGCTCTAGGATGCCCTTTCCTTATTCAGTGCAAGATTCATGCCATATCTAAAAGCAAAAACAAGTTTTCATCTTGATATTTTTCTGCAAAATATAGAAAAACATCAGCTCACTGAAGTTTAGCAAGAACAAAAACAACAACGAAATATTAATTAAAAAAATTTTCAATTTATACAGGTGCAAACTTCATTCATTCAATTTAATTTAATTTAATGAGTTTTCAAAATTAAAAACTAGAGAAGGAAATTAAATTGTCCAGATTCAAAATTTTCATTTTATTGAGGTTAATTTTATTACAAAATTTTGAAGCCTGTCACAGACGCTTGACCAAATAATTATCCCCAGAACAAGAAAGATTTTCAAAAATTCAATTCAAGCAATGTCACGTGGTGTTGTATATCTTCAAATATTGGCCATTAATCGGTAACATAGGTCTTTTGCCACGGAAATCCACCAGCTGACAATGTCCTTCTGAATAGACCTTTTCTATGACCAACGATCCCTCCGAAGTTTGTTCAAATTTTCCAACTATTTTGTGATGTGCGAGAATAGGGCTTTTGAGAATAAGAATGAGGTCACCAACTTTGAACATCCTCGAGTGGACCAATTTGTCATGAGTCTGCACCATCCATGCTTGGTAGAGCTCCAAATGTTGTTGTGCTTCTAATCATTTTCCCTTGAGACTTTCCAATTCTTCAAGTTTGAGCTTTGGACATTCTTCTATTGTGATTTGATTGGTGATGATGACTCTGAGTCAGTGTCTACACTTCTAATGGTAGGATGACCTCGTACCCGTATACAAGTGCGTAGGGTGTACATTGAGTGGGAGTTCTGAATATTGTTCAGTAAGCCCACAGAGCTTCTAATAGTTTATCATGCCATCCTCTTTTGTTCTCGTCCAATGTTTTCTTTAAAAATTGCACGAGCATCTTGTTGAAGGCCTCGACCCGTATGTTTGACTTGGGATAGTAAATTATAGAGTATCTCTAGTCTATCTCATGTTGCTTGATAAAGTTGTTGATCTTTGTGATCTTGAAGGCTGTTCCATTATCTAAATTACTCTGCATGGTACACCAAAATGGTAGATAATCTAACTCTTAAAAAATTGCAGAATGTGTTGTGTTGTAACCTCTCGTAACGGCACTTCCTCTGATCGTTTGGAGAAGTAATCCATAGCTGCAAGAATAAATCTATGTCCCTTAGATGATGGAGGATCTATCGGGCCTATTATGTCCATGCCCCAACACTCAAATGGTGATGAGGCAATGGCCGGTGTAGCACATTTGAAAGTTGGTGTAAGACCATCCCATGTACTTAGCAAAAGTGACACATTCTGGTTGTATCTATGCAATTGAATATCATCGTTGACCAATAATATTTGAGTATTTTAAACCTTATTTTCATTTTTGTCACTGACTGGTGAGCTCTATACAATCAGGCATGTACTTCTTTAATGATATTTTGTGCTTCGGCCCTGCTTAGACATCTCAGCCAAATCTGATCGAACGATCTTCTATAAAGGACATCACCTACTAGAGCATATGACATAGCTCTTCTTGTGATGTGATATGCTTCAAACTTGTCTCTTTGTAGCTTTCTAGTTTGCAAATATTCTATCAATGGCTTACGCCAATCTTCGTTAATGTCAGAAAATGCAATCATCATCCCTTCTTCATTCTTGAGCTATGTAAATTATCAAGGTTGATCCAAGATAAAACCTGACATCCTTGTACTGTAATGCTGATGGAATCCTCTGGTTGACATGTCATTTCCTTAGCAAGTATTGCTAGAGCGTCAGCATGAACATTATCTCCCCAAGGAATCCAATAAGATTCACACTAGGAATCTGTTCCAGCAAATTCATCATGTTCCGGTGGTACTCTACTAGCCTTGGTTTCAAAATCTTATATTTTCTGGCAACTTGTTGGATTACGAGTGGTGAGTCGCCATTTATGGTCATGTGTGTTATATCCATTGAGATTGCCAATTCCAATCTAGTGATCAATGTTCCATATTCTTCTTCATTGTTTATGCACGGCTTTGTCAGGTGATAGTAGAATCTCAACATACCCTGATCTGGTGTGATGAAATTAGGCCAATTTCTACTTTGCCTGGTGTTATTATCTCTTCTTTTTTTATCTTTTCTAGCTAATGAAGCCCCCATCAAAGTACATTTCCTAATTTCTGGCATTGACTATGCTATTTGCAGTATCTATTCATCTGGTAGCTCATCATTGAGAGGGGACTCAATTAGAAGTTGGTGCACTGTGAGTAAATCTACTAAAATCTATCCCTTGATAGCACAGAGGGGAGTAAAAGTTATAACAAATTGTAATAAAATAATTGATCATCCTGTTAAACGTTCGGATAGTGTTAGTCGGGTCATCAAATATTGTAATGGATTGACCTTCAAAATAATGGTAATTTTTATGAGAAAGCATGTAATACCTAAGCTTATGGGCAGTTAAAATTAAAGCTAGGCAATGCTTCTTGATAGATGGATACTTTACTTCCATCTGTATTAGACGGCTACTCAAGTACTTGAGTGCATTTTTCTTACCCTCGTCATTGACTTGAGCTAACAAAGCTTTGAGAGAGTCATCAAGGTAGTGGTATAAAGTATCAACGGTTTTCCCGGGATAGGGGTTGCCAAAACAGGAGGTGCCATTAAATATTTCTCAACATCTTCAAAGGCCAGTTAGCATTCCTCTTCCAAAACAAATTTGGCGTTCTTTTTAATTAATGCCAAGAAGGACTGACACCTACCCAAGAGATTAGAAATAAAGTGTTTAAGGTATGTCAAATTTTCTTGGAAGGAACAAAGTTGTTTCAAGGTTTTAGGAGGAGGCATTTCTAAGATATTTTTAATGTTATCTAGGTTTATCTCGAATCCCCAAAGACGAACAACGAATCCTAGAAATTTCTTAGCGGTGATGCCAAAGGCACTCTTTAAGTGATTCATCGTGATATTACATTGTCGTAATTGTTTGAATACGATCCTCAAATCATACAAATTATCTATTTTCTATTTTTTTTTTATGACCAAGTCATCCACATAGGATCCTACATGGTTCTAAAGGAGGTCATCAAAGATCTCATCATTGTTCGTTGATACGTTGCCCAACATTCTTCAATCCGAATGACATTACTGTGTAGCAAAAAATTCTGATCGACATTCTGAATATTGTAAGTGTTGCATCTTCTGGAGCCATCTTGATTTGGTTATATCTTCTCAATCCATCCATGAAGGAGAAAATCTCATGAGTCGATGTGATGTCCACCATTAGTTATGGTATCGATAATGGAAACTCATCTTTTTTGACATGCTTTGTTTAAATCCCTAAAGTTGACACATACACAGATTTGTCCATTTTTCTTCTTAACTGGCACAATGTTGGCTAACCATGTCAGGTACTTCTCTTCTCGCTCAATGTTAGCATTTATAACTTCTTTACCTCTATAATGACTTATTGCTCTATCTCGAGGCACATTATTCTAGGAGCTTGTCCACTTGGAGATTGTGAACTGTAACTTCTTCTGACAGCCCTGACATTTCATCATAGCTCCATGCAAAGCAATCTTTAAATTCTGACAGTAACTTTATCAATTTTTGTGGATTCTTCTTTGTTGAGTAGAGAACTTATAAAGGTTGATTTCTTTCAATTCATTCACAGTTGACTTAATCTCTACTTTAAGTTCTGGCAGAGCATCATCTATCAACTGATTCTCTGAGTCATCCTCTATATTGAGGAAACCCTGTTCCAATCTGTTAGTAACAACCATTCAAAATTTTGAGTCATCTTCTGGTCCTACAGTACTAACTCCGAGACCTCTCGAGTTAAGAGTTTGACTTTTAACATTCCACATTTACATAAATTTGGTAATTAGTTGAAGGGTAACCACGGTAAAACTTGATTAATTTTGAACAAAAGCTATGGACTTCCTTGATCTCTAAACTCTCAGCCTTTTGAGGGTGGATTGGAGTAAGGGTCATGGCATTCACATAGTGGTTGATCCGATCGTACCTCAACTCATATTCACTCTTCTCCACATCTTCCAATGAATTCCCAGACTGAGGTTTCTTCTATTTTTTCCTCATTATTTATTCCTCAAAAATTTCTTCATCAGAACTTTCTTCCATGTCGATGTTGATTGTTAGCTTAGTTTGTCCAACAATCGTGTTAGTTCTTCCTCGTCCACGTCCCCAGCCTCGATCTCAAGTGTGTGGGCTAAAAAAACCTCTACCTGTTTATTGTGAAGGAATGGTAGTAGATCATTGAAGTGGAGTTAAATGGCCTCTTTTTTGTGATTTTTCTTAATCATGTACTTCATTTGCTATAATTTCACGAGAAAAGACAGTTTTTTTTAGGCATGTAGTATGCAACGTCTTCATGGATACCCACTTCATGAGCTGAGAATGGTGGTAAATCTCCTTTGATACAATGTTCTTATCCCTCTTTGAAATACTTGATACACTGATGTAAAGATGACAAAACCATATTATGCTCGTAAATCCATGGTCGTCCAAGTAAAGCATTGAAAGATGTCTCTACATCGATTATATGGAATTTTGCGGTTGTTACTAGTTCTCTGACTTTCATTAATAATGTAATCAATTCAGGGGCTCTTTCTCCCTTCTTTTTAAATCCTCTTAACATTATTTTATCGGTTGTAAGCTCCTAAGCCTCAATGTCCAAATATACCAATGTTCGTAGACTCATCAAGTTAATTGATGCTCCCGAATCTATCAAAACATGGGATAACACAAATCCGTTGATATTAACAGAGATGTAGAGTGGTCGTGTTGGTCGCCAAATTGGAAATTGTCGGTTGTCGGGATGAATATTGCGACACCCGGTTTAATTTAATTTATATATTTAATTTGGTAAAAGTATTATTTTAAATTTTAAAAATACAAGACCAGACCGATCTCATATCCTCAGTAGTTTAAATGAACAAAGCCTAATACCGCAAACAACGCATCTATCCCGAAGGTTAGACACACTACTTAATAGTAAATGATCGATTAAATAAACTAAAGAATTTATGACATCCATTTAAGTCTTCGAAAAACCATTTTTATGTTAACCAACAGTTCCTCTATTTAAAATGAAAAATTAAATAGGGTTTATATTAAGCTGGGTTCTTGAAAGTTTCTTATAAGAACAAGCCCTTATAGTTAATTACATCTTAGATAACCGAAGTTACATATGAAAACTCTCGATAAAAATTAGGGGATACTGTCTTCAAGAATTTCAAAAGATAGGACTTTTCAAAGAGACTACACAAAGCGGTGTGAAAGGGGAATTGTTCAAATTTGGAATATTTTATTTCTGAAATCCAAAGGAAGAAGAACTAGAGGATATCAAAGATCCTGAGGAGAACCTCAGTGACTTGCCAAAACTACCCTATGGGTTGGCATCGACTTTAAGAAGAAATTATGTGTGTCATCCTACCAATTTTATTAATTAGGGCTTACGTTTGGGTGAAAATTTATATAAATAGCCTGGAAGATGTGAGAATTTAGCTTGTGAAGAACTACAACCTAGGAATCCTAAAATAAGTTAGGGCTTATATTGTATAGCAGAGTCATGAATTAAGGATTTATGTCGCTCTAGGCAGACATCCTCGAAATTCTATGGTTTGTTGTTTAGTTCTAAGGAAAGCTGTGTTGTTGTAGATTCTCTTATTGTTGTAGAACATTATCTACAAAGTGAGCTCCAAGCTCCTCGTCGTAGCGAGTTTAAGTTTTCTAATGTGGCAAGTCCTGATGTCAAATCAAATGTTTCATAAGGTTATGGTTATTTAAATATCATGAGGGATGTTAAATTTGATTAGAGCGACACTGATTAGGATCCCATGATTCCCTCATTCTGGTACCACTATTTTTTTTAAATTCACTTAGTCAAAATGAATTTACTAAACTCAACTCAATGAGTTCCATACTTTCATTTAAACCATGGGAAATCTCATTAGTAAACTTATGTTACCTCTACCGAGGGATTCCTGATAATTCGATAGAGACGTTTTAATTTAGTTGCAATTTTTTTTTCTGTTTTGTTTGTGATTAAATTTTGAGTTGTCTTATATGTTGACTGTTGTGGCGATGGACTTTATTTTGTTTTGATTTCTTAATTTTGGTTTTGGAATCATATCTATGGTTATCCTAAAAGTTTTAGTTTTGTCATACAAGGTTACATTGTTGTTTAACATGCAAGTTTATAGGTAGGAAATGAGAGGCACAGATGGTAAATAAAAGTAAATTGCATTGTAGTAACTTAAAAATCATACATGTTGATTCTTCCCGTTCCTCCGCCCGAAAGGTCAGTACTGGCAAACCATATATGTAATTTTGCAAGAATTAAAACATGCTTGTAGGAAAAGCAGGGAAGAGAGGTTTAAGGTGAGCTACCAAACCTTATGTTAAACCCTGGTGAGTCTAATTTTTTCATCTATGGGGTTGATTCCATCAAGTAAATCATAATATGTCCAAGTGTCCTCCAAGACTCCTAAAGGATCATGAAAACGACTTCGGTAATGCCATAGACATTATACAATTCCTTGAATCTTCTCGAGTTCCTTTTGGTCTTATTATGTTTGCAATGTGGTTCACGCACTACATATCCTTATGCTCAGTGAACCCTGATGTTTTGATTATCCCTTTAAGTGGGGTAATTATCATTTGATGTTTCACTTATCGATTAAATGGGTTAAGGCCCTTTGGGGCAATTTGGGCTTAATTAAGAAAGTTAGCCTGTTTGATTTTCAAAGATGGGCTTGTAGTGTTTTGAAAAAGTTTCAAATTATTTATTGGTCATTTTCTAAACCTCATTAAACAAAATTTTGATTATGTCTGATTCACCACTAAGCCCTTAAAACTTAATTGGTAGATTTGTAATTTTTTAAAATATATAAATATTTATACTTTTTATCCTTATCAAGAATCATAACTCATTTTAAAACAATTAATTGGGGGTTTGAATCAATGGGTTATGATCTTCCAAAATCAAACCACCAACCTCAATATCTTCTTATTTAATTGATCTTCCAATTTTCAACAGTTTGAGAAATTACAAATTTATCCTTAATGAGCCCAAAGTGAAATTGGTTGCTATCATTTATCCATTTTATGTTTCAATCATCAATACATGTCAACTAAGATCATTTGTTACCCATTTACCCTTTGGTTAGGCCTAAATATTAATTAGGGCTTAAACCCTAAAATTACCTTTTTTGGCCATAAGGCCTTAACACTTTGTAATTAATTAAATCAAACTCAAATAACTTTAAAATTTTTATGTTACCCCACTCATGGGTCATTAAGAACTTNGCTTAAACCCTAAAATTACTTTTTTTGGCCATAAGGCCTTAACACTTCGTAATTAATTAAATCAAACTCAAATAACTTTAAAATTTTTATGTTACCCCACTCATGGGTCATTAAGAACTTCAGGGGAGAAATTGTGACTTTTCTGAATTTATTTAATTTTATAATTATTTTAATGCAAAAATAGGGATTTTTTGATAAAAATTCAATAACTCAACAGAAAAAACACCTCTGTCCTTAATAAAAATACTGAAGGTTCACCTAGATCAATGGACCACTTGAACAAATTTTCATGATTTTTAGAGTTTTAATTTAATTATTAGAATTATTTGTTTTTTTGAGTATTAATTAAATATAAAATAGTATTTAAGTGGAAATCTAACTTTTATATGTATTTTATATCTCCCTAAGGTCTAGGAACCTATAGAAATAAATTTCATATTTTGGTGGTTTATATTTTAATTATTAGAATTATTTTAGTGGAAAATTAAAGAAAATTCATTTTAAGCCTTTAAAAATTGATATCTTGACTTAGAAAATTAGGAGAATTATTTTAATTATTCCCAAGTGATCGGGAAGCTAAATTGTGGCATTTTGCTATGTTTTCACAATTTTGCAATTTTTTTTATTTTAATTGATTTTTAATTATTTAAATATTTAAAAATAGCATAAAAATGAAATATTTATTTTAAATAAACTTTTATTTTTCTTAGGTTCCTCTTGTCATAAGGAGCTTCATAAACCAAATTTGGTAATTTTTTGAATTTTATTTTAATTATTGTAGTTACTTTAGTGCCAAAATGCAATTTCACTTAATTAATACATTTTAGTGGTGAAATTAATTTCAATTGACTTGAAATTTTTATGGGAAGCTCCTGTGACATTAATATACAGTGGAGAATGTTTTTTATGTCATTTACATTTATATTTTGTCCAATTTAATTATATTTCATTTTCAGGATTTAATGACAATTAGAGTTATTTTTAATGAGTTAAACAAAGTCTATATTTTTCCTGGGGTCCTCTGACTACAATGGACCNATGTTTGTTTTGAGTATTAATTAAATATAAAAAAGTATTTAAGTGGAAATTTAAGTTTTATATGTATTTTATATCTTCCTAAGGTCTGGGAACCTAGAGAAAAAATTTTCATATTTTGGTGGTTTGTATTTTAATTATTAGAATTATTTTAGTGGAAAATTAAAGAAAATTCATTTTAAGCCTTTAAAAACTAATATCTTGACTTAGAAAATTAGGAGAACTATTTTAATTGTTCCCAAGTTATCGGGAAGCTAAATTGTGACATTTTGCTATGTTTTTCACAATTTTGCAATTTTTTTATTTTAATTGATTTTTAATTATTTAAAAATTTAAAAATGGCATAAAAATGAAATATTTATTTTAAATACACTTTTATTTTTCTTAGGTTCCTCTTGTCATAAGGAGCTTCATAAACCAAATTTGGTAATTTTTTGAATTTTATTTTAATTATTATAATTACTTTAGTGCCAAAATGCAATTTCGCTTAATTAATCCATTTTAGTGGTGAATTTAATTTCAATTGACTTGAAATTTTTATGGGAAGCTCCTATGACATTAAATTACAGTGGAGAATGTTTTTTATGTCATTTACATTTATATTTTGTCCAATTTAATTATATTTCTTTTTTAGGATTTAATAACAATTAGAGTTATTTTTAATGAGTTAAACAAAGTCTATATTTTTCCTGGGGTCCTCTGACTACAATGGACCTAGCAAAATAAGTTTTTTTTTATTTTTTTGATAAATATTTTAATTTTTATAATTATTTTACCAAAACAGACATGACATGCTTGAAAATTAGGAATCTCTGCCAAGAGACCTCCTCTGACCTTGGAAAAATCAGGGACGATCCATAATGAAAGAGATATTAAAAGCCCCAAATATCAAGTCATGGTGAAATGTCCAAGTAAATGGAGAATCCAAATAAGTAATACTCTATTTAATTAATTAAAAATCACACATGCATGAAACAGACATACTATTTCCACATTGTTCTTCTCTGTTCACCGAGCATGAGGGAATTTTTTAGTTTATTTTTGTGATTTTTCTACCCCAAGATATGGGTTTTTTAAGTTTTTGTTTTTAAATAATTCAAGAAAATCCTTATTTTTACATTTAAACCACGCAACACCACGCAATCCTTAGCATCTCTAAAGCCTCCACGCTGCGTCTTATGGTTTGGCGCTGCCATGTGAGTCAACGCTGACTCGACCCACTGTTCATACTCCATACGCTTGTTCGAAGTGATCTCAATCGTCCAAACAGTACACGCATGATCGGACGACATTCGTTCATCGTCCCCAACTAATTCAAATCAAGAGTCGTCCGCCTTCTAACCTTAATATCTAGCTCGATACTCAGCCAAATCTCTTCATGATTGTTTCTATAGATGCGTCTAGACTAGGAGAACACATCCATATGTTTAATGAAGTCTTAAATCGAGTCTATGAATATGGATAATCAAAATAGGCTCAATTTTAGGAGAAAATCATAACCTACGCCAAAGAGGTTTGACCTCGATTGGGTGCTTCCAAAAGCTTGATTTGAGTCCAAAGAGCTCCTAGATTAAGCCTTGGGTCGTGGTGAATTACTTAAGTACGATTTTGATCAAGGCAAATTTTGGGTGTTGATCAACATCAATGCTAGGGTGGTCCGGCAATGGGGCTTTTATGGGGGATCTTCTTCTTTCACTTAGGGGATGATTTGAGTGCAATTAATTTGACTTTGGAGAACTATAGAGCTGCGAGGGATTATGACTTGGTTTGAGNTGGGTAACTTGTCGGCAAATACAAAGGTTTAGCAGACCAAACGGACGTCATACTTTTCTTAGTTTATTTGATCGAGCCTCATCCTCAAGTCTTTACCAAACGGACGTCATACTTTCCTTAGTTTATTTGATCGAGCCTCATCCTCAAGTCTTGCAGACCAAACAGACATCATACTTTCCTTAGTTTATTTGATCGAGCCTCATCCTCAAGTCTTGTCTTATCCTTCGGGATAAATATAGGATTTGAGGTACAATGCTCTTTCATTATAAACTATTAAAAATATGGGGTCAGTTTGATTTCATACTTCAACGTCCTTCCGAAGCAGGCGATGGGATTTTGATTCCGGTGACCGACAGCTTCTTACGGGCAACTCCACTCCAACCCCGAAATAATGTCGACAGCTTCTGGCAAATCCGCTGGGGATGTGCTTTTCTCTCCATACAAATCAAGAAATATTATTTTCACACATCAGTAATGTGTCCATGCCCCTCTTGGACCAAATTACCCTTCTTCCGTTGACATACTTTACCCATTTCTGTCTCGGGAAAGTGCAGCCAACTCCTTGGACTTCAGGACTAGCTGTTTAACCATCTTTGAACAGAGGGGTTCAGAAGGCCATTAAGNAGGGTCAATTTGCTTGACCTTGCGGCTAATTTGGGGAAATTGGGCTTATAAGGGCAATTTGGGGCTTTTGGTCAAAATGGTTCAATTTGGTCAAATCAGGTCAATGTGATGGTTCAAAATTGAAATTGGAAATATTTGGGATGATTTTGAGATTTTTGGGAGTTTTTGGAATTTTTTAAAATTTTGGGTCATGAGGAGCATTTTGGTAATTTTTGGCAATTTTGGGGTACTTTGGGAATTTGGTGATTTTGGTCAATTTGGGTAGTGGGGAATGGTTTGAATTGACTTTGGGACAAATTTGGGTGTTTTGGGCAATTTTGGCAATAATTAGGGTTGTAGCGGTATTTTGGTAATTTGATTGAAATTTGGGTTAGTATGGCCAAGTAAGCCATTAAACCATGTCCAAGTCAAGAGAACCATATGAGGACTCACTTTGGAAGTTCAATATGTTGGTCCAAACCCTCTTAGCCAAGGGCTAGGGGTTTGGTTCTACTCATATGAGCTTTCCAAAAGGAGTCAAGAGACCAAATTAAGTGCAAGTGGTTTTAAGGTTTGGGGTGTGTGTTGACCTCATATTTGGTTGAGGTTTAGTTTTCCCTCTTTAGTTGCCTAAGGTCTAGTCATAGGACTTTCTTGTGACTATTCATAGAAAACTAGATAGGAAACCTCACCATTAGGAACTCCAAACTCCTCTTTGCTCAACTTGAAATTCCACATATTGGTCCTAACCTCTAACACTTAGTAGGTGACAGTATGAGGGATCTCAATTAGAGTCCCTATAGGAATGTTTGACCTTAAGGTTGACTTTGGGTATTGGTCTGGACCTAGTTCACTCACCTACACTCACGCTCACCCACAATCACTCACAACCCAAAACAAAAAAATGGTTAACTTGGATCCCTTGATCCTTTAGGAGACTCATGTAGATGGTCCCCTAAACCCACTAGCCCTAGGCTAGGATATAGCTAAAACCAGTACATATATGACCCAAATGGGGATTCTATTGATCCATAGTTCACATATGATGGTTGGCTTCACAATTCTACTAGAAATACCCAACTTGGCCTTTTGCGCCTAAATCTACCTAAACTACCCAAATGCCCTTAAAACCCTAAATTTGGTAAAAATCCTAAAATTCACCCAAAATATGCAAAATTTGTTCAAAAATCATTTTAAACCATTTCAAAATACCCAAATGACCCAAAATCACCTAAAATTACCAAAATACCCCCAAAATTGCCAAAATTACAAAAATACTCTTGGCACCCCAAAGTTTTCCAAAACCTCCAAAATCACTTCAAATGTTTCCAAAACTAATTTGGACCCTCCAATTGAACACAATTTGGCCAATTTGACCATTTTAACCAAAATCCCTAAATTACCTTTAAAGACCCAATTTCCCCAAATTTACATTAAATGTACATCAATTTAGTCACAACTTCCCTCAATTTCAATTCTAAACTTAAATTTACCCTTCAAATGACCAACTTAAACCAATTCCAAGCCTAATTGGCCCATGCTTTGAGCTTAATCTTGATCTAAGTCAAACCACCAATTTTGGCCCTATGACTTAATCCCACCAAATTGAACCCCATAACCTACTCAATTTGTTCCAATTTGAATCCTAAATCTTTTATAACACTCCTACACCTTCAATTGACCTTGTTGAAGCCTCAATTTCATTTAATTTCAACCCAAGTTCAAAATCTCCAAATTTGCCCCAAATTGGCTATGTCTCCAAATTCCACCAAATTGAATGCCTTAACGCTAAAATTGAAACCCAGTTTATGTTGAAAACTCTTCATGACATTCCTATAGACCATTTTCAACAATAAATTTGAACCTCACCCAACCTTAGCCCAACCTAGACGTAAGTCTAGTCCAACATGCCCAAATTGAACAAAATCTCAAAATCCTTCAAATTGAGGTTCCAATTGAAATCAAAATCACTTCAATCCTTCACCAAAAATCTTCATGAAAATCATCTACACAGTTTTGATCAATAAATTGGGCTCAAAGTCATGGCTAGCCTAACCCAAACCCAACTCTTAGCCATTTGGACCCAAGTTGGACCCATGCACCAAATTTAACTTAACCATATCAAAGCCACCAAGTCGATACACTCTATTGACCAGGCTAAACCCCCTTGGACTAGACATGGTGAGCTATAGACCATTAGATCCCCAAATTAAGGGATTTATGCCCATTTATGGGCCTTAACCAAAAATCTACCCCATCATCACTTGCCATTGAGGGTTAATTATTATTAACCCTCCCACTGGCTCACCTGACCTCCTGGCCACCTCCCCTGTCTCTGTTTGCCAGCCTAGTGGCCAGAAAACTCTAAAGATGAGAGCCCCAAGCCAAAACTCAAACCTAAACTCACCCATCTGAGCTGGCCAATTCCAATTGGCTTTAGCACTTCAAAAGTCTCCACATAAGTACCATTTTGCACCCGTCAATTGTCCTTGAGAACCACCCTTGGCAGTTTTTATTTAAACCTCATGTCCATGGCCAAGAGAGGAGAGCTGAAATTTGCTTAAGGAAACTCTGCCAAATTGCTCTTAGAGACTCCCTAAGACCTCCCTAGTTTAAGCCCACCATTTTCCCCCATTGATTCCCACTGTGGAAGCTCAATTTTGAGCTCAAATTTCTGCCAAAACCATGACAGAACTCCCCACAGCTCCACAACTCACCAAACTTCAATTACTTGTGCACACACCATCCCTAGAGTGAGAGAAGTTGATTCCCTACAAAAGCCCCCTTTGAAATAGCCTCTAACCTAGGTCTAGACCAACACCTAAAAACCACCTTAATCAAACTCATACCTAGACCATTCACCAAGGATTGGGACTTCATATGAAGGTTCGTTGAGACAAATCTAAGCTACCACAACCATCTGATTGAGGCCTCCCCTCTCAAACAAAGGTATTGAACCCTAACCCTAATCCGAGCTTATTTTTACTCTCCATACGTATTTACTGCATTTCATACCATATAATCCATATAGATGTACTCATCTTGAGTAGATGATGGTTTAGAAATAAACCTCATGCGATTTTGTTGAGGCTAGACAAAGATCTTTAGATTTTAGTGTGAACATCTCACGGGTTAGGTCACTCGGGGATGAAAACGGAGACCATTCGATCGCGTGTGTGTTCAATTGACGGTGGAGATCAAGTTAGACAGATCTGTGGTGCATAAAGTGTGGTCCACGTGGAGGCTCTGGGATTGACAGCGTCAAATGGCAGAGTGACGCGTCGCGTGGATACGTAAAAAAATATGAGATTTTTAAATTATTTTAAATGCCTAAACTTCAAAAATCCATTTCTTTCTCTAGAAAAATCATAAATATAAAAAAAAATACTTTCTTGCTCAGTGAACATAGAAGAATAATGTGGACAAAAAATAAAAAAATTATTTTTCAAAAATTTTATTTTTAATGAATTAATTACCCTCTGTGGTATTTTAATTCTCCATGGCTTAAAATATTTCACCATAGCTTGAAATTTTGAGGGTTTATTCTTCATCACAGAGGAGATGTTCTCTGATTTTTCCAAGGTCAAAGAGTATCTTTATGCTTCTAACACTAATTTTCAAGTTAAAGTGGTCATTTTGGCTTATTTTAACTATATAAATCAAAACATCACCTAAAAATTTATGAGAACAATTTAAGAAGGTTTCTCGTGGTCAGAGAAGTCTAGGGAAAATATTGTGATGCTTTGAATCATTTTATGAATTTCTATACTTAGTTAAATGTGAATACCTTGTATTAATTTGTGTAAATTAAATACATATAAAAAATTAACAAAATAAACTCCACATTGTTCATAAAAATCATATCTACCCCCCATAAAAATATCAAAATTAATTGACTAATTCTAGGCATTAAAATAGATTTTTTAAGAAAAGCTTGCTTTTTTGTAAAAAATAATTATATTAAATTAAACATGCTTAAAAAAATTATGAAAATTGGTTTCTGAGTTCCTTGTGAGCAGGGGCACTTTATAAAAATAAAACCCATTTTTTGTGAAATGATTTCATTTTTAAAGTATACTTTGAATTAAAAATAATTAAAATAAAAAAATTTTTCAAAAATACAAAAAATGATTCAAAAAGAGTGGGAATATCCCCTGATCACTTAGAATTCATTAAGACATTTTTCNTAATACCTTGTATTAATTTGTGTAAATTAAATACATATAAAAAATTAACAAAATAAACTCCACATTGTTCATAAAAATCATATCTACCCACTATAAAAATATCAAAACTATTTGACTAATTCTAGGTATTAAAATAGATTTTTTAAGGAAAGCTTGCTTTTTTGTAAAAAATAATTATATTAAATTAAATATGCTTAAAAAAATTATGAAAATTGGTTTCTAAGTTCCTTGTGATCAGGGGCACTTTATAAAAATAAAACCCATTTTTGTGAAATGATTTCATTTTTAAAGTATACTTTGAATTAAAAATAATTAAAATACAAAAAATTTTTAAAAATACAAAAAATGATTCAAAAAGAGTGGGAATATCCCCTGATCACTTAGAATTCATTAAGACATTTTTCCTAATTTTTCTAAGTTAAAATAAATTTTAAAGGCTTAAAAATGAATTTTTCATATTTTCTCACTAAAATAATTAAAATAAATAAATTAAAAATGACAAAAATATAAGATTTGATTCTTTGGGTTTTATGAATTTAGAGAAGTATATTAAAAATATAAAAATTATTTTTGCAATTGAAATACTATTTTCTAGTCAATTTAATCATTGAGATTGAAAATCAAATAATAAANTTTCTCACAAAAATAATTATAATAAATAAATTAAAAATCACAAAAATATAAGATTTGATTCTTTGGGTTTTATGAATTTAGAGAAGTATATTAAAAATATTAAAATTACTTTTGCAATTGAAATACTATTTTCTAGTCAATTTAATCATTGAGATTGAAAATCAAATAATAAAAATAAAAATTTGATTCAAAAAATCATGAAATCTTGCCTAAGTGTTTCCCTGACCTTGAGGAACCTCTAATAATTTTTTCATAAATATAAATTTAATTTTGGATAATTAAATAAATTAACCTTTAAAAATCTTATTTTCTAAATTTAAATAATTATCTAAATTAAATCAAATTTTGTGAGGTCCACATGTTCTCCTCTAACATTATAATTACAGCATGGATATGACACTTTAAACCCTCAAAATCATTTGAGTGGTGTTTAATGAGTTATGAGGTGAAGTGCCCCAAGGGAAAAATGGTAATTTTAAAACTTTGGTGCCCTAATATGTTTGGATGATTGAAATACAATGAGACTAAAAGGTAGAAACCCATTCACCACCCTCGCACAACATCAACTAAAAGCATAATTCTCCTAATCTTCATGACTTGGAAGTCAATTAAAGATTAAATGATTCNAAAAAAATCATGAAATCTTGCCTAAGTGTTTCCCTGACCATAGGGAACCTCTAATAATTTTTTCATAAATATAAATTTAATTTTGGATAATTAAATAAATTAACCTTTAAAAATCTTATTTTATAAATTTAAATAATTATCTAAATTAAATCAAATTTTGTGAGGTCCACATGTTCTCCTCTAACATTATAATTACCTCATGGATATGACACTTTAAACCCTCAAAATCATTTGAGTGGTGTTTAATGAGTTATGAGGTGAAGTGCCCCAAGGGAAAAATGGTAATTTTAAAACTTTGGTGCCCTAATATGTTTGGATGATTGAAATACAATGAGACTAAAAGGTAGAAACCCATTCACCACCCTCGCACAACATCAACTAAAAGCATAATTCTCCTAATCTTCATGACTTGGAAGTCAATTAAAGATTAAATGATTCTTAAGTGATGGACTTAAGCCAGAAAGCTGATAATTTACTTTCCTCAAGCCCAAAGTTAAGGATGAGGTGATCATTTTATATGGATATATGACACTTAAATCAAAACTTTGAGAACCATCATTTCACTCATTATAATTGTTAAAGGCTTGTTAGTGTCATAGGTTCGATGTTCAAACCCAAGTTGATTGGATTTAGAAAATGATATGAGCCTGACTTTAACCTAGGGCACCACAATCTTAAATGATTTAAACACGCCTTTTGGGCACCCACTCACATAACTTTTAAATGAAACATCAACTGACTAATTGAGTATCCTATCCTTGGGGTAATCAAATTGTCAAGTTTCAAGGAGCAATGGGGTAGTAACATTATAAACTCGGATGGTTAACAGAACAAAATGATAAGTTCAAAAATGAACTCAAAAAAATTCAAGAGATCTTCAAAATAGTTCAGCGGCATATCCCGAGCACTTTGGAATCTTTTGGATGTTTTGAAGGACAAATTGATCATATCGTATTTTATCCTAAAATCATCTACTAGGATCGTTTGAGATTCAAAAAATTCATAGCTTGTGGTTTGGTAGCTAAACCTTCATCTACTCATGCAATTTAAATTCCATGCAACATTATATACATGCCTTGCAAGTACTGACCTTTCAGGTGGTGGAATGAGAAGACTCGCCAGGTACTCTTTTACAATTTACAGTACCGTCTCTTCTTGTACTTTCCACATTGTATTTTTATGCTTAAAAAACTTGCATGTTAAACAACGATGACACCCTACATGAAAACTAAAACTGCTAGGATAGCGACAAAACCAAAACTAAAACCAAAATCAACCAAAAAAAATCACCTCCACAACATTCAAAATATAAGACAACTCAAAATTTAAGCACAAACATCACAAACAACAATTGCAACTAAATTAAGATGTCTCTATCGGATGATTGTGAATCCCTCGGAAGAGGTAACCTATGGTTTTTAATGAGACTTCCCACAGTCTGAATGAAGGTGTGGAACTCTATAAGTTGAGTTTAGTAAATTCATTTGGACTAAGTGAATCCGATAGAAAATAGTGGTACCCGAATGAAGGAACCATATGATCCTAACCGTTGTCACTCTAATTAACTTTAACATGCCCCATAATATTTAAAGAACCATAACCATAGGGACGTCTGATTTGACATCATAACCTGACAAATTAGAAAACTTAAACTCGCCACGATGAGGAGTTTGAACCTTATATTGTCGGTAGCACGACCATCTTTAACAACGAAACTTGTCTACATTAGCTAAACCATTCTTTCATTAGAATTAAACAACCAAGCCATAGAATTTTGAGGTTTTTTATTTATGAAACATAAATCCTCAACTCATCTTTAGGCTTTTGTACATCCCTGCTATACAATATAAGCTTTAACTAGTCTTAGGATTCTAAGGTTGTGGTTCATCACGACCTAAATCCTCACGTCCTCCAAGCTATTTGTGTGATTGTTTCACACAATTGTAAGGCCTAAAAAAATAAAATTGATACGATGCAACACTCAAATAATTTCTCCTCAAAACTGAAGCCAAACAATAAAATAAACTTGGAAGTCACAAACGTTCTCCTTCAGATCTGTGACATCCCCTAGTTCTTTCTCCTTTAGATTCTACAATAAATGTTTCAAATTTGAACCATTTCCCTTTCACACCTCTCTGTTCAATCTCATTGAAAACTCCTATCCTTTGACCTCTTTGAAGATAGTATTTCCTGATTTTTATCGAGAGTTTTCTTAGGTGACTTCAGTCATTTAAGATGTAATTAACCATAAGGGCTTGCCCTTATGAGAAGCTTGTCCGAACCTAGATTAATATAAACCCTATTTAATCCTTCCTATTAAATAGGAGAATTTTTTGGCAAATAAAATGGTTCAACAGGCCAAAAGAATGTCATATATTTCTCAGTTTATTTGATTGAGCCTCATCCTCAAGTCGTGTTTTTATTCTTCGGGATAGATACAGGGTTTGAGGTATAGTTCTCTTTCATTTAAACTATGAAACATATTGGGTCAGTTTGATTTCATATTTTTTTAAACTACATATACATATGTAAATTAAATTTCCTTCCAAAGCGGGCGACGCAATTTTGCTTCCAACGGCCGACAGCTTCCAACGGGCAACTCCTCAACTTTTTAGTGCGGATAATGTGTGAAAAAGTGTAGTGTGTGTGAGGGTTCCTTTTCTAGTTCTCTAGAAATAGTCAACAAGAAAGTCCTATAGCTAGACCTTAGGCTGCTAAGGAGGAAACTTGACCTCAACCAAAAATGAGGTCAACAGTTCGATTATGGACGATAATGTCGAGCAACAAGTCTTCATATATGAAGGTTATCCTAGGCTATTCTCTTCATGAGCAAACTTCATCCGAAGATGTGCTGGCCAAGTGAGCTAAGAAAATCTCTGGTTCAAGCAAGGTTGTAACCAGAGACTCTCTCATCTCCTTTGACAGGATTAGAGCATCGTAGATGCTTAGTTTGGCCAGCAACCTCCTAAAATGAGCTGGCATGTTATAATCTACTTTGTGTAATCCTCCAATCTTTACTAGATTATGTGGTTCTTCCACTGGTGGAGGTGGAGGTAGCTCTTCTCGAGTGATTATTTATTTCCCTTTATCCACTGGAGTTGTTCTGGAGGGTAATGCTTTCCCACATCTTAGATTTATTTCTGTGATTTCTTCTTCTTCTTAAGATATTGCAGGCAAAATTTTTTGTTTTTATTTTTCATCAGAGGGATCCGAATTGATGGAGAGTGGTGTACCATGGTACTTGAGGACCTTCTCCTCACTCTCGGTGTTATCGTAACTGGTGTTGTTGATATCTTCATCATTCTCGTTAATTGGTTCATCAGACTTAAGTACAATTTGAGGATCAGGTTGGGAATTGAGATCAGAGTTAGATCAACTAAAATCAATTTTGTTATCACTAGAAATAGTTATAGCATAACCGAAATCATAATAATTATATACATAATACCCCAGTGGGTAAAAAAATAATCAGACATGGTCAGGGGTTTGAGGATTTTCTTCCTCAAATCCAAGACAACCAATCTAACAAAGGCAGCCCCTATCCTACCCCCCACGTTATCAGTCTTCATGAAATTCTTCTTCTTCTTCTTTGATTGCGGCAATTTTTCTGGCAAAATCACTAACTTGGGTTGGACAGGCTGTAGACTTTGAACGGCTTCCTGTACCGAAACGTCTAAATCTGATCCAGAATCTTCTTGGATGACTTGCTCCAAACTGTGCTCCATCCATCTTTCTCTGAATACTGATCTATCAGAGTGATTGGCTCAGTCGAGATCATATTTACAGAACCTTTTTTATATTTTTTAAATATTCCTTCGAGATTGTTATATTTCCTTCAATAAAATTTCTCTCAAGTCAATCCTTGAAAATGAAATAGCCCTCTATTGTATGTCCTAACATCTAGTGGTCGGTGCAGAAATTGGAATGATCTTTCTTGTCAGATTCATCCAAGTTCTTTGGTTCTTATAATATGAATTTTTGCTTTTTCATAAAGTTTTTAAAGATCTTCACTACTGCCTCATCTTTGAAAGAATAAGCTCTTTTCATTCATTCTAAAAGATTTAAACCTCATCTACCATCTGTTCGGTTTGGTCCTCCCTGGTGTGACTGTTTACTAGACTAGCCATACTTTTGTACTTGTTACTGTTGAGTATATTTTGATTACGGCTGAAAACTTTGATGAGAACGTTCTGCCTGAATTTTTATAAGCTCTTTTCCTTTATCAACTGTTGCTGCCATTATAAACTTCTTCTCAAATATTCTAGTTGTCATAGTCCTTTCTGAATTATTTTGGAAATCGATATGTTTAACTTCCTCATGTAGAAGGCTTTGCTTAGTAGCTTCTCGAAGGACTTCATGGCGAGTCCCTTAAGCATGAAAGCTACCAGTCTGTGGATTCTTTTGAGTAGAATCTCAATCACATGTTGTTTCTGTAGCTAAAGCTCACATTTCATGTTTAGGTTTCTCCTCCTCAAGATGTATTCTACTAATGACTCGTTAGGCTTTCATACACCTAAAATATATAGCATTTTTAAACATATTTTTATACCTATTATTTAGATATTGCGCTTTAATGGAAGATATGGTTGTGTTTTTCTTGCAGCTACAAGTAGAAAGGGTGAAAAATGCTTAAAGGAGTGAAAAAGGATCAAATTTAGAGCAAAAAGGTGAAAAATGTGCAAAAGTGTTTTGGCGCCTAAGAGCAATATCATTGAAGGGTGTAGTGCATGTGATTGAGTGCAAATAAATAGGGAAATATTCATTAAAGGGTGTGGAGTTAGAGGACTTTAAAGTGATAGGTTAAAGCCCCAACTTGGTTTATTATTTTAGGTTTTGATACGAGATGTTAGCCCCCAAGTGGAGGGAATCGAGGGAACTTTAGAGTGAGAGCTAGTATCTTCCCTACCTAGTCAGACTTCAGAACTATTAAAACTTTAAATTAACCAATGTTCTTTATAGCATCTCTAGTAACGGTAAAGAATATTATGTTTCCCATTTGACACAACACAATTTGCATACTTCCACAACAGAATTCCTATACTTATTACTGATTCATGATAAGATAAAAAACATTTTTCTTATTAAGTGCTTTTCATCTACAAAACTCTAGTTATCTTTTTAAGTTGTTACTATTTTGTCAAAATATCAAAAATATCAAAAATATTTGAATTTTTTTTATTACTACAAAATATATTCAGTTTAAATAATTGTCTTTTTAAAAATAGAAAGTTTTCTAAAAAGTGCATATTGTATAAATTCTCTATGGGTTTGATATTTTGGTTTTAATTAAAAGTCATATATTACTTGGAAGCGATACGTATACTTGCGTAGTAGCTCAATATATATAAATAAAAAGTTAAATTCTTATTTTTATTCAGGATCAAGATTTTGGTTTTGTTGTACAGTAAGGAAATATAAGTGAAATATAATCTGAATTATTGTTGTACTTTGCATATTTGCAGTATCAAGAGGGATCAAGTTTTTTCCGCTGTTGCCGAGAAATCGAAAGCCAAATTTCTATTTTTAAAAAGTCTTATTTAAAATTTAAGTATTGCATCTTTTTTTCTGTGTGTGTTTTGAATTTTATTTTATTTTATTATATGTTACTGTATGTGTAGTTTAGGCTCTGAAGGATTAGTGCCTTATGATTCTCAATTAGAAAAAACTATTAAAAAAATTAGAAAAATTAAAAGAATTATAAATTTTGAAAAATCCTAAAAAATTTTAGAACTGGCATACCAAAATAATCAAAATGCTGAAATTCATCAAGAGTTTAGACCTTTAAGAGATTATGTCAACCCTGCCGTAGATGAACTTCATTGTAGTATTCAAAAACCTACTGTAGTGGCTAACTCATTTGAGCTTAAACCTGCTATTATCAAAATGGTATCAAAAAATCGGTTTGGGGGATCACCAACTGAAGATTCAAATTTACATCTTGCCAATTTTCTATAATTGTGCGCTACTTTTAAATACAATGGTGTACCAGATGATGCCATAAAACTTAGCTTATTTCCTTTCTCACTGAGGGATAAAGCTAAGATGTGGTTGAATTTTTTAACAGCTAGATCTATCAGAACTTGGGGTGATTTAGCACGAAAATTTCTTGCTAAATATTTTCCACCATCAAAAAGTGCAAAACTTAGAAATGATATTACATCTTTTAATCAATTTGAAGGGGAATCTATTTATTAAGCATGGGAAAAATGTAAAGAACACTTATGAAAGTTTCCACACATGTTACACCAGATTGGTTAATAATTCAAACTTTTTATAATGGATTAGTTAGATCTCTTAGATCAATTATCCATGTCGTTGCTGGTGATTCATTGATGTCAAAACCATTTCATGACACTTACGCTTTAATTGAAGAAATGGCTACTAATAATTTTTAATGGCCATCTGAGAGAGTAAATCCTAAGAAAGTAGCCAGCATTCATGAAACTGATGCATTTACCATGTCAATTTTTTGCAATTTTAAAGAAGTTAGACCAATTTGGAATGAATTTTTATCAACCAATTTCCATGATTGAAGAGAATTCATTTAGCCAAATGGTAGATTCTCAAGCATCATAGAAACTTTGAATGCAATAAATAACAAGCATAATAACCCATATTCAAATTATTATAGCCCAGGTTGGAAGAACCATCCCAACTTTAACGGGAATAACAATTTGGGTGGTAATAATCAACAATGGGGGAACAACTAAGGAAACCCATTGGGAAACTGGAACAACCTAGGGAATAATCATTATAGATCTACTTATCCTCTAGGTTTCAATAGTAATACGCAGTTTAAGGAGAAGAAGTTATCTATAGAAGAAGTGGTGTTACAAATGGGAAATTAATTATAAAGTCAAGGAGATACAATTTGAAATATTGAGAATCAACTTGGGAAAATAACAAATTGATTAAGTAATGGATCCCAAGGAACACTTCCTAGTAATACTGAATCAAATCTAAAAGACTAGAATAAATAATAAGTAAAAGCCGTTCAACTTAGAAGCAGAAGAGAGTTGGAAGGTCGGGTTCAAAAATAAATTGAAGTAGAGAGAGAAGAAATTGAAGAATCAAAAGAGGACGCTCCAAAAGATTCTGACAGACGTATTTCTCTGCTGAAAATTGATTTGGAAAAGCCACCACCTCCATTTCCTCAGAGACTTCATCAGCAGAAGTTGGATAAGCAATTTTCAAAATTTATGGAAATATTCAACAAGCGTACAATTAATATTCCATTTGCTGAATCCTTAGAACAAATGCCGAGCTATGTAAAGTTTATGAAGGATATTCTCAACAGGAAAAGAAATTTTGAAGATAATGAGACTGTTGTAGTTAGTGAGGAGTGCAGTATGATAATTCAAAAGAAGCTTCTTGAAAAGCTTAAAGATTCTGGTAGCTTTACAATTCCATGTGCAATTGGAGACAGATTTTATGGGAACACTTTATGTGATTTAGGTGCAAGCATTAACCTTATTCCATTATCAATATTTAAAAGATTGGGATTAAGAGAATCAACCCCTACTACTGCAACTCTATAGTTAGCAGATCATTCCATAACATACCTTAAAGGAGTTATAGAAGATGTCCTAGTGAAGTAGATCAATTTATCTTTTCTGTTGATTTCATTGTGCTAGATATGGAGGGAGATAAAGAGATACCTATCATTTTGGGGAGACCTTTCCTAGCCTCAGAAAGAGCAATGATAGACGTGCAAAAAGGGGAATTAATAATGTGCGTCAATGATCAAAATGTTACTTTTAACATTTCAAGATCAATGAAATACCCTGCAAAAGGTAAAGATGATGAATGTTATAGAATGGATGTTATAATATTCCTAAGTGAATGTCATTTCAAGACTACTTATGAAGAAAATTTTGAAGAAAAAGATTTGGAAGACGAGCAAGAAGAGGAATTAGATCAATGTGAAGATCTTTTTAAGGAAGATTCAAACTATGATCGAGAAAGTTTTGAAGTTTTGGACACGATAGACAAAGATAAATCATTTTGTCCATCTATTGAAAAAACTTAGAATTAGAGTTGAAGTTACTTTCTGATCATTTAAAATATGCCTTTTCAAGAGATTCCTCTACTTTACCTGTTATAATTTCCTTAAAATTAAGAATGAAAGAAGAAGAAAGGTTGATGAAAATTCTAAAAAATTTTAAGAAAGCCTTTGGATGGACAATTGCTGATATTCAAGGAATCAGTCCTTCAATTTGTATGCATAGAATTCATATGGAAGAGAACTGCAAACCCAGGGCTGATCCACAAAAGGAGACTAAATTCTATTAGGAAAGAAGATGTTAAGAAAGAAATTTTAAAGTGGATAGATGCTGGAATTATCTACCCTATTTCAGATAGTGCATGGGTTAGTCCAATTCACTGCGTTGAAAGGAAGAGTAACTGTAACTGTAAATAAACATAATGAGTTAATACCTATTAGACAAGTTACAGTGTGGCGAATATGCATTGATTATAAAAAATTAAATCTTGTCACTAGGAAAGATCATTTTCCATTACCCTTTCTAGATCAAATGATGGATAGAGTAGCTGGGCATAATTACTTTTATTTTCTAGATGGATATATTGGTTATCACCAAATTCAAGTATCTCCTAAGGATCAAGAGAAAACATCATTTACTAGTCCTTATGGTACTTTTCATTTTAGGAGAATGCCCTTTGGTTTATGTAATGCCCCTACTACATTTCAAAGATGTATGATGGCATTTTTTTGTGATTTATTTGAAAAATGGATTGAAGTCTTTATGGATGACTTTTCAGTGTTTGGAACTTCATTTGACTCAAGTTTAGAACATTTATCCAAAGTTCTTAAGCACTGTGAAGAAATAAATTTAGTCCTTAATTGAGAAAAATGCCAATTTATGGTAGTAGTAGGAATTATATTAGGTCATCAAATATCAAAAAATGGTATGGAAGTAGATCCTGCTAAAATTCAAGGGATCGCTAATCAGGTCATCAAATATCAGAAAATGGTATGGAAGTAGATCTTGCTAAAATTCAAGTGATTGCTAATAATCATCAAATATCAAAAAATGGTATGGAAGTAGATCCTGCTAAAATTTAAGTGATCACTAATTTAACTTATCCAATAAATGTAAAGGAAATTAAGAGTTTTTTAGGACAAGCTGGATTCTACTGGCGATATATTAAAGACTTTTCAAAGATTGCTAAGCCTTTATACCATTTAGTGGAGAAAGATGCAATTTTTAATTTTGATGAGGAATGCCTAAAAGATTTTAAGTTATCAAAACAAAAATTAATCACTGCACCAATTATAGTTTCACGAAACTAGGAAAAACCTTTTGAATTAATGTGTAATGCTAGTGATTATGCTATAGGAGCTGTTTTAGGACAAATATATGATAAAATTTTCAAAGTTATTTATTATGACAGTAAAACTCTTAATGAACTCAAATTAATTATAAAACAACTGAAAAAGATTTATTAGTAATAATATATGCTTTTGATAAGTTTAGAACATATTTAATTGGAACTTATTATGTAGTGCATACAGATCATTCTGCTATTAAGTATTTAATGAAAAAGAATGATGTTAAACCTAGACTTATAAGATGGATTCTTCTTTACAAGAATTTGATTTTGTAATAGTAGATCAAAAGGGGACTGAAAATCAAATTGGTGATCATTTTTCCAGGCTTGAATTAGAAAAACCACTCTATCTTAAAAATGAAATTAATGAAAATTTTCCATACAAAAAATTATTCACTATTAATGAGTGGCGTGTTCCGTGGTATACCGACATTGTGAACATTATTATTTGTGATATTATATCCTATGGAATGACATACCAACAGAACACAAAAATTATTTCTGAAGCTAAGACTTATTTTTGGGATGACCCATTTTTATATAAACAAGGAAATATGTGTACCATTAGAAGAAAATTATGAGATTATCCAAAAAATTCATAAATATGATTTTGGGGGACATTTTGGTGTTAATAAAACAACATACAAAATTTTACAATCTGGATTTTATTGGCCTGCAATTTTTAGAGATGTTAATGCCTATATCAAAACTTGTGATAGATGTCAAAGTGTAGGCAATATTTCTAGAAGAAATGAGATGCACCTCAATTATATGCTCGAAGTTGAAATATTTGATGTTTGGGGATTAGATTTCATGGGACCATTTAGACCATCTTTCAAAAATTTATATATTCTGTTAGCAGTGGACAATGTATCTAAATAGATAGAAGTTGTTGCTTTACCTCGATGTGATGCTCAAAGTGTTGCAAAATTTTCTAAAATGAATATATTTTTTAGATTTAGGATATCAAGAGTTATCATTACTGATGGGGGAAGTCATTTCAAAAATGCTATAATGGAGAAGTTATTAAAGAAATATCATATAAATCATAGGATTGTTACTGGTTATCATCCTCAGACAAGTGGTTTGGCTGAATCATCCAATCAGGAAATTAAATGAATTATAAAAAAATATGTGAATCCAACAAAAATGGATTGGTCAGTCAAACTTGACTATGCTTTGCGGGCTTATAGGACTACATATAGAACTCCTATAGGAATGTCCTCATATAGGCTAATATTTGGAAAAGCTTGTCACTTACCAGTTGAACTTGAGCATAAAGCAAGAATGTTCCCATATAGGCTAATATTTGGGAAAGCTTATCACTTACCAGTTGAACTTGAGCATAAAGCATTATTTGCAAAATTAAATAATTCAATTACAATTTGAAAGTTGCTGGTGAGAAAAGATTATTATAATTAAATGAGCTTGAAGAGATAATGAATGAATCTTATGAAAGTGCGATATTTTTTAAAGGAAAGATGAAAATGTTGCATGATCAAAAGATTCTTACTAAAAATTTTCAACCAAGGCAACAAGTTTTGCTATATAATTCAAGGTTAAGATTATTTCCAAGCAAACTTAAGTCCAGGTGGATGGGCCCATTTGTTGTGATTAAAGTTTATCCTTATGGAGCTGTGGATATTAAAGATCCTAAATCTGAGAAAACCTTTAAAGTGAATGGACAAAGACAGAAACCTTATTTTATAAGGGATTAGTAGAATTTTAATGATGGAATGATGTTGGGTCAACCAGAGTAAGCACTGGTTACGTCGGGTTGACGACATAAAACCAAGTGCTTTGTGGGAGGCAACCCATAAGTATCAGTGTGCTTTTGTTTTTATTTATGTTTTATGTGTGATTAAGAAAATTGGGTAGTATTTTTGAGACTATTATGTGTTGGTATTGATTTTAAGACTTAAATTAGTGATTTGAACATATTAAAATGAGAATTTGGATGTTAAGTTGACTTGTGCAAAAATGTGCACTGGCGCTTAAGTGCCAAATCCGGTGCTTAAGCGTGACAGTTTAAAAACAAGTACAAAATTAAAATTCTAGAAAAGAAAAACCACCTAGAAGTTTGCAAAAACATGTCTTGGCAGGTTCTAAACGTGTCTAGGAGTTATTAGAATAATTTAGGCCTTTAAATAGAAGGGTTTAGTGAAGTAATTTTACCCCAGATCATTTTTAGCCCTAAATTCTAAGAGAGATAGATTTTATGATGATGTCTTCATGGGAGATGGATTTGAAGAAGAAGTAAGATACCATGAAAAAGAAATTCATTAGTCAAAGNGAATTATGCTTTCTTAAATTTGAACTTTTTGTCACAACATCTTGGTTTTAATTTTTGTAAATTTACTTTTAAAAGTTTAGCATTTTGTTTAGTTAACTTGTCTTTCAACTACATTAATTAACATTCACTTGTTATTTAATATTCAAACTTTGCCCTTTACTTTTTATATTTTTAAAATATACTTTACATTATAATCTTAAGAACTTATTTACAGCCATTTCCAACTTTCCTGTGGATTCAATATCTAGAACTCCATTAGAGCCCTCTATTATTTGAGTGATACATATACTTACATTATTTTTAAAGGGAAATTGACACTTTAAAGATTATTAAATAATAAAACTATTTTAATTAAAGTTATTTTGTTAGGAATATTTTGTATATTTGTTATTGTATCTACCATGTGTATTTTGTAATATTTAAAAATATTTGCAAAACTAACACACTAAATCCACTCGCATCAAGTTTTTGGCATTATTGTCGGGGAAGTAATAGAAAGCAGTACTAAGTTATTTTATACTTTATAATATTCTTATTTTAAAAACAAAAAAAAATGTTTGTAGTTTATTTTAAATATTTTCTTATTTTAGTGTGTTTGCTTATTTTTAAAATTACATGTTGTATATGTTTATATGTTGTGCAAGATCTGAAAATTCAATACCTTACAATTCTGAGTTAGAAAAAATAATTAACAAAATTTGAAAACAACAAAAAGAGATAGACCATATTAGCAAAATGGCTTGCAATTTGAGTAATGTTGGAAATGAAAATGAACATTATCAGAGACCTTTAAGAGATTATGCTAATCCTACAGCAGTTGAGATTCATTTAAGTATACAAAACTCTATTATAGCTACCAATTCATTTGAGCTTAAACCTGCTATTATCCAAATGGTTCAAAATAATCAATTTATGGGAACAACAACTAAAGATCCTAATTTACACCTTGCTAGTTTTCTAGAATTGTGTGCTACATTTAAATATGATGGAGTGTTGAATGATATCGTCAGACTTAGACTTTTTCCTCTTTCACTAAGGATAAAGGTAAGATGTGGTTAAACTCGTTAGCACTTGGATCTATCAGAACTTGGGGATATTTATCACAAAAATTTTTATGTTCTACATTTACAACGATTCAGTACATTGGAAGAATATATCTCCAGCACTGATGGGTCTCAGACTTCAGGTTTTATGATGGATGTGCCATACGTCCCACTAGGGACAGATCAAAATGTACCACGGAGCCCAGGGTCTTACATCACGCTAGATGCTGTGTCTCGTATTCCAGATCAGCTAGCACTAGTTTGGGTTCCTACCAATGCTCAGAAAGAGAAATGCCCGCGACAGCTACTGACCCCTAGACGATGGAGTACTGCAAAATAAGCAAAGTAAATAAAAGAGAATTTGAATTTTTTGAAGAAGTTCAGGGAAAATTCATCAACATACTGGAGGGATTAGAACTCTATACCAGAGTCTTCTTAAAGACTGACGAACAAAACATACTTGTCTGCATTTTTGACATAAGGGACAGAGGTCGAGCAGGTTTACTTATAGAAAGGACCTATTCCGAGCCAAGGAAGTGGATGCGAGGAAAAGGGAGGATTACTATCCAGTGTGGCTGCTACTACCGCCAATGATAAAGTGGATGATCAAAAGAATGTTCAAATAGAGTATTCTGCCTGCTACCTGCATTCTAAATAATTATATTATCAACATCTATGATGAGGGAGACTGCATACCTCCTTACATTGATCATCATGATTTTGTAAGACCCTTCTCCACGGTCTCATTTCTAAGAAAGAGCAATATTTTATTTGGAAAAGAAATCAATATCGTTGGCCCTGGTGAGTTCAAAGGCTCTGTGGAGATTCTTCTACCAGTCGGTTCAGTGCTCGTTCTTAAAGGCAACGGTGCAGATGTTGCCAAACATTGCATTCCAGGGGTACGACACCGTAGGGTGTCTGTGACTTTCCACAGGATGGATGACAACAAAATGCCATATGGTTTTCGGCCAGACCCAGAACTGGAAGAGTTACTGCCTTACAAACTATGAGAGGGTTGTACCTCTAAGTACATACGAAGGGAACTCTTATCGTGGAGCATGGCTTAGAAGGTCTGCTCGACCAGGAGATCGTCATACTAAATACAGAGGGTCAGAGGGTTCACTTTTTTTATATATAACAACATGAGATGTATATGATGTGTTCAGCCTATAATGTATTCATGGCATGAGATGTTCTGGATGTACTTCAACATGGACTATATATTGTACCTTTTTGAGGCATCAACGCATGTTCAATCTGTAACATCTTAATAGGAGCAGATTAATAGAAATTTCTCTCAAATTATGGCTTTTATTTGTCAGTTGTCTTTTTGTGCGATGGATGAAAGTCACGAATCATGCGTTGGTTCCGAATTTCAATGAACGCAGAACAAAAGAACAAATCTTTAACGATAAATAAAATTCAAATTTAAAAAATAAAAAAATAAATAACCAACAAAACAAATTTCTTTTGAAAATCAACCAACTAAAAATAAAATTTTAAAGACATATTTTGAAAATTTAAATTTTATAAAAACAACAAGAAAAGAAAATGAATCTGTTGAGTGGATTATCTCGTTTTCGGAGTTTCTTACTCTTTGTACGCACAACACAACCATCTTTATCTGCATTAACTTTCTTCACATCCTGATGGAATTTCACATTCTGCATTAAACCCCACAAAACTCTGCAAATCTTCTTCAACAAAATCAAACTTTTCACATGACAAATTTCTACAAATTCAACATCACAAACTCTCTACGCTGTTTTCATATGACTCTTGGGGTCAGTACCCAAATTTTGAATCCCCATATCCAAGGATCGGTGTGAGGCCCCCTTCCACGGATGTTAAGGCTTATGATTCCTTCAAATTTTAAATCCTCCAAGGATCGGTGTGAGGCCCCCTTCAATGGATGTTAAGGCTTTCGATTCCTTCAAATTTCAAATCCTCCAAGGATCGGTGTTAGGCCCCCTTCAATGGATGTTAAGTCTTCCAATTCCTTCAAATTTCAAATTCACCAAGGATCGGTGTGAGTCCCCTCCAATGGATGTTAAGGCTTCCGATTCCTTCAAATTTCAAATTATCCAAAGATCAGTGTGAGGCCCCCTTCCACAAATGTTAAGGTTTCCAATTTCTACACATATTCTATTCACATATTCCCCACGAATTCACATGTGTGAATCTGTATATTTTCTGCATAAACAGACATATTTTCTTGTTACCTCTTGAGTTTGATGTGAGTCATAGTGCTTTCCTTCTCAATGTAGAACACATATTTTCTTGTCACCGCTTGGGTTGGATGTGAGTCCTAGTGCTTTCCTTCCTAACGTGACACACATATTTTCTTGTTGCCTCTTGAGTTGGATGTGAGTCATGGTGCTTTCCTTCTCAATGTAACACATATATTTTCTTGTCACCGCTTGGGTTGGATGTGAGTCATAGTGTTTTCCTTCCCAGCGTAACTGTTGACCTCACTTTTGGTTGAGGTTTAGTTTTTCCCTTTTAGTAGCCTAAGGTCTAGCCATTGACTTTTCTATTGACTATTCTTAGAAAACTAAACAAGGAACCCTCACCATCAGAAACTCTACACTTATTTTCTTATTGACTATTCTTAGAAAACTAGACAAGGAACTCTCACCATTAGAAATTCTACAATTTTCTATTGACTATTCTTAGAAAACTAGACATGGAACCCTCACCATTAGAAATTCCAAACTTCTTATTGCCTATTCTTAGAAAACTAGATCTGGAACCCTCACCACTAGAAATTTCAAACTCTTCTCTACTCAACTTGAAGTTCCACATATTGGTCCTCTTAGAAAACTAGACATGGAGCCCTCACCATTAAAAATTCTACCCTCTTCTTTACTCAACTTGAAGTTCCACATATTGGTCCTAACCACTAACATTTAGTAGGTGGGATCACTATGGGAGAAACTCAAGATGAGTCACCCTTAGGACTGTTGGACCTCAAGGTTAACTCTGGGTGTTGGTTTGGAGCTAAGGCATTCACTACACTCACTACACTTATATACACCCACATTTCACTCACAACCTTAAACTCAAATTTCTAGCCTAGATCCCTTGATCTATTGGGATACTCATGTAGATAGTCCCCTAAACCTACTAGCTCTAGGGTTATGGTTTGGCTAAGACCACTATGTAGAGGACCCAAGGTTTTCATTGGTCCATGGTTTGTTGGTGATGATTGGTACCTTAACTCTACCAAAATACCCATCTTGGCCTTTTACCCTAAAACACCCCCAAATTACCAAAATACCCCTCTTGGACACAAAATTCCAAAAGTTCCAAAAATTCCTATAAAATTCTAATAAATCCCAAATATTCCCAATTTCATTTCTCTCAACTACCACATGACCCAATTTGGCCAATTTGACAATCTTTAACAAAAACCCCCAAATTTACCTTCAAAGAACCAAATTTCCTCAAATTCAATTCAAATGTCCATCAATTTGACCTCAATTTCAATCCTAAACTCAAATTCACTTTTTATATGACCAAATTAAACCAAATCCAAGCTCAACTGGCCCATGATTTGAGCCCAATTTTGATTTGGGTCAAAACCCCAATTTTTACCATATGACCTAATCTTACCAAATTAAACTGATAGCCTAGTCAATTGGCCCCAATTAATGCTAAAAAATCTTGATAACATTCCTATACATCAAAATCAACCATCAATTGGCCTTTGTGAAGCCTCATATCCATTTGATTTTGGCCTAAATCCAAAATTCCCAAATTTAGCCCCAAATTGGCTAAGTCCCAAAATTTCACCCAATTGATTGCCTTAACATCCAAATTGGCATCCAATTCATGTTGAAAACTCTTCATGAGGTCCCTATTGACAATTTACAACAATCAATTTGGACTTAGCCCAAGGCTAACCCAAGCTAGACCCAAACTTAGCCCAACATAACCAAATTGATTAAGGTTCAAAATTCCCTCAAATTGACCCTTCAATTGAACTCAAAAATATTTCCATTCTTCACCAAAGTTGTTCTTGATGATCATCTACATCAAATGCAACATTTTTTTGGTCCAATTGACATGGATAACCTAGCCCAAACCCAATTTTTGGTCATTTGCGCCCACTTGGACCCATGCACTAAATGTGACCTAACCACCCTAAAGTCACCAAATTAACTCCATCACAGCCATTAGTTGGA
>JXCR01143464.1:91133-116835 GCA_002079205.1 Phalaenopsis hybrid cultivar
ATTGATTTTTATTGAGAGTCTTCTTAGGTGGCTTTGGTCATTTAAGATGTAATTAACTATAGGGGCTTGCCCTTATAGGAAGCATGTCCGAACCCAGCTTAATATAAACCCTATTTATTCTTTTATATTAAATAGAGGAACTTGTCGGCAAATACAAAGGTTTCGCAGACCAAATAGACGTCATACTTTCCTTAGTTTATTTGATCGAGGCTCATCCTCAAGTCTTGTGCTTATCGTTTGGGATAGATATAGGATTTGAGGTACAGTGCTTTTTCATTTTAAACTATGAAAAATATGGGATTAGTTTGATTTCATACTTCAACATCTATCCCAAGCGGGTGACGAGATTTCGATTTCGGTGACCGACAGCTTCTTACGGGCAACTCCCCTCCAACCCCGAAATAACGCCGACAGTAACACACACACATATTTTTTTATCACCTCTTGGGTTGGATGTGAGTCTTTGTGTTTTCTTCCTATTGTGACACACATACATATTTTCTTGTCACCGCTTGGGTTGGATGTGAGTCCTAGTGCTTTTTTTTGTAACGTGACACACAAACATATTTTCTTGTCACCGCTTGGGTTGGATGTGAGTCCTAGTGCTTTCCTTCCTAACGTGACACACACATATTTTCCTATCACCGCTTGGGTTGGATGTGAGTCCTAGTACTTTCCTTCCTAACATGAGGCACATATTTTCTCGTTACCTCTTGAGTTGGATGTGAGCCTTGGTGCTTTCCTTCTCATTGTAACACACATATTTTCTTATCACCTCTTAGGTTGGATGTGAGTCCTAGTTCTTTCCTTCCTAACGCGACACATATATTTTCTTTTTACCACTCGGAGTTGGATGTGAGTCCCAGCGCTTCCCTCTTCAATGTAGCAGATATTTTCTTTGGAGCTGGATGTAAGGCTCTGTGTTTTCCATCTCGATTCGGTCCTCCCACACAATCCTATTCTCATATTTTAAATTAAGTTTCAAGACCACCTTAAATGGATTATGGCATCTGATTCTTATTTTGGGATTGATACCCAAATTTCAATTCCCACCTCGAGGTCAGCACATATATACTGACTCCGATCCATTATAAATATCTGAAATTTCATTACTCAAAATTCACTCTCGGAGCCCAAGTTAGAGTCCCTACTCTTTGATTTCAATCAAATGATCATCTGCTAATATCCCCAATAGAAACAAATCACACACACAAATCTACACATACTACCAGGTCCGTTGACTTAGGAGTTTGTATTGGTTTTTGTTGATCTCGTCAGTCAACGCTAATACGCGCAGTGTGCTTACCCAACATGTCACACCTATTGGGGGTCCATTTGTTGACCTCACTTTTAGTTAAGATTTAGTTTTTACACTTTAGTAGCCTAAGGTCTAGCCATAGGACTTTCCTGCTGACTATTCTTAGAAAACTAGACAAGAAACCCTCACCATTAGAAATCCTAAACTCTTCTCTACTCAATTTGAAGTTCCACATATTAGTCATAACCTCTAGCACTTAGTATGTGGGGTCACTATGGGGGGAACTCAAGATGAACTACCCTTAGGATTGTTTGAAATTGGGTGTTGGTCTAGGGCTAAGGCACTCACTTGCAATCATTTACACTCGCAATCACTCACTACCCAAAACCCAGAACTTTAAGGCTTTGGTCGCTTGATACTTTTGGGAGACTCCTGTAGGTCGTCCTCTAAACCCATTAGCCTTGGGCTAGGGTTTGGCTAAGATCACTATATAGAGGACCCAAAATGAGATTTCCTTTGGTCCATGGCTTATTGAGGGTGGTTGGCACTCCAACTCTACTAAGATATCCAACTTAGCCTTTTGTTCCAAAACTCCCCCAAATTACCTAGATATCCTTGGGACGCCAAAATTGGCCAAAATTGTAAAATCTAGCCAAAATACCCAACTTGACTCAAAAATCATTTCAAACACTTTGAAAACACCCAAACTACCCATAATCACCAAAATTGGCCAAATTACCAAAATACCCCTCCTTACCCCAAAATTCTAAAAATTTCAAAAAATCCCAAAAATTCCCAAAACCTCCCAAATATTCCCAATTTCATTTTTCTCAACTATCACATGACCCAATTTGTCCAATTTGATCATCTTTGATCAAAACCCCCAAATTGCCTCTTAAAAGCCCATTTTTTCCCCAAATCGCTCCAAATGTCCATCAATTTGAACTCAATATCCCTAAATTTCAATCCTAAAATTAGACTCACTTTCAATATGACCAAAATAAACTAAATCCATGCTTAATTGACCCATGCTTTGAGCCTAATTTTTATATAGATAAAAACCCCAATTTTGGCCTCATGACTTGGTTCCACCAAATTGAACCCATGGTCTACTCCATTTGCCACAATTTGTGTTGAAAAACCTTCATAACATCCCCATACATCAAAATTAACCTTCAATTGGCCTTGGGGAGACCTCAAATTCATTTGATTTCAACCTAAGTCCAAAAGCCCCAAATTTGCCCCAAATTGGCCACGTCTCAAAATCTCACCAAATTGAGGGCCTTAACCCCAAAATTTCCATTCCATCCCTTCATAAAAAAATCTTCACAACATATCCCTTGATCATTGGAACCATTCAATTTGGACTTAGCCTAAGGCTAGCCCAACCTAGACCCATGTCTAACCCAACATGCCCAAATTGACCAAATTCCAAAAATCCCTCAAATTGACCTGCCAATTGAAATCAAAATCACTTCAATCCTTCACAAAAAATCTTTATAAAAATCATCTACACAATGTTTATCAATTAATTGAGTCCATTAACATGGCTAACCTAGCCCAAACCAAAACTTTGATCACTTGAACCCACATTGAACCTATGCATTATAGATGGCCTAACTACCCCAAAGTCAGCAAGTTAACTCCACCTCAGCCATGGGTTAGACCCTGAGACTGAGCCAAAACCCATCTAAACACCTAAAATAAGTCATGGACCAAAGGTCCCCCAAATTAAGAGATTTTATTTCCAAAAATGCTCATGCTAAAGATACCCTTACCAAAACTAAACCTCATTGCATTAAGTTGCTTTAACAGATTCCCCTGGATGCCCTGAGGTCCTAGCCATCTCCCCCTGCCATGGCCGGCTGGCCTAGTTGCCAGAGAAGCCAAAATCAAGTGCCACCCACTTTTGAATTTCACCCAAATCAAACCTAGAGGCCAGCTCAGCCAAACCAAATTGTAGAGCTCCTCTGCCCTCCACCTCAGCGCCACAATGCACCCAAACATTTATCTTGAGAGCCACCCTATGACCATTTTTATAAAAATTTACCCCCACGTCCATGGGAGATGTGCTAAAATCTTCTCAGAGAGAGCTTCCCAAATCACTCACAGAGCTTCTTTGAGACCAACACAACCCATTCCAATCACTCTATTGCCTTGATTCCCCATGTGTAACCCTAATTTTGAGCTTAAAAATTAGTGCAGAAACAGGACATCCCTAAAAACTCCACCAAACTTCAATTGCTTGTGCCCACACCTTCACAACAGTAAGAGAAGACAAAGCCCCATCAAATTACCCTTTGAAATAGCCTCTACAATAGCTGTAGACCAACACCCAAAATCAGCCTTGATCAAAGTCATACCTAGGCTTTACATCAAGACCAGAGGCTCAATCTCTAGACTCCTTGGATCTCAACAAATGTACCAAGACCCTCTGATTGAAGCTTCACTTCTCAGAGCCAAGGTATAAAACTTCTTCTCCTCCCGAGCCTATTTGATTCCTATTTAATTAAGTTTAATTTAACTGCATGATTACCGTATAAATATGTTCGTCTCACTTAAACGAGTCAATAGGATGAAACCTGAGGTGATTTGGTTGAGTCTAAGCTGAAATCTTAGGGTTTTAGTGTGGACGGTCATAGGATCACTCTATCGGGGATGATGACGGAGAGTCGTCCGATCGCGTGTGTATCGGATGGACGGAGGAGATCGAGCCGGACAGTGCTTCCTTACATGAACTACAGGCTGAGTCAGCACTGAGGTGGATGGCGACATCAAATAGGAGCACGCCTCGTGGAGCTTTGGAGGCGCCGTAGGTTGATGTGGCACCGCACGTTTAAATAGATAAATATGGATTTAATTAATTCTGAAAATGACCCTTAACTTAAAAAATTCATATCTTGGTGTAGAAAAATCACAAAAATAAAATAAAAATACCCTCTTCCTCAGTGAACAGAGAAGAACAATGTGGAGAAACTTTTATGTCCATGTGATGCATATTTTGATTTTAATTAATTAAATACTGATTTTGATGTTTTGATTTTCCATGCAAGTAATAATATCATCATGGCTTGAAATTTTAGCATGTTGTTGCCTCTATCTTAAGAAACATTCCCTAATTTTTCCAAAGTCAGAGGAGGTCCCTAGATAGAGAATCTCATCTTTCAAGTTTATGTGCATTATTTTCTTAAAATAATCATGGAAATTAACATGTTGCTTAGAAAAATCCAGAAAAATTTTGGAAGGTTTACTATGACTAGAGAACCTTTAAGAAAATTTCTCATGAGCCAAGTCATTCAAAATACACCTAATCTTTACAAATCCTAAATCACTAAAATAATTAATTTTGAAAAATACAAACAACAAAATGACTTGATTTTTTATCTCCAGTATTTTTTAAGATCCAGAGAACTCACCATAAAAATTCCAATATATTTTGAGTTCATTTGGTAACTTAAGTTGATTTTTAAAAATAAATAACATTTTTGGCAATAAAATGATTTTTAAAAATCAAAATATAAAAGTTATAAAACTTTGTTTTTTAAGTTCTCTGTGATCAGGTGTAATTTTTAAAAAATAAAATGATATTTAAAATAAATACTTAATTTTTAACCTATTTTCAAATATTTAAAAAATTAAAAATCCATAAAAATAAAAAATATAATAAAATTCATGAAAAATGTTCTAAATTGCATCCTAAGCACTTAGGAACAATTAGAATATTTTTTTTCTAATTTTCTAAATAAAGATATTGAATTTCAAAGCTTAAAAATAATTTTTAAAGGCTAAAAATGATCACTAAAATAATTTCAATAAATCAAAGAAAAATATGAAAAATATAAAATTTGCTCCTTTGATCAATAAATCAAATAAAATTCACAAAAATATTAAATCTTCTCTTCTGAGTTCTCAAACCTTAGGAAGACTTTTCAAAAATACAAAAATTAATTTTCCCCATTTAAAATATTTTATATTTAATAAATACCCTAGAATTTAAAATAATTCTAAAACTTTAGATAAAATTAAAAAAATCATGAAATTTGGTCCAAAGACTTCCCTGGTCTAGGTCTACCTCCAATAAAAATTTCAAGGGATTAGGAGTTACCTTGGTCAAGTTAGGAATTTTCTTTGAAAAATCCTATTTTTGCATGAAAATAATTATATAAATTAAATTAAATTTTCAAAAATCACATTTTCTTCTCTGATGTCTTAATTGACCCATGCATGAGGTATTATAAAAATTTCAAAGTCATTTGAATTGAATTTGAGAAATTATGAAGTGTTAGAGCCTTAAGGGCAAATTTGTAATTTTAGAAATTTAGCCTTAATTAACATTTAGGCTTAATTTAAATAGGGAAATGGGTAACCTCTGATCTTAATTTAGATGTTTGAAATATAAGGGGTTAATTGTTAGAAACATACCTCACTTTCCCGATTAAAAAGATAGGTTAATAAATTTCTAAATTATTAAAATTTGGAAGTTTATTAAAATAAAATAAACCCAAGACTTAGGGATATGACTTTTGAAGTCAGTAATTAACCAATTTAGTACCCCTATTTTGATTTTCAAATAAGATTCAAATCATGAATTATGACCACCTAAAGCTTAATCTTTTCGAAACTAATGAAGACACTCACTTAGGTCTTAATGGCTTAGTAGCGACTTAGACTAAATCAAGTTTCATCTAACTTAAGACACCGTTGGATACCTCGGAGATCTACTAAACTTAATATATCTTTCTTGAAAACATCAACCTTAATTAAACTCCTAAGGACCCACCAAGATATGACTTAAGGTTAGGTAGGTCGTCAAAATTTTACTTCCCTCTTTCATATAAACTGCCTTAAAATTCCTTTTGAGTTTCACGTGGTGGAACGAGAAGACCCGCCAGGTATGCTTCTACAGTTTTTAGCATTGTCTTTCTTATACTTTCATACTGTACTTTTATACTTGCAAAATTTGCATGCTAAACAATGATGCCACCCTGCATGACATTTAAAACTATCAGGATAGCCACAAAACCAAAACCAAAATTAAAATCAACCAAGATAAAATACACACCACAATATTCAAAATATAAAATAACTCAAAATTTTATCACAAAAATCACAGAAAACTGTAATTTCAACTAAATTAAGATGACTCTATCGGATGATCGGGAATTCGTCAGAGGAGGTAACCTATGGTTGCTAACGAGGCTTCCCACTGTCTAAATGAAATTATGGAACTCATTAAGTTGAGTTTAATAATTTCATTTGGACTAAGTGAATCTAATAGAAAATATTGGTGCTGGAACGAGGGAACCGTAGGATCCTAACCGGTGTCACTCTAATCAACTTTAATATGCTCCCATAAAATTTAAAGGACTTCAACCATAGGGCCACCTCATTTGACATCATAACTTGACATACTAGAAAACTCAAATTCGTCACGACAAGGAGCTTGGAGCTAGCATAGAGGGCATCACGACCATCTTCAACAGTAAAACCTATCTCCCCCAACTAAACCAATCTTCCTTCCTTAGACTTAAACAATAAAGTCATAGGTCTTCAAGGTTGCTCTATTATGCAACGTAAATCCTCACCTTATCTTTAGACCTTTGTGTAGCCCTACTATACAATATAAGCCCTAACTCGCTTTAAGATTCTGAGGTTGTCGTTTGTTACAACCTAAATCCTTACATCTTTTAGGCTATCTATTGATAGAGCCTTAGAGGAAAAAGTCCAATTTTGAAAATCTAGCCTTAATTAACATTAGACTTAATTCAAGAGGGTAAGATGGGAAAACTTTGATTTTAATTAAAATTTTCAGATGATTGAAACATAAGGGATTAATTGGTAGAAACCAATTTCACTTTTCTTAATTGAAGGATAAATTTACAATTCCTAAAACATTAAAATTTGGAGATCTATTAAATTAAATGATCCTAAACTTAGGGGTATGATTTTGGATGTTAATAACTCACTAATTTGATACCTCTATCTGGTGTTCAAATGACATTCAAACATTTTGATGATGAATTACTATCACTTAAAAATCAATTTCTTTCAAAAATTATTAATATGTCCACCAATGTCCTAAGGGCTCAATAGTGACCTAGGCAAAATCAAATTTCGTTAAATAAGGATTAGAGAAGTGAATGTAACTAGAAATTAAACACCTTTAAAACACTACAAGCACAAGTTAAAGCTGAAATTGGTGAAGTGTTTTAATAGCATTAACTAGCCCCTTTTAAAGGTCTTCACCCACATAATTCTTAAATTAAATGATAAATGATAATTACCCTACTCTTAGAGATAATTGAAAAATAAATGTTCACTGAACACTAGAGGTATTTACATGATGAATTATTAAGCAACATAATAAGTTTAAATAAGCTCGAGACTTTTCACCAGACGGTGAGCGGGAAGCATGGACCTGCTTCTTCCTCCTAAACTTCTGGATACCTAGGAGGTCTAGTAAACTTACTATGTTTTGCTTAATGAAATCATCCTCAAATGAATTAATGAGGGCTCACCAAGATATGATTTAGGAATTGGTAGATCACCAGAACCTTATTTCCCCACTTTACATAAAATGCTTTTAACATATAAATTCTCCCACATGCATTTTGAGTTTCAGTTGAAGATGTCGGGAAGACCATCCAAGTACGCTTTTATTTTACCTGCATTTCTATTTTCTCATACTTTACTTTTTCGTACGTTACTGTACTTACTCACCTTCATGTATGAACACAAATTACAAACCTGCATGTTAAACAATGATATCACCCTGCATGAAAACTAAAATTACTAGGATAGCCGCAAAACCAAAACCAAAACTAAAATTAATCAAGATAAAATTCACCGCCACAACATTCAAAATATAAAACAACTCAAAATTTACACAAACATCACAAAACAACAATTTCAACTAAATTACGACATCTATATCAGATGATCGGGAATCCCTCGAAGGAGGTAACCTACAGTTGCTAAAGAAGGTTTCCCACAGTCTAAATGAAAGTATGGAACTCATTAATTTGACTTTAGTAAATTCATTTGAACTAAGTGAATCTAATAGAAAATAGTGGTAACAGAACAAGGAAACCATAGGATCCTAATTGGGGTCGCTATAATCAACTTTAATATGCCCCCTCATAAAATTTAAAGAACCATAACTATAGGGTCATTTGATTTGACATTATAACCTAACACATTAGAAAACTTAAACTCACTACGATGAAGAGCTTGGAGCTAGCATGGTGGGCAGCACGACCACCTTCAATAGCAAAATATATCTACATCAGCTAAACCAATTTCCTTCCTTAGAATTAAACAACCAAGCCATTTGACTTTGGGGTAGTTTTCTTATGCAACATAAATCCTCACCTCATCTTTAAGCCTTTGTATAACTCTGTTGTATGACCCAAGGAAAATATGTTGAGATTTTCATACCTATTTTATACTGTTTTTGATGATATTACACTTTAAAGAAATGTATTTTTGAAGTTTTGTTGCAGAAATGATGAATTATTGTAATTGGAGCAAAAGGATGAAAAAAGGAGCGAATTTGGAGCAAAAAGGACAAAAATGTGGAAATTTGAACTAGGCTGCCGACGGCGCCCTCGACCCAGCTGACGGTGAGTTTTTCCTGAGGCTACAAGGCAAAATTCTTCAGAAGTCCGACGATGGTGCCCTCGAGGCTGCTGACGGCTAGCTCGGCGGTTATGCCTACTCAAGCTTTGGATAAGGCCAAATTTTGAAGGGATGCTTAGGCAACTCTTGGAAAAGCTCATCCAAAACTTTAAGAGACTATTTTGGCTGAAAATTGGAGAGCCTGAAAAAGGGGAAAAGAATTTAGGGAGTAAAGGAAGTGCTAGAGAGAGTTCTTAGAGATTAGAAAGGTTCCAATATTATGAGGAATTCTTCAAGAGATTGTAAGAGTGGAGGGAAAGTGAGAGATTTCTTCCTGCTTGCTACTTCAAAGAGGAATTCTGTGTGCTGTAAAGAAAGGAAGAGATTCAAGGGAACTTCGAGGAGTGTTCTTGGGGAAAAATAAGAGATAAGTTATTTAATTGTTGTAGTTTGTATAAATTTGATTTTATATATGAATTTTGAGTTTTGTTGTGTTTTACCCATGAGATATGAGTAGTTTTCTTTGTCTTTCTCCTTATCTTGAGATTTGTGAAATGATGATTTAAATTGGTAAAGAAATGAAAATGTTTAAGAAATTGTGATAATCTTTCCACTTCGATCTTAACTTACTTTCAATATGACAAATTGATTTGTTAAAGTATGTTGAGTTTTACAACTAAAGTGAAGATTACATCCAAGATTCAGGAGGTCATAGCCCTTGGAAGTTTGGTGCAAATAAATAGGGAAATAATATTATCGGGCGTAGATTTGGAGATTTTAGAGTGACCGACTAAAATCCCCAATTCGGTCCTATCGTTTGGGTGCTGAAGTGTAGATGTTAACCCTCAGGTGAGGGGAATGTGGGAGCTCCGAAGTGAGAGCCAATATCCTCCCAGCCTAGCCGCATATTCAGTAAACAAGCATAGGATTAGTCAAAGTTCTTTATGCGTGGACCAAAGCGTAAAGAATAGGAATGCTCCTATTTGGCACAATATAAATTGAACTAATTCACTTTATCCATTCACTATAATTTCTTGTGCTCCTATTTGGCACAATACAATTTGAACTGATTCACTTTATCCATTCACTATAATTTCTTGGGAGAAAGATGCTTTCTTATATTGAATATCACATTTAAACTCTCATTAGTATCATTCGTTATTTAATAGGAGAAGGATGTTTTCTTATATATTGAATATCACATTAAAATCTTTATTAGTACAATTAGTTACTTTCTTATATATCGAATATCACAATTACACCCTATTTTCTATCATTAGTTACTTATTAGTTATTAAAATTATCTATGAAGGATGCTTTCTTATATATTGAATATCACAATTAAACCCTACTTTATATCATTAGATATTTAGCACAATATAATTTGAACTAATTCATTTTATCCATTCACTATAATTTGGTAAAGAATAGGTATGCTCCTATTTGACACAATCTAAATTGAACTAATTCACTTTATCCATGCAATATAATTTGAACTAATTCACTTTATCCATTCACTATAATTTCTTGACAAGGAGAAGGATACTTTCTTATAAATTGAATTTCAAAATTAAACCCTCCTCAGTATGATTAGTTAGTTAATAGTTATTAAAATTACCTATTTACTTCAATTGCCTATTAGTGACAGATAAACAAATTGAACTTCGTTGTTGTGATTAAAGTATTGCTTTTCTAAAATATTAGTTCGCAGTTCTAAACCACTCCCTGTGGGATTGATATCTAGGACTCCATTAGAGCCCTATATTACTTGAATGATACGTATACTTGTGTTGATAAGTGAATTTATAATTATTGAATAATTATTGCATCCATATTTATCCTAAATTTTAAGCATATAAAAAAGTCGGTCAAGTTTTTGGCGCTGTTGCTGGGGATTTAAATCTTCTAGTAACGTTGTCAAATTCTTATATTTGTTGGTTTATAAAAAAGTCGGTCAAGTTTTTGGCGCCGTTGCCGGGGAGTGATTGAGTGAGTGAGTTAAATCACAATTAGAGTAACGGACAAATTATAATTATTAGAAAATTTTTACTTGAATTGCAATTTTTTTTTATATTTAGTTAAATATATTACTGAGTACTGATTTTAAATTGTATGCACAAATTTGGACCTGAAAAGCTTATACCCTACGATTCAGAATTAGAACGCACTGTTAGAAGGATTAGAGATTAAGAAGAGAACATATAAATTCTGATACAATGGAAAACAACCTGAACAATCAAGGAATGGAGAATGAACACCAACCTAGACCCCTTTATACAATGGAAAACAACATGAACAATCAAGGAATAGAGAATGAACACCAACCTAGACCCCTAAGAGATTATGCAAATCCTACAACAGATGAAATTCACTTATCTATCTAAAATCCTGATGTAGCTGCTAATTCATTTGAGCTTACGCAAATCCTACAGCAGATGGAATTCACTTATCTATCCAAAATCCTGATGTAGCTGCTAATTCGATTCCTACAGCAGATGAAATTCACTTATCTATCCAAAATCCTGATGTAGCTACTAATTCATCTGTAATAGATGAAATTCACTCATCTATCCAAAATCCTGATGTAGTTGCTAATTCATTTGAGCTTAAACTTGCTATTATCTAAATGGTACAAAATAATCAATTCGGAGGTACACCAAATGAAGATCCTAATTTACACATCGCTTATCATGAACACCAACCTAGACCCCTACGAGATTATGCAAATCCTACAACAGATGAAATTCACTTAATCTAGACCCTTAAGAGATTATGCAAATCCTACAGCAGATGAAATTCACTTATCTATCCAAAATAGATGTAGCTGCTAATTCATTTGAGCTTAAACCTGCTATTATTCAAATGGTACAGAACAATCAATTTGGAGGTACACCAAATGAAGATCCTATTACTAATTCATTTGAGATTAAACCTGCTATTATCCAAATGGTACAGAACAATCAATTCGGAGGTACACGAAATGAAGATCTGAACTTACACCTCGCTAGTTTTTTAGAATAGTGTGCTACTTTTAAATATGACAGAGTCTCCAACGATGCTGTTAGACTTAGACTCTTTCCTTTTTCATTGAGGGATAAGGCTAAGATGTGGTTAAATTTGTTAGCACCAGGATCTATTAGAACTTGGGGAGAACTTTCAGAGAAATTTATATCCAAATATTTCCCTCCATCCAAAAATGCTAAACTTAGAAATGACATAACATAGCTCTGTCAGATTGATGGAGAGTCAATATATGAAGCTTGGAAGAGATTTAAAGATCTTCTTAGGAAGTGCCCTCATCATTCGTTACTAGATTGATTGATAATTCAAACTTTTTATAATGGAATAGTGGGATCTCTTAGATCGATTATAGATGCTGCTGCTGATGGTTCTTTAATGTCAAAACTTTTTGATGAGGCTTATTCATTAATAGAAGAGATTGCTACCAACAATTTTCAATGGCCCTCTGAACGGGTAAATCTTAAAAGAGTAGCTAGTATCCACGATTCTGATGTAATATCTATGTTAGCTTCGCAGATTACCGCAATATCAAAGAAATTAGATCATAATTCTGATGCAATGTCTATGTTAGCTTTGCAGATTACTGCAATATCAAAGAAATTAGATCATTATGGGTTGAATTATTCTCCAACACCTCCTATGATGGAAGAGAATTCATATGGGCAATTTGTGGATGTTCAACTTTCATATGAGACTCCTACTATGATGGAAGAGAATTCATCGGGGCAATTTGTGGATGTTCAACCTTCATATGAGACTTTAGTTAATAGACCCAACAATCCTTACTCGAATTATTATAACCCAGGTTGGAAGAATCATCCAAATTTTAATTGGAATAACAATTCCGCTTCAAATCAACAATGGGCAAACAACCTAGTGAATCCATTAGAAAATTCTTCCAACCAAGGATATGTTAACTATAGACCTTCTTATCCTACAGGATTTAACAGTAATACTCAAATTAAGGAGAAGAAGTTTTCTATGGAAGAGCTGATATTAAACATGGGTAAACAATTATAGAATCAAGGAAATCAATTAAAAATTCAAGGAAATCAATTGCAAAATCAAGGAACTGCTATTAAGAATATTGAAAACCAATTATGACATTTCGCTACTGCGCTTAGTAACTGAACATTAGGAAATTTTCCTTGTATTGTGGAATCAAATCCTAAAGACCGAGGTAAAGAACAAATCAAAGTGATAAAATTACAAAATGGAAAAGAATTGGAAATAAGGGTGCAAAAAGAAATAGAAACTGAAAAAGAGAAAGTAGATACCAAAAAAGAAAAGGGTCATGAGTACCCAGATTTAGTGTATCCAGTTACTCCAATGAAAATTATTGTGGAGAAACCTCCACCACCGTTTCCTCAAAGATTGAAGCAACCCAAACAGAATAAATAATTTTCCAATTTTTTTGAAATTATTAAGAAATTAACAGTAAACATTCCTTTCGTAGAAGCTTTAGAGCAAATGCCCAATTTTGTGAAATTTATGAAAGATATTCTGAACAAAAAAAGGAAGTTCACGGATAATGAAACTGTTGGTAAAATTTATGAAAGATATTCTGAACAAGAAAAGGAAGTTCACGGATAATGAAACTGTTGCACTTGAATAGTGTAGTGCAATTATTCAGAAAAGCTTCCTGAAAAATTAAAAGATCCAGGTAGTTTCACTATACCGTGTGTTATCGGTGAAAGAGTGTAGTGCAATTATTCAGAAAAAGCTTCATGAAAAATTAAAAGATCCAGGTAGTTTCACTTGTGTAGTGCAATTATTCAGAAAAAGCTTCCTGAAAAATTAAAAGATCCTGACAGTTTCACTATATAAGAAAAGGAAGTTCACGGATAATGAACTAGAAAAAACTTCCTGAAAAACTAATAGATCCCGGCTGTTTCACTTTACTGTGTGCTATCAGTTAAAAATTTTATGGAAGAGCTTTATGTGATTCGGGAGCCCGCATTAATCTTATGCCTCTATCAATTTTCAAAAGATTAGGATTAGGAGAAGTCTGACCTACTTCNGAACCCATTAGGAAATTCATCCAACCAGGGAAATGTTAACTATAGACCTTCTTATAGTGAACCCATTAGAAAATTCATCCAACCAAGGAAATGTTAACTATAGACCTTCTTATCCTCGAACAACCCAATGAACCCATTAGGAAATTCATCCAACCAGGGAAATGTTAACTATAGACCTTCTTATCCTCCACAATTTAACAGTAATACTCAAATTAAGGAGAAGAAGTTATATATGGAATAGCTGATTTTAAATATGGGTCAACAATTACAGAATCAAGGAAATCAATTACAACTTCAAGGAAATCAATTACAACATCAAGGACTTGCTATTAAGAATATTGAAAACCACTTAGGGCATATCGCTACTGCGCTTAGTAACCAAACATTAGGAACGTTTCCAAGTACTGTGGAACCAAATCCTAAAGATCAAGGAAAAGAACAAATCAATGCGATTCAATTACGAAGTGACCGAGTACTGTGGAACCAAATCCTAAAGATCAAGGAAAAGAAAAAATCAAGGCGATTCAATTACGAAGTGGAAAATAATTAGAGACAAAAGTGCAAAAAGAAATAGAAATTCAAAAAGAGAAAGTGGATACCGAAAAATCATGAGTACCCAGATTTAGAGTATCCATTTACACCAATGAAAATTACTGTGGAGAAACCTCGCCATTTTTCAAAGACTGAAGCAACATAAACAGAATAAAAAATTTTCAAAATTTTTAGAAATTCTTAAGAAGTTAACGGTGAATAAGCACAATAAAGAGAATAAACAATTTTCAAAATTTTTAGAAATTATTAAGAAGTTAACGGTGAATATTCCCTTCGTAGAAGCTTAAAAAAATAAATAATTCTCCAAGTTTTTAGAAATTCTTAAGAAGTTAACGGTAAATATTCCCTTCGTAGAAGCTTCATTTTCCAAATTTTTAAAAATTCTTAAGAAGTTAACGGTGAACATTCCCATCGTAGAAGCTTTAAAGTAGACCCCCAATTATGTGAAATTTATGAAAGATATTCTGAACAAGAAAAGAAAGTTCAAAGACAACGAAACTGTTGCACTTAGCAAAGAGTGTACTGCAATTATTCAGAAAAAGCTTCCTGAAAAATTAAAAGATTCTGGTAGCTTCACTATACCGTGTGCTATCGATGAAAAATTTTATGGAAGAGCTTTATGTAACTTGGAGCCAGCATTAATCTTATGTCTCTATCAATTTTAAAAAGATTAGGATTAGAAGAAGTCTCACCTACTTCTGTAACTCTACAGTTAGCGGATCGTTCTGTTACATATCCTAAGGGAGTTATAGAAGATGTGTTAGTAAAAGTGGACAAATTTATCTTTCCCGTGGATTTCATTATTTTAGATATGGAGGAAGATAAAGAAATACCTATCAAATTTATCTTTCCGGTGGATTTCATTATTTTAGATATGGAGGAAGATAAAGAAATACCTATTATTTTAGGGAGAGGTGGATTTTATTGTCTTAGATATGGAGGAAGATAAAGAAATACCTATTATTTTAGGGAGAAATTTTTAGCTACTAGAAAAGCTATGATAGATGTTCAAAAGGGAGAATTAACTATAAGAGTAAATAATCAAGAAGTGACTTTTAACATTGCGAAATCTATGAAATACCTTGCTGTTGAAAGAGATAATTGGTCAAGAAGTGACTTTTAACATTGCGAAATCTATGAAATACCCTGTTGTTGAAAGAGATAATGGTGTTTTCGCATGGAAATTATTGAACATCTGCTGAACAAACATTTTAAAGAACATTTTGAAGATAAAAAGTATGTTGAAAAAGAAGAGCATTTTAATGAACAANTAAGTGAATTTTATCATTGCAAAATCTATGAAATACCCTGCTATTGAAAGACATAATGAATGTTTTTGCATGGAAATTATTGAACATCTACTGAACGAACATTTTAAAGAACATTTTGAAGATAAAAAGCATTTTGAAGAAGAAGAAAACTTTATAGAGAAGGAACAATTTGAAAAGAAGGACGAAGTTATTCTGGACGAATTAGAAAATGAAGAATTAGATTATGTTCAGGGAAAATTTGAGATGTTGGAAATTACGAAAAATGCCGATAATACTCTATTTCCATCAATTATAAAATCACCTGAACTTGAGATTAAAGTACTGGTGTGTTTTTAGGAGACTCATCTATATTACCTGTTATTATATCTTCAGAATTAAATGATGTGCAAAAGCAAAGACTGTTAGATACATTGAAAAGATATAAGAAAGCTTTTGGTTGGACCTTAGCTGATATTANAAATCTATTTCCATTAATTATAAAACCACCCGAACTTGAGTTGAAAACATTACCTAACCACTCGAAGTATCTGTTTTTGGGAGACTCATCTACATTACCTGTTATTATATCTTCAGAATTAACTGAACTGCAGGACCAAAGACTGTTAGATACATTAAAAAGATATAAAAAAGCTTTTGGTTGGACCTTAGTTGATATTAAGGGGACCNAGAGATTAAATCCGATGATGAAAGAAGTAGTTAAGAAGGAAATTTTGAAATGGTTAGACACTTGGAATTATATAATATCTGAGATAGTGAGTGGGTAAGTCCTATTCATTGTGTTTCTAAGAAAGGAGTGACTGTTGAAATAAAATAAAATAATGAATTAATACCTATAAGACAAGTTATTGGGTGGCATATTTGCATTGTATATAGAAAATTAAACACTGCCACCAGGAAGATCACTTCTCTTTACCCTTTTTAGATCAAATAGTGGATAGATTTGCTGGGCACAAATATTTTTGTTTTTAAGATGGATATACCAGTTACCATCAAATTCCTATTGCTCCTGAGGATCAAGAAAAGACAACATACCAGTTACCATCAAATTTCTATTGCTCCTGAGGATCAAGAAAAGACAACATTTACTAGTCCTTTAGTTACCATCAAATTCCTATTGCTCCTGAGGATCAAGAAAAGACAACATTTACTAGTCCTTTTGATTACCATCAAATTCCTATTGCTCCTGAGGATCAAGAAAAGACAATATTTACTAGTCCTTTTGGTTACGATCAAATTCCTATTGCTCCTAAGGATCAAGAAAAGACAACATTTACTAGTCCTTTTGGAATATATTGCTCCTGAGGATCAAGAAAAGACAACATTTACTAGTTCTTTTGGAACTTTTGCTTTTCGAAATGTCTTTCGGATTATGTAATGCACCTGCAACATTCCAGAGATGTATGATGTCCATATTTATATTACTCCTGAGGATCAAGAAAAGACAACATTTACTAGTCCTTTTGGAACTTTTGCTTTTTGAAGATTGCCTTTCGGATTATGTAATGCACCGACAACATTCCAGAGATGTATGATGTCCATATTTAGTAAGTTAATTGATGATGGATTGGAAGTATTTATGGATGATTTCTCTGTATTTAGAACATCATTTGACGCATGCTTAAATTATCTTGAAAAAGTTTTGGAGTTATGCGAAAGAACTAATTTGGTTATGAATTGGGAGAAATGCCAATTTATGGTTGCAGGAGGAATTGTGTTAGGGCATAAAATTTTGGAAGATGGTATGGAAGCAGACCCTGAAAAAATTAAAGTTATATCTAAACTAACATCTCCTACTAATGTAAGAGAGGTTAGGAGTTTTTTTGGGCATGTTGGATTTTACAGGCGTTTTATTAAAGATTTTTCAAAAATTACTAAACCTCTATGCCAGCTTTAGAAAAGGACAAGAAATTTGAGTTTACTGAAGACTGTTTAAACACCTTTGAGTTATTAAGATTTTACAGGCGTTTTATTAAAGATTTTTCAAAAATTACCAAACCTCTATGCCAACTTTTACGCTTTATTAAAGATTTCTCAAAAGTTACTAAACCTCTATGCCAACTTTTAGAAAAGGACAAGGTTTGAATTTACTGAAAGCTGTTTAAATGCCTTTGAGTTATTGAAGGAAAAATTAATCACAGCTGTTTTATTATAGATTTTTCAAAAATTACTAAACCTCTATGCCAACTTTTAGAAAAGGACAAGAAATTTGAATTTGAAAGCTGTTTAAATGCCTTTGAGTTAATAAAGGAAAAATTAATCACAGCCCCTATTATAATTTTGCCTAATTGCGAGAAACCATTTGAACTGATGTCTGATGCTAGTGATTATGCTATTGGAGCTGTTCTTGGACAAATGTATGAAAAGATTTTTAAATTTATATACTACGCTAGTAAAACTCTTAATGATGCACAAATTAACTATACTGTTACAGAAAAAGAGTTACTAGCAATTGTGTATGCTTTAGATAAATTTAGATCTTATTTAATTGGGGCTAAATGTGTTGTGCATACTGATCACACTGCTATTTAATATCTGATGCAAAATAAGGATGCTAAACCAAGGTTGATTAGATGGATACTTTTGATGCAAGAATTTGATCTTGTGGTTATTGATAGAAAGGGAACTGATAATCAAATTGCTGATCATTTGTCAAGATTAGAGAATCAAGAATTATCCGACAATGACAATGAAATTACAAACAGTTTCCCTGATGAAAAATTTTATAATATTAATGAGTGGAAAATACCATGGTATGCTGATATTGTTAATTATATTGTAAGTGATATTTTGCCACCTATGCTAACATTGCAACAACAAAGGAAATTTATTCATGATGCAAAAGCATATTTTTGGGATGAGCCTTATTTATATAAACATTGTAAGGATCTTATTATGAGGAGATGTGTACCTTATGAAGAAACTGAGCTGATCATTCGGAAATGTCAAGATTTTGAATTTGGAGGACATTTTGGGATTGATAAAACTTCTTATGAAATTTTACAAGCTATATTTTATTGGCCTACTATCTTTAGAGATGTTTATAGATACATAAAAACTTGTGATTGATGTCAATGAGCAGGATAGAATAAATAAAATTCCTCTGAATTTCAAGTTAGAAGTTGATCTCTTTGATGTTTGGGGATTAGATTTTAAGGGACCATTTATTCCTTCATTTAGAAACTTATGTATATTAATTGAAGTAGATTACATTTCTAAGTGGATTGAAGCACAAGCTTTACCTCGTTGTGACGCTAAAAGTATTTCAAGATTTTTAATCAAAAATATTTTCACTAGATACGGAATGCCTAAAATGATTATCACTAACGGAGGATCCCATTTTAGAAATAAGTACATTCAGAGATTGGCCGAAAAATGTAATATTATTCATCAAATCTCTACCGCTTATCATCCTTAAACCAGTGGGTTAGCTGAAGTTTATAATAGAGAGATTAAAAAAATACTTGAATAGACTGTAAACCATAGTAGAGTAGATTGGTCCACTAGACTGGATACTGCATTATGGGCTTGCAGGACTGCTTATAAAACTCTTATTGGAATGAGTCCTTACAAAATGATTTTTGGAAAGACTTGTCACTTACCCGTAGAATTGGAGCATAAAGCATATTGGGCAATTAAAGAATTCAATTATAATTTGAAAGATGCTTAAATGAATTGGAAGAATTAAGAAATGAGTCTTATTATAACAACTTAAGAAGAGATTGTTACAATTAAATGAATTGGAAGAATTAAGAAATGAGTCTTATGATAGAGAGGAGATTATTACAAATGAATGAATTAGAAGAATTAAGAAATGAATCTTATGATAACGATAAAAGAAAAGATTGTTACAAATGAATGAATTGGAAGAATTAAGAAATCAATCTTATGATAACGATAGAATAAATAGGAGCATAAAGCATATTGGGCGATTAAGGAATTCAATTATAATTTGAAAGATGCTGGTAAGAACATATTGGGCAATTAAAGAATTCAATTATAATTTGAAAGATGCTGGTAAGAAGAGATTGTTAACGTATGAGCCGGAAGAATTAAAAAATGAGCCTTATGATAATGATAGAATTTATATGATAAAATTAAAGTTATGGCATGATCGGAAGATTAACCAAAAGAAATTTGAACCAGGACAAGAAGTTTTGCTTTACAACACTAGGCTGAAGTTATTTCCTGGGAAATTGAAGTCTCGTTGGTTAGGACCCTTTACTGTGACTCAAGTTTATACTTACGGAGCTGTTGAAATCAAAGATCAGAAGATAGGAAATAGATTTAAAATAAATAGACACAGATTAAAACCATACTATGAGGGTAAAAGGCCAAATTTTAGAGAGATTTTAACGATCAGTCAACCTGAATGACACCTGAATAGGTCGGGATGACGACGTTAAACCAATCGCTTTATGGGAGGCAACCCATATTTATCTTTACTTTTATCACAATTATAGTAGTTTTTATTGAAATTATAGTTAGTTTGCGGTATTATTATACTCTACTACTCTTATTTACCCTTGAATCATCATAAAAATTGGATCCATAGAGGTTATTATGTGGAAGTATTAAGCTCTACTACTCTTAATTACCCTTGACATATCATAAAAATTGGATCCATGAAGAAAAATTGGAACACATTCGGATTAGAGCGAAACTGTACAAATTTTACCTTAGGTGCCGACGGTGCCCTCGACACCGCCGACGGCGGGTTTTTCTGGAGAGTCCAGATAAAATTAACACAAAGTCTCGTTGATGGTGCCATCAACCTCGCCGACGGCAAGACCGATGAATTGTCGGTTACTTGGGTTCAAATAATAGTTTTTGGCAGTTTGGGGGGGGATTATCTTTTTAAACTTAAAAATTCAATTTCTAGTACATGTTTTCCATCCAAAAATGAAGAGAAACTCCACTAATTTCATTTCTATGGCTTCCAATTCCTCTGATAATCCCAGAATGCAAGTTTTCAATTGGTGAAAGTTTATTAGTGCGGAAGCGCAGCGAATCTTCAACAAGTTGCTGACGAAGAAAAGATTAATCAAAGAACGAGGATTTGTAAATCGCAGATTGAATAATCCCACGACGGATATTGAAGAAACGATAGTGTGACAAAGATGGGAAGTGCTGTGCTACACTACCTCCGCTGTGGTTGTTCCAGTAGTGAAAGAATTTTATGTGAATTTACATGGAATCAACCAAGGAGTTATTTATGTGCAAGGAAGATGGATTACTTTCACTCCTGAACGGATCAACAAATTATATATGATAGAGAATTTTCCTATTTGCGACTATTCCAATTTTGTCTCAATGAGAAATCAGATGAATGAGATTTACCAATATTTAACGGATGAAACTGACGGCTGGGAAACAAGAGAAAACGAGTATGTTAGTTTTTTTGCGACACTCCTGAATCTGGTTTTGAAACATTGGCACTTTTTCATTTCTGAGAAACTGCTACCGACAATGAAGATCGGTAAAGTTTTTGAAGAAAGTGCCATTTTAAATTACTGCATCCAAAGGGGACTGCTGATTGACATTGGATCTATAATTGTGAAGTCGGTTTTAGGCCTGATCGTTCGTGGATCAACTTATGGGCTTGGACACCCCTCCACAATTTTCTCACTTTGTAGTCAGTTCCAAGTGTCCTATGAAAATTAGGAAAATGTACTACTACCTTGAAAGCCTTTGGATTTAACTGAGAGATTCCCAGTTTTTGAAGATGAAAATGACATGACAATTATAGTAGATCAAGCATCTCAGAAACTAGTTCAACCCTTAGTCCCTGATAAGTCTCTGGTGATCCTACGCCGAATCAAAAAAATTGGAAAATGAGGTACAAAATGTCATGAATGCGATTAATAATATCTCCGATTTCTTTGATCATCTAGACTGGAGGATGAAGGAACATTTTGAGCACTATGGACATTTTAAAGATAGCTTGATACAATTGATGAGGAGGATGAAGTTAATAGAAGAGGATTCCAATGCAGAATTTCCATTCCGACTACAACCTCTTCATTCATGTGCAATCAATGGGTGATCTCGAAGGAGAATCGAGTACCGAGTCTGAAGATTAGTAAATTTATATTACTACCTATCTGTCTATCTATGTATTTTGATTTGAACTTTATATTTGCTTTGCTTTAGAATTATGCTTTTAGATCTTTGTATAGTTGAGACTAAGCATAAGATGTTTTATTTTTAGCGTTTTGAGTGTTGTGGCTTGGATTGCGATGCTGAATTAATGTATTAAGGTTGAGAAAATACCAAACTTAGGTGTGTTATGTAACGCACATTGTACCCCTTGAAATTTATATATAAATGTGATGTTTTTTGTTGTGAAAGTTTATATGTGCTAAGTACATCATTTAGTCACTTAAAATTATGTCTATAATAATTAAAAAGATGTTGTTAAGGCTTGAAATTGACCGAAATCTTAAAAACCCGGAACTTGGACAAAATTAATAGAGCCCACCGACGACGCCCTTGACGCTGCCGACGACACCCTTGACGCTGCCGACGACGCCCTTGACGCCGCCAACGGCGCCCTTGACGCCTCCGATGGAGCCCTTGACGCCGCCGACTGTGGATTTTTCCCGAGACTAAAGTTCAAAATTCTAATAGAGCGCGTCGACGGCGCCATCGACCCCGCCGACGGCGAGATCATGAAAAATACATTTAACCATGACTTTGACCAGTCAACCGACACTATTCATCATCCCCTTCCTGCTAAAAATGCCATTTTTGACCTAGAGCTCGAGAGATTTTGGATTAGGAGGCGATTTCAAGGATTTTTGACACCGGATTTAATCATCTCTAGGTAAGAGCTTCACTCCAAACTAAAAATATTTAATTTTCATCATGGATTTCTTCCTCATTGAGGAGATCCGAAAAATTGAGAATGTGAAGAAAATTTTGGAAGAAATTCATGGATCTTAATGTTGAACTCTTTGAATTATCATTGGAAGGCATGATTTGCATAATTGAAGTAATTTTTGGAATACCATTGGAAGCCATGATTTGCATATTTAAAGTAATTTTTGGAATTTTTCTATAATTTGATTAGATTGAAATGGCTCCACGTCAAAAGTGAATAGTTGAGTTCGACAAGTCTCGCTTCGTCAATGCGATGACTCAAACAAAATTTACTTTCATATTTAAAGGAAAGAAGTACATACAAGATCAAGTTTTTGAAAGTCCGGGAGGAGAAATCGATCGAGTTATTGCCAAGCGGAGGTGTGAAAACTTTTGTTACACCACTAATAAAGCTGATGCAAATGTTGTAAAGGAGTTATACACCAATGTGATTTATTCTAATGACGGAATCGTTCAAGTGCGTGGATTTCCTGTTGAGTTTACTGCCGCTCGCATCAATACTTTTTTATGAAGTCCTAGACTCTTACAGCTGCCAATATAAATCCTTTAGTACGATGGAAGGCCCCCTCAATGATGTGATCAATTTTCTCACTGATGGGAAAGGAACGTGGAAGATAAAGCAGCGAGAACAGGTAAATTTTTCTGCTTTCATGCTGAATGCCACTTCTAAGGCGTGGCACTATTTCATTTCCTCTACTCTGTTACCGACCTATCACCATAGTGAAGTAACTAGAGATATCACTATTTTATTTCCTCTACTCTGTTACCGACCTATCACCATAGTGAGGTAACAAGAGATAGTTATTCTGAATTTCTGTATTAAGAATAGTAGAACTATAAATGTGGGGAGAATAATTCTTAAGAATATCTAAATTTTTGTATTCAAAATAGTAAAACTATAAATGTGGGGAGAATAATTCTTAAGAATATATTGGCGTGACACTATTTCATTTTCTCTACTCTGTTACCAACTTATCACCATAGTGAGGTAACTAGAGATAGAGCTATTCTGAATTTTTATTCAGAATAGTAGAACTATTAATGTGGGGAGAATAATTCTTAAGAATATATTGACTATGAAAGGAGTTAGACTAGTGGAGGTCTAGGACATCCTGAACTTATTTATACAATTTAAAACTTTTTGGAGTAGAAAGTGGAAATGAAGAATGGGTTTACCCTATGAAACCCATTAGTGAGGCTATATTGAAGACTTATGAATCCCATGAGAAATGGAGAACTGGAAGTAGAAGTCAAGAGCCTTTTACTAGTAGAGATGTCCTATCTACAAGTTATGACCTTCCACCTTCTAGTTCCTCTACCCTCTCTGATTTGATGAATGAGTTACTTGCAGCGAAAGAGCATATAATTGATAAATGAAAGGATTGGAGGTTTAGAACGTCGACACGCTATGATAGTGAGTACCTACAAAGACATTTAAATTTTGAGGCAGCTTATTATGAAGCTCAGGTCCGACACTACAGGGGTGAGCCTGATGTTACGTTTCCTGAGTGCCTGGTATACTCAGTATCAGCCCAATCCATCTGCTGATTAAGGCAAAGAAGATATAGCTTGAGATTTTGATATTGAATGAAGTTGATGTGCTTATATTTATACTTTTATTTTTGTAATCTGTTTGTAATAGAAATGGATGTTTGTGTATTTGGACTTTCATTTTTACTATTCTGTGTACTTGGATAATTTTAATTTTTGTTAAAAAGTTAATGTTATGGTTAAATGTGCATGTGTAGTTTAATAGATGTTGAGTAGAATTTTGGATTGTAATGTGATTTTTATTTCGCATTTTAATTTTAATTGTTTAGTATTGTGGTTATGTTAGGAAATGTTGTTCTTATTTAATGTTTTAGTTTTATACTTATTTCAAAATTTAATTACCCACAAATTTCTCTAATAATTTATATGTGTAGGAAGCTCCTAATATTACAGACTAGGTGAAGTAAAAATTTGAGAAGACCTGCAGAAATTTCAGAATGATGAGAATGCCTACAATACTGTAGTATGATTTATATTTATAGTCTTTCTTTCCAACTGTATTATTTCATATTTAAAAATTTAAGTTTGGGGGAGGGAAGAAAAAGATTAACTATTAAATGTCCTCTATTTCAATATTTTCAAAAAATATTTATATGATTTTATGTAGTGAATTTAATTTAAGTAACTATATTTTTGTAACTATTTAAATATTATGGTAGATTTAAAGAAATATTTTTGTAANTTTCTGAATTTATATTTTACTGCAGTAGATCATAACTTTTATGTAGTACTAAAATTACTTGAGGACAAGTAATAGTTAAGTTTGGGGGATTTTGACCCAAGGAAAATATATTGAGATTTTCATACCTATTTTATACTATTTTTGATGATATTACACTTTAAAGAAAGGTTTTTTTGATGTTTTGTTGCATGAATGATGAATTAAGGTCATTGGAGCAAAAAGATGCAAAAAGGAGAGAATTTGGAACAAAAAGAACCAAAATGTGGAAATTTAAACTAGGCCATCGACGGCGCCCTCGACCCCACCGAGAACGAGTTTTTCTCGAGCCTACAGGACAATATTCTTCAGAAGTCCGCCGATGGCGCCATCGAGGCCACCGACGGCGAGCTCGGCGGTTATGCCTACTCAAGCTTTGGATAAGGCCAAATTTTGAACGGATGCTTAGGCAACTCTTGGGAAAGCTCAAACACAACTTTAAAAGATTATTTTAGCTGAAAATTGGAGAGCCTGGAGAAGCGGGAAAGAATCTAGGGAGTAAAGGAAGTGCTAGAGAGAGTTCCTAGAGANCTAATCTTCACTTGAAAAAGGAAAAAGAAAGGATTGAAAACAATCCCTGAACATAAAAGAAAAATTCATAGGATTGAAAGCAATCCAAATGAAAAGAGAAAAGAAAGAAAAAAATTATGGAAGTGAGGATAAGCTTGAGGATATGCCTAATCAAAAATTGGCTTCACTCGACCTACCTAAAGGGAAAACTTAAATATATTCCTGAACTTATATTTATGGACTAGGTCTTTTACTAGTAGAGTTCTCATGAAGTTCCTATCTTTTGGATATTCTAAGTGACTTA
>JXCR01143466.1:23990-38869 GCA_002079205.1 Phalaenopsis hybrid cultivar
ACTAATTTTTATGGGCATTTATTGAATCTAAAATTCATTTTAATTGTTCACCAAATCCAATTGAATCTTAAATGAGTACTTCTTCATTTAATGGTCAAAATATAAAAAAAAGTATATCATTTTTTTTTTTTTTTGGCATTTAAATAAATACCATACAATTCTTATGTATTTGCATTTCTATCTAAACTTTAATATTTACATGCTCATAACACATAAATGTTAATATCACAACAAAATTATCATTTTATTTATGTTTTAAACGCGAAATATACATTTCCATGCATAGATTTATGACACCAAAAATGTTATATACATAAATATAACAGTTTAGATATGTAAATACATAAGAATTTATGGCATGAATGTTTACTTTCCCTTTTTTTTTTTTTTTTTTGAAAATTTACATCCCTAGCACATAATTCCCATGTATTTACATTCTCACACATAAACATTCATATTCACATACACTACTCTTTGTTTGTTTTTGTTTTTTTGGAGATATGACTTGCATCCCTAGCACATAATATTTATCTCATTTTTTAAAAAATGATAATAATGTTTTTGAGTGTTATATGTGTAAATATTAAAATCTAGGCATGAAAAATGTAAATGCATAAGAAATTACGTACCATGCATGTAAATGCTCCCCTTTCTTTTCGCGCCACGCATGTGAGTCTATAAAGTTTTCATCAAAATGCAATGAACCATTGCAAAATGCATCAAAAAAAGTGCTGCAGAATAAAATGTGCAGAGGGAAATAATTTTCAAAAGAATGCAATTTTCTTGTTCTTATTATTATTTTTATTAAATATTACAACATGGTATGGAAGTCCGCAGGCAAAGACGTATGGAAAAAATATTACATCATGACTCCGGATGCATTCGGAGTCCAATGGTGAGGCGTGTGTGTCAAACGGGCCCCATCATTCTTAACACTGGTTGCGATGGAGCCCACTTGAAACGTGGCGCCCCACCATTGGACTCCTAACGCAAACTCCATTAGGAGTCCTGATGTAATATTATCTCAGTCGCATGAAGCATCCTACACCCAATATATTCTCGTGCTTAGAAATAAATCATAATTTAAAAAAAAAATTTGAAATCCACCGACTAAGTCGAGGGACGGTTATAAATAATGTTAAGAATTATTTGAATAAAAAATTAGGATTAGGTTTTGTTCTAATTAATTTGTTGTTATTTGTAAACAAATTAATACCTTCTTGAATATAATAAGGCTTACATTCATAACTGTTTCTTATCACTCATGTCCTACTCTATTTATCTTTATTTTTTTAAAAAATGAAATACATATTTTCATGCATAGCTTTAAAGCACCAATGTATTATATATATANCATAGCTCCGGAGGAGAATCTCGGTGCCTTCCCAGTCTATCCTATTGTTTGGCTTTAACTTTGAGGAGAAAAATTTAAGTATTTCATCCTGCCAATTTTATTAATTTAGGGCTTACATTTGTGTAAGGCAATAACACAAATAGCCTCAAAGATGTGAGGATTTAGGTCGCGACAAACGACAACCTCAGAATTCTAAAATGAGTTAGGGCTCATATTATACAACAGAGCTGTACAAATGCCTAAAGTGAGATGAGGATTTATGTTGCATAAGCAGACAACCTCAAAGTCCTATAGCTTTGTTGTTTAATTCTAAAGAAGGTAGTTGGTTTAGCTAATGTAGATAGATTTTTGCTGTTGAAGATAGTCGTGCTGCCCACCATGCTAGCTCCAAGCTCATCGTCGTGGTGAGTTTAAGTTTTCTAGGGTGTCAAGTTATGATGTCAAATCAGGTGGCCCTATGGTTGAAGTTCTTTCAATTTTTATGGGGGGATGTTAAAGTTGATTAGAGCAACGTCAATTAGGATCCCAAGGTTCCTTTGTTCAGACACCACTATTTTCTATTGGATTCACTTAGTCTAAATGAATTTACTAAACTCAACTTAATGATTTCATTTAGACAGTGGGAAGCCTTGGTAGCAATCGTAGGTTACCTCCTCTGAGGGGTTCCCAGTCATCCGATAGAGACATCTTAATTTAGTTGCAGTTATTGATTTATGTGATGTGTGTGATTAAATTTTGAGTTGTTTTATATTCTTAATATTGTGGCAGTGAATTTTATCTTGGTTGATTTTAACTTTGGTTTTGGTTTTGGTTTTGTGGCTATCCTGAAAGTTTTAGCTTTCATGCATGGTGACATTGTTGTTTAGCATGCATGTTTGTATTAACATTAAAAGTGCAGTATGAAAGTACAAGAAAGACTATGCTATAAACTGTAAAATCGTACCTGGCGAGTTTTCTCATTCCACCACCTGAAACTTAAAATGCATGTTAAGGCAGTTCATGTAGAGGCCAAAAAGTAATGTTTTGGTAGTTTTCCTAACCTTATGTCATATATTGGTGGGTCCTTAGGAGTTTAATTAAGAATGATTTTGTTAAGCAAAGCATTTTAAGTTTAGTAGACCTCTGAGGTATCCAACAAGTTAAGAGGAAGAAGCAGGTCCATGCTTCNGCGATTCAACTGGAGTAGAGATTGGAGTAAATTGGGCTGCAAGATCTATTAGATTCATGGAAAATGATATGTCATCGAGTACTTAAAATATCTACCACAATGGTGAAAAAGACGTTGATTCATTAGGTTGTTACATGTCACATTAAGATCGAGGTAGATACATTTGATGAAAAAGGAAAAGTTAGCTTGTAGTGAAACGAGATAATAGATGTGTTATGCTCTTTAAAATTTGAGAAAGTTATTGATGATGATGAATGCCTTAGAGAGATGTCAGAAAGAAATTTGTTAAAGATGAACCAAAATACTTGTGGCTTGATCTAAAATTGATTATCTCAGGAGATCAAATATTGGGCAATGATGGAAACTTCTACATGAAAATTATGGATGATGGTGGAGAACAAATATTTCACAAAGTGCATAGAAAATTATCTTCATATGAAATGTAGACTCTACAGGTTTCAGGTGAGACGTTGGGTAATTATTGATGAACACTTGAATGATTTTACAAAGCTTTTAACAAATACAATAAATCTGGATGAGGAGCTTAGAGATGAAGACAATGCACTTATTCTATTAAATTTGCCCCCGGATGACTCCGAAAACTTCATAATGACACTCATTTAAGGGAATAAAATCTTTAATTATGTTGAGGTGACCACGACTTTGTTGAACTATAAGTTTCGTTGAAGGGATAAAGAGTAAGCAAAGAAAGGGTTTGTTGAGGTACGTGCACTCCAACACCGCAAACTTAAGAAAAAGAAGAATTGGGCAAAAAAGGGTGGCAATGGCGATACTTCTCAAAAGCAGGACAAGCCTCATGGGCCCAGTCTTCGGAAAAATCAGTGTACTTTTTTGTTTAGCGACAAATCTCACATTTTCCGACGGTTTTATGATGGCTGATGTATTAAGTTATTTCTGAAGGACATGCTATCACTTATGAATAGTAGATTAGTTTCCGATTGTTTTTATTATAACTGATGCATTTCTCTGTGAGTTATAAGCATATAATAATTGACGACCATATGTTGTTGGTTATTTACGAACCCGTCATTTGAAGGGGTGTTAACCTACAATGAATGTCGTTGGTATTAATGTTAATAAAATATAGAGTTCAAGTCATTTATTAGTCGTCTGAAAGAATCCTACACCACCAAAATTCTCTGCGCCCCTGAACTTGTCAAAATCCCCCAATCGGAAATAATCCTATTCCCTTGACTCTCATGTACATAATGATAAAACTGGACCCAGGAGAAGAAAATGCAATCTTCATTGGCTTTAGGCATGGAGTCGAAGGTTTCAAACATTATGATCAGGTAAAGAAGAATATTGTCCTTAGCGGGAATGTCATATTTAAGAAGGTGATCTTGTTGACGCCTGAGAACTCGAAGCAGACAGAGAGTTTTATTGGGACCATTGGTATGTAGCAGAATTTAAAGTTTGATGCAACTTCATTTGTTCCACAGAATNATATATGAAGATAATTTTTCCTTGTTTAAATGGAGAGAAAAGCCATCCCCAACAGAGTTGCCAGAAGCTGTCGACACTATTTTGGTTTTGGGGGGGTTGCCCGTAAGAAGCTGTCGGCCGCCGGAATTGAAATCTCGTCGCTCGCTTCGGAAGGATGTTTATGTTTATAAAAATGGAGATCAAACTAACCTCATATTTTTCATAGTTTAAATGAAAGAGCATTACACCTCAAACTCTATATCTATCCCAAAGGATAAACTCAAGACTTGAGGATGAGGCTCAATCAAATAAACTAAACAAGGTATGACGTCCGTTTGGTCTGCAAAACTATTTAATTTGCCGACAATTTCCCCTATTTAATATGAAGAATTAAATAGGGTTTATATTAAGCTAGGTTCGAGAAAAGTTTCCTGTAAGGGCAAGCCCCTACAGTTAATTACATCTTAAATGATCGAAGTCATCTAAGAAAACTCTCGATAAAAATCAAGAAATATTATCTTCAAAGAATTCAAAGGAAAGGACTTTTTGATGAAATCAGACAAAGAGGTGTGAAAGGGGAATGGTTCAAATTTGGTACATTTATTATGGAATCTAAAGAAGGAAGGACTAGGGGATGACATAGCTCCGAAGGAGAATCTCGGTGCCTTCTCAGTCTATCCTATTGTTTGACTTTAACTTTGAGGAGAAAAATTTAAGTGTTTCATCCTGCCAATTTTATTAATTTAGGGCTTACATTTGTGTAAAGCAATAACACAAATAGCCTCGAATATGTGAGGATTTAGGTCGCGACAAACGACAACCTCGGAATTCTAAAATGAGTTAGGGCTCATATTATACAACAGAGCTATACAAATGCCTAAAGTGAGATGAGGATTTATGTTGCATAAGCAGACAACCTTGAAGTCCTATGGCTTTGTTGTTTAATTCTAAAGAAGGTAGTTCGTTTAGCTAATGTAGATAGATTTTTGCTGTTGAAGATAGTCGTGCTGCCCACCATGCTAGCTCCAAGCTCATCATCGTGGTGAGTTTAAGTTTTCTAAGGTGTCAAGTTATGATGTCAAATCAGGTGGCCCTATGGTTGAAGTTCTTTCAATTTTTATGGGGGGATGTTAAAGTTGATTAGAGCAACGTCAATTAGGATCCCAAGGTTCCTTCGTTCAGGAACCATTATTTTCTATTGGATTCACTTAGTCTAAATGAATTTACTAAACTTAACTTAATGAGTTCCATAATTTTATTTAGACCGTGGGAAGCCTTGGTAGCAATCGTAGGTTACCTCCTCTGAGGGGTTCCCGGTCATCCGATAGAGACATCTTAATTTAGTTGCAGTTATTGATTTATGTGATGTGTGTGATTAAATTTTGAGTTATTTTATATTCTGAATATTGTGGCGGTGAATTTTATCTTGGTTGATTTTAACTTTGGTTTTGGTTTTGTGGCTATCCTTAAAGTTTTAGCTTTCATGCATGGTGACATTGTTGTTTAGCATGCATGTTTGTATTAACATTAAAAGTGTAGTATGAAAGTACAAGAAAGACTATGCTATAAACTGTAAAATCGTACCTGGCGAGTCTTCTCATTCCACCACCTGAAACTTAAAATGCATGTTAAGGCAGTTCATGTAGAGGCCAAAAAGTAATGTTTTGGTAGTTTTCCTAACCCTATATCATATATTGGTGGGTCCTTAGGAGTTTAATTAAGGATGATTTTGTTACGCAAAGCATTTTAAGTTTAGTAGACCTCTGAGGTATCCAACAAGTTAAGAGGAAGAAGCAGGTCCATGCTTCCCTCTTATCACCTGGTGAAAAGCCTCGAGTTCGTTTAAACTTATTATATTGCTTAATAATTCACCCTATGAACACCCTAATGCTCAATGAACATTGATGTCCTAACTATCCCTAAGAGTAGGGTAATTTTCATTTGTAATTTAATTTTGAAGATTATGTGAATGAAGACCCTTAAAGGGGGCAAGCTAGTGTTGTTGGAACACTTAGCCAAATTTTAATCTTAATTGGGCTTGTAGTGTTTTAAAGGTCTTAAATTTTGGTTATGTTTTCTTTTTTAATCCTCATTTAATCAATCTTAATTTAACTTAGATCACTACTAAGCCCTTAAGACCTAGGTGAGTGTCTTAACTAATTTTGAAAAGGTCAAGTTTTAGGTGATCATGATTCATTATTTGAATTTCATTTGAACCTCAAATAACGGTATTAAATTGATTTATTACTGACTTCAAAAGTCATACACCAAAGTCCTAGGTTCTTTTAATTTTAATAAACCTCCAAATTTTAATAATTTAGAAATTTATTAATTTATCCTTTNATAACTAATTTTGAAAAGGTTAAGTTTTAGGTGATCATGATTCATTATTTGAATTTCATTTGAAGCTCAAAAAACGGTATTAAATTGTTTTATTACTGACTTCAAAAGTCATAAACCAAAGTCCTAGGTTCTTTTAATTTTAATAAACCTCCAAATTTTAATAATTTATTAATTTATTAATTTATCCTTTTAATTAGGAAAGTGAGGTGGGGTTCTACCAATTAATCCCTATTTAATTTCAGTCTTGCAAACAAGTTAATTAAGATCAGAGGTTGACCATTTCCCTCCTCTAATTAAGCCTAAATGTTAACTAAGGCCAAATTTGAAAAATTACACTTTTGCCCCTAAGGCTCTAACACTTCATAATTTGTCAAATTCAAGTCAAATGACTTTGAAATNATCTAATTAAGCCTAAATGTTAATTAAGGCCAAATTCATAAAATTACACTTTTGCCCCTAAGGCTCTAACACTTCATAATTTGTCAAATTCAAGTCAAATGACTTTGAAATTTTTATCCTACCTAATTCATGGGTCAATTAAGACATCAAAGGAGAAAATGTGATTTTCCAAAATTTACTTTAATTTATATAATTATTTTCATGCAAAAATGGGATTTCTCAAAGAAAATTTTTTAACTTAACCAAGGTGAAGCCTGATCACTTCAAAGTCTTACTAGATGTGGACCTAGACCAAAGAGCCATTTGGACAAAGTTTCATGATTTTTTGAATTTCATTTAAATTACTAGAATTATTTTAAGTTATGGGGTATTCATTAAATATAAAATATTTTAAATGGGGAAAAATAAGTTTTGCATTTTCAAAAAATCTCCCTAAGGTCAGAGAATCCAAGGAAGCAAATTTTATATTTTTCTAATTTTTATTTGATTTATTATAATTATTTTAGTGGAAATCCATTTTTTAGCCTTTAAAAATTATTTTAAGCTTCAAAATACCATATCTTTATTTAGAAAAAATTAGAAAAAATATTCCAATTGTTTCTAAGTGCTTTGAAAATGATTTATAACATTTCCATGAATTTTATTATTTTTACGATTTTTATGAATTTTTAATTATTTTAAATATTTAAAAATAGGCTAAAAATGAAGTTTTTATTTCAAATACCATTTTATTTTTACAAAATTTCCCTGATCACAGAGAACTCAAAATTTTTTTAGTTATATTTTGATCATTAAAAATCATTTTAGTGCCAAAAAGGATATTCAACTTGAAAAATCAATTTAGGCCATCAAATGGACTCAAAGTGGTTTAAAATTTTTATGGGGAGTTCTATGGATCTTAGATAATAGTAGAGATAAAAAATCAAGTCATTTTGATGTTTATATTATCCAAAATTAATTATCTTAATGATTTAGGGTTTATTAGTTTAGGTGCATTTTAAATGACTTGGCTAATGAGAGATTTTCCTAATGGTTCTCTGGTCATAGTAAACCTTCCAAAATTTTCATGGATTTTTATAAGCAACATGCTAATTATTATGATTAATTTAAGCAAATAATGTGCATAAACTTAAAAAATNCAATTATTTTCATGCAAAAATGGGATTTTTCAAAGAAAATTTTTTAACTTAACCAAGGTGAAGCCTGATCACTTCAAAGTTTTACTAGATGTGGACCTAGACCAAAGAGCCATTTGGACAAAGTTTCATGATTTTTTGATTTCATTTAAATTATTAGAATTATTTTATGTTATGGGGTATTCATTAAATATAAAATATTTTAAATGGGGAAAATTAAGTTTTGCATTTTCAAAAAATCTCCCTAAGGTCAAAGAACCCAAGGAAGCAAATTTTATATTTTTCTAATTTTTATTTGATTTATTATAATTATTTTAGTGGAAATCCATTTTTTAGCCTTTAAACATTATTTTAAGCTTCAAAATACCATATCTTTATTTAAAAAAATTAGAAAAAATATTTCAATTGTTTCTAAGTGCTTTGAAAATGATTTATAACATTTCCATGAATTTTATTATTTTTGCGATTTTTATGAATTTTTAATTAATTTAAATATTTAAAAATAGGCTAAAAATGAAGTTTTTATTTTAAATACCATTTTATTTTTATAAAATTTCCCTGATCACAGAGAACTCAAAATTTTTTGAGTTATATTTTGATCATTAAAAATCATTTTAGTGCCAAAAAGGATATTCAACTTGAAAAATCAATTTAGGCCATCAAATGGACTCAAAGTGATTTAAAATTTTTATGGGGAGTTCTATGGATCTTAGATAATAGTAGAGATAAAAAATCAAGTCATTTTGATGTTTATATTATCCAAAATTAATTATCTTAGTGATTTAGGGTTTATTAAGTTTAGGTGCATTTTAAATGACTTGGCTAATGAGAGATTTTCCTAAAGGTTCTCTGGTCATAGTAAACCTTCCAAAATTTTCATGGAATTTTATAAGAAACATGCTAATTATTATGATTAATTTAAGCAAATAATGTGCATAAACTTAAAAAATATCGATCTCTTTCTAGAGGTCTCCTCTAACTTTGGAAAAATCAGGGAATGTTCTCCTTGACAGTGGCTACAACATGCCAAAAATTAAAGCCATGGTAAAATGCCTATATGCATGGAGAATCAATAGAATCAAGACAATTTTTAATTAAATAAAAATAAAACATGCATCAAATGGACTTCAAATTATTTCCACATTGTTCTCCTCTATNTAGGGAATGTTCTCCTTGACAGAGGCTACAACATGCCAAAAATTCAAGCCATGGTAAAATGCCTATATGCATGGAGAATCAATAGAACCAAGATAATTTTTAATTAAATAAAAATAAAACATGCATCAAATGGACTTCAAATTATTTCCACATTGTTCTCCTCTATTCATTAAGCAAGAGGGTATTTTTATTTTATATTTTGTGATTTTTCTACACCAAGATATGAATTTTTAATGTTAAGGGTGATTTTCTGAATTATTTAAATCCCTATTTATCTATTTAAACGCGGCGCTGACGGATCCTAGTCAGGTTCAAAGATCCACGCGGTGCTCTCCCATTTGATGCCACCGCCCATGCTAGCAGCCAGGCGTCCCACGATTCATGTAAAGAAGCGTTGTCTAGCTTTATCTTGACCATTCATTCGATACACACTTGATTGAACGGTGCTCCGTCATCATCCCCGTAGGCCTAACCTGAGAACCGTCCATATTCAAGGCTTGATATCTGACAAAAGGAAAATATGTTGAGATTTTCATACCTATTTTACACTGATTTGGATGATATTGCAGTTTAAAGAAATATATTTTCGATGTTTTGTTATAATTATGTTGAATTATGGTCATTTGAGCAAAAAGATGCAAAAATGAACAAATTTGGAGCGAAAAAGACAAAAATATGATGATTTGAACTAGGGCACCGACAGCGAGATTTTCCCGAGAGTCCTAACAAATATTTTAGAAGGCCTGCCGATGGCGCCCTCGAGGTCGTTGACGGTGAGATTGACTGTTATCTCAACAAGTGCATTGAATGTGGATGATTTTTGAAGGTTTTCTTAGGAAACTCTTGGAAAAACTCTTCTACAACTTTAAAATAAGATTTTGTCCGATAATTGGAGAGGAGTTCGAAGGTTTGAACAGCATCCAAGAGTTCCATTAGTGTGTAGTCAGTCTAATTTATGGTTATATTGTGAGGAATTCTTTGAGAGATTGTAAGAGTAGAGGGAAAGTGAGAGATTTCTTCATCCTTGCCGCTTCAAAGAAGAATACTGTGTGCGGTAAAGGAAGGATGACATTCAGAGGAACTTCGAGGAGTTTGTTTGGGGAGAAATTAGAGATAAGTGTTATTTACTTGTTGTAGTTTGTATGACTTTGTTTTTATATATAAATTTTGAGTTTTGTCGTTTCTTCCCCATGAGTTCTGAGTAGTTTTCTCTATCTTTCTCCTTGTCTTGAGATTTTGTGAAATGGTGACCATGAGTTCTAAGTAGTTTTCTCTGTCTTTCTCCTTATCTTGAGATTTTGTGAAATGGTGATTTGTAACGGTTGAGCCTTGAAAATCTATAGAAGTTGGATGATCTTTTCACTTCAATCTAGCCAATTAATTTGTTAAAATATATTGAGTTTTACAACTAAAGTGAAGATTACATCCAAGATTCAGGGAGGTTAAGCCCTTGGAAGTTGGGTGCAAATAAATAGGGAAATAATATTATCGGGCATAGATTTGGAAACCTTGGAAGTTGGGTGCAAATAAATAGGAAAATAATATTATCGGGCGTAGAATTGGAGATTGTCTCAGAAGTTGGGTGCAAATACATAGAAAAATAAATTTATCGGGCGTAGAATTGGAGATTTTAGAGTGACAGACTAAAATCTCCAATTCGGTCCTATCGTTTGGGTGTTGAAGTGTAGATGTTAGCCTTCAGGTGAGGGAAACATGGGAGCTCCAAAGTGAGAGCCGGTATCCTCTCAGCCTAGCCGTAGATTCAGTAAACAAGCTTAGGATTAGTCAATGTTCTTTATGCCTGGACCAAATGGTAAAGAAAAAGTATGCTCTTATTTGACACAATCTAATTTGAATTGATTCATTTTATCCATTCACTTTAATTTCTTGATAAAGAGAAGGATGCTTTCTTATATATTGAATTTCACATTAGAAACTTTATTAGTAGAATTAATTATTTAAGTGTTATTAAAATTACATATTTATTTCAATTGCCTATTAGTGACAAATAAACAATTTGAATTATATTGTTGTGATTAAGTATTGCTTTTCTAAAATCTTAGTTCATACCCTCTAATATTACTCCCTATGAGATCGATATCTAGGACTCCATTAGATCCCTGTATTACTTGAGTGATACGTATACTTGCATTGATAAGTGTGACTTTACCATTATTGAACATTTTTTATATACATCTTTATGGAATTTATAATTGTTGTCAAGTTTTTGGTGCCGTTGCTGAGGAATTAAATCTTCTAGCAACATTATTAAATACTTGTATTTTTAAGCATATATAAAATCACTGTCAAGTTCTTGGCTCCATTGTCAGGGATTAAACAAGAATCATAATTAGAGTAACGGACAAATTAGGACTATTAGAAAAATTTTACTAGAATTGCAACTTATTTTCATATTTAGTTAACTGTTTTTCTGTGTACTGATTTCAATTGTATGCGTAAATTCGGACGTGAAAATCTTATACCCTACGATTCAGAATTAAAAGACACTGTTAGAAGAATTAGAAAATTAAGAAGAGAACCTAGAAATCCTGACATAATGGAAAATAACGTAAACAATCAAGGAATTGGAAATGAACACCAACCTAGACCTCTACGAGATTATGCAAATCCTACAACAAATGAAATTCATTTATCTATCCAAAATTCTGATGTAGCTGCTAATTCATTTGAGCTTAAACCTGCTATTATCTAAATGGTACAAAACAATCAATTCGGAGGTACACCTAATGAAGATCCTAATTTACACCTCAGTAGTTGTTTAGAACTTTGTGGTACCTTTAAATATGACAGAGTTTTGTATGATGCTGTTAGACTTAGACTTTTTTCCTTTTTCATTGAGGGATAAGGCTAAGATGTGGTTAAATTCATTAGCACCTTGATCTATGAGAACTTGGGGAGAACTTTCACAGAAATTTCTATCCAAATATTTCCCTCTATCAAAAACTGCTAAACTTAAAAATGACATAACATCTTTTTATCAGATTGATGGAGAGTCGATATATGAAGCTTGAGAGAGATTTAAAGATCTTCTTAGGAAGTTCCTCATCATTCATTACCAGATTGTTTGACAATTCAAACTTTTTTTAATAGATTAGTGGGATCACTTAGATCGATTATAGATGCTGCGACTAGTAGTTCTTTAATGTCAAAACCTTTTGATGAGGCTTATTCGTTAATAGAAGAGATGGCTACAAACAATTTACAATGGCCCTCTGAAAGGGTAAATCCTAAAAGAGTAGCTAGTATCCATGATTCTGATGTAATATCTATGTTAGCTTTGCAGATTGCTGCAATATCAAGGAAATTAGATTATTATGGAATGAATTATTCTCCAACACCTACTATGATGGAAGAGAATTCATTTTAGATCATTATGGGATGAATTATTCTCCAACGCTTCCTATGATGGAAGAGAATTCATCTGGATAATTTGTGGATGTTCAACCTTTGTACGAGACTTTAAATGCTATTAATAATAGACCCAACAACCCTTATTCGAACTATAATAACCCAGGTTGGAAGAATCATAAAAATTTTAATTGGAATAACAATTCTTCTACAAATCAAAAATGAGTGAACAACCCAGTGAACCCATTAGGAAATTCATCCAACTATGGAAATGCTAATTATAGACCTTCTTATCCTGCAGGATTTAACAATAACACTCAATTTAAGGAAAAGAAGTTGTCTATGGAAAAGATGATGATAAACATGGGTCAACAATCGCAGAATCAAGGAAACCAATTACAAATTCAAGGAAATCAGTTACAAAATCAAAGAACTACTATTAAGAATATTAAAAATCATTTAGAGCATATTACTACTGTGCTTAGTAACTGAACATTAGGAACTTTTTCTAGTATTGTGGAACTAAATCCTAAAGATCAAGGAAATGAACAAATAAAAGCAATACAGTTACAAAGTGGAAAATAACTGGAAACAAGAGCACAGAAAGAAACGGAAATAAAAAAAGAGATAGTGGATACAAAAAAAAAGGATCATGAATACCCAGATTTAGAATATCCACTTACACCAAAGAAAATTACTGTGGAGAAACCTCCACCACCGTTTCCTCAAAGATTCAAACAACACAAAAAGAATAAACAATTTTCTAAGTTTTTAGAAACTCTTAAGAAATTAAAGGTAAATATTCCCTTCGTATAAGCTTTAGAGCAAATGCCCAATTATGTATAGTTTATGAAAGATATTTTAAATAAGAAAAGGAAGTTCACTGATAATGAAACTATTGCACTTAACAAAGAGTGTAGTGCAATTATTCAGAAAAAGCTTCCTGAAAAATTAAAAGATCCAGGTAGTTTCACTATACCGTGTGCTATCGGTGAAAATTTATTTGGAAGAGCTTTATGTGATTTGGGTGCCAACATTAATATCATGCCTCTATCAATCTTCAAAAGATTAGGATTAGGAGAAGTCTCACCTACTTTTGTAACTCTTCAATTAGCGGATCGTTCAGTTACTTATCCTAAGGGAGTTATAGAAGATGTGTTAGTAAAAGTTGATAAATTTATATTTCCTGTGGATTTCGTTGTTTTAGATATGGAGGATGATAAAGAAATACCTATCATTTTAGGGAGACCGTTTTTAGCTACTGGAAAAGNATTTGGAAGAGCTTTATGTGATTTGGGTGCCAACATTAATATCATGCCTCTATCAATCTTCAAAAGATTAGGATTAGGAGAAGTCTCACCTACTTTTGTAACTCTTCAATTAGCGGATCGTTCAGTTACTTATCCTAAGGGAGTTATAGAAGATGTGTTAGTAAAAGTTGATAAATTTATATTTCCTGTGGATTTCGTTGTTTTAGATATGGAGGATGATAAAGAAATACCTATCATTTTAGGGAGACCGTTTTTAGCTACTGGAAAAGCTATGATAGATGTTCAAAAGGGAGAATTAACTATGAGAGTTAACTATTAAGAAGTAACTTTTAACATTGTAAAATCTATGAAATACCCTGCTGTTTAAAGAGATAATAAATATTTTTGCATGGAAGTTAGTGAACATCTATTGAACGAGCATTTTAAAGAACATTTTGAAGAGAAAGAACAATTTGAATAGTGATGAAGTTATTTTGTATGAAATAGAAAATGAAGAATTAGATTATGTTTAGGGAAGATTTGAGATGCTGGATATTACATAAAATACTGATAAAAATCTAGTTCTGTCAATTATAAAATCACCTGAACTTGAGTTGAAAATATTTCCCAACCACTTGAAGTATGTGTTTCTAGGAAACTCATCTACACTACCTATTATTATATCTTCAGACTTAAATGATTTGCAAGAGCAAAGACTTTTAGATACATTAAAAAGAAATAAGAAAGTTTTTGGTTGGACCTTAGATGATATTAAGGGAATCAGTCCTTCGATCTGTATGCACAGAATTATACTAGATGAACAATTTAAACAAAGAGTTGATCCACAAAGGAGATTAAACCCATAGATGAAAGAAGTAGTTAAGAAGGAAATTTTGAAATGGTTAGACACTAGAATTCTATATCCTATTTCAGATAGTGCTTGGGTAAGTCCAATTCATTGTATTCCTAAGAAAGGAGGAGTGACTGTTGAAACAAAAGAGAATAATGAATTAATACCTATCAGACAAGTTTCTGGGTGGTGCATTTGCATTGATTATAGAAAATTAAACACTGCCAGTAGGAAAGATCACATCACTTTATCTTTTTTAGACCAAATAGTCGATAGACTTGCTGGGCACAAATATTTTTATTTTTTAGATGGATATACCGGTTACCATCAAATTCCTATTGCCCCTAAGGATCAAGAAAAGACAACATTTACTAGTCCTTTTGGAACTTTTACTTTTTGAAGAATG
>JXCR01143467.1:0-30489 GCA_002079205.1 Phalaenopsis hybrid cultivar
AGAACAAAGTTTACTAAACTAATTTCTAAAATTCAAAGTTAAATTTACTAAGACTAAACAAATTTTTTTGACGAAGAGTTTAAATTTAAGAAATCATCATTCTCCTTTACAATGAGTATATGGATTGTGAAGAAATTAAAATTATTTAAAAATATATAAAAATTGTTTTGTGCCAAATAGGAGCAATCTTACTCTTTACCCTCTTCTGAGTGCTATAAAGAACATTTACTAATCCAGAGTTTGGTCCCTAATTCCGTAGTTAGGCTGGGAGGATATCAGCTGCCACTCCAGAGCTCCCACTACTCCCTCACTTGAGGGCTAACAATCTCACATTAATTTCCAATCAACTGGACCAAATTAGGGATTTTAATATGTCACTTTAAAATCTCTAATTCTGAATCCAACAAATTATATTGCCCTATTTATTTGCCTTAATTTCATGGATGACATACTCTCCCATATAATTAAATGTAATTCTCCCCATGTTGTAGAAACCATAGCCCTTTGAGAACATATATTTATCAACACATTTTAACATTTAAATTGGCCAAATCAAAAAGTAAATGAAGATCAGAATTTAAATCATCACAAATTATTAACATTAAAAACTATAGAAAACAAAATTACTTCTTCACAAAATCATATTTCAAAGTAAGCAGAAGGATAAAGAAGACTACTCAGAATTCATGAGAAAGATATGTCAAAACACAGATTTCAATAATAAAAACAAGTTTACAAAACAAAAAAAAATAAAAGACACAACATATCTCACAATTCTTCCCAATCAAATCATTAGAAGTTCTCTTCAAGTCTTTCTCTCCTTACAAGCAATCTTAATTCTCTCCTAGAAATGTAATGAATAAGAAATTTGTCACCTTCCCTCTCCTCTTACAATCCTTGAAAAAAATCTCTAAGCCCTAGGCTCTCTCTCTCACTCCACACACACACACACACCACACACACCTCTTCAAGCCCTTGACTTTCCTCTCTTTTATAAAAGGTTACCTCCCTCCAAAAAGAATTCAAAATTCCCTCCAAAATTTTATCCAAAAGTTAACTTTTTGAATTCAAAATACATGTCCATTGATCCAAGAGACATATCCCTTCATAAAAGAACTTTCAAAATTGTTTAGAGCATCGAATCACTCCAATTAGTGTTTAGAATAAGTTTCCCTTTGAAAATTTGCCCAAAACTCGTTCCGAACCGCCTTAATCCGTCAAAAGTCATCTCTGGCGCATCATGTGCTAGTTCTCTGTATTTTGGAGCATCATGCGCCAGTTTGACACATCTTGCACTACTCTGTAACAGCTCCACTGTTTTGCTCCGTTTGACTCCGTTTCAGCTCTAATTCGCCCCGTTTCAGTTGTGTTTCGCTCCTAACAGATATTCCTATAAAATGAGCAAGAAAATAACCTTTATTTAAAGTGAAATTTCATTCAAAAATATTTGAGAAATGTAATATAGATTAAAACATAGAAAGACATATCAAAATGTGCCAAGTTAGAATTTTCTTTTTTGTCATTTTTACTCCAAATTGCATCATTTTTGTTTCATTTTCTCCAAAAGTCTATTTCTTGTACCTAAAACCAAAAATATACAAAATACCTTCTTTTAAAGTGTAATATCATTAAAAATCATTAAAATTGAGCATACAAATTATTTGAAAAAGTAGGTAATATTTAGGCGTATCACTCCCCCTCCAAGCTTCAATCTTCTTTTGGCATTTAGTTTCCTCCCTCCTCTAAAGAAAGGGTTAGGGATCAACTTATAGAATCTGTGAGAGGCCTCAAAGCAATTAAGTAAGGATTTCAAACCACTTTATTGGATGAACAGGAGTTATTCTCTCGATTTGACAAAATTCGATGGACATTTGAGTGTCTTAATGATGGTAGAATTGAACGATCTTTGGCTTATCAGATTTCTCTTGTCGAGATGCTCAATTTGATAATAAGCTTCTTGTATTTAGATCCCATTTGACCTTTTAATTGTGCATTAAAAGCTTATGAAAGTAGTTGAGTAGCTTGATTTATGTTTGATTTGATTCATATTTAACTAATTTTTGTATCATTGGGTTTGTCTCATTGAGCCGGTCAATTTGAGATTCATGTTGTGACCTCAACATTTGTATTAGATGATGGAAGTTTGTTGATGGCATATTAGTTAGATCTCTATTTCTTATTAAGAAAAACTTCTTCGTCTAGATAATTCTATATTTTCATTATATGTATATATATATGTATGTCGCAAGCAAGGGCCTTGTTGACATCAATTTTTTATGTCACGAGTGTAGGGTGTCCGCTCGAGCACTATGGAACATTGTTTGATGCACGTGTTGACTCCTGTAGCGCAAGACATCCACTTCAAACCCACCGGTATGTGTTGAGGGTGTCAACACTATTTTGGTTGTGGAGTGCCCGTAGGAAGCTGTCGGTCACTAGAATCAAAATTCTGTCACCCGCTTCGGAAGGATATTTAATTTACATATATAAGTTTTAGAAAAATATGAAATCAAATTGACCTCATATTTTTGATAGTTTAAATGTAAGAGCACTATATCTCAAATCCTATATCTATCCCAACAGATAAACACAAGACTTGAGAATGAGGCTCGATCGAATAAACTAAGAAATATATGACGTTCGTTTGGTCTGTGATACTGTTTTCTTTGCCGACAAATTCCCCTGTTTAATATGAAGAATTAAATAGGGTTTATATTAAGCTGGGTTTGGACAAGCTTCCTATAAGGGCAAGCCCCTATAGTTAATATTTTAGATAACTGAAGTCACCTAAGAAAACTCTTGATAAAAATCAAGAAATATTATCTTCAAGGAGGTCAAAGAATAAGACTTTTCAACGATATCAGACAAATAGGTGTGACAAGAGATTGGTTCAAATGTGGAGCATTTTGTTGTAGAGTCCAATGGAAGAAGAACTAAGATAATTCATAGATCTGGAGGAGAACCTCAGTGACTTCCCAGTCTACCCTGTGGTTTGGCTTCAGTTTTGAGGGGAAATTATTTGAATGTTTATTCCTATCAATTTTATTATTTTAGGGCTTATATTTGTGTGAATTAATCACATAAATAGCCTGGAAGATGTGAGGGTTTAAGTCGTAACAAACGACAACCTCAGAATCTCAAGACGAGTTAGGGCTTATATTGTACAACAAAGCTGTACAAAGGCCTAAAGATAATGTGAGGATTTTTGTTGCATAAGTGAACAACCTCGAAGTTCTATGGCTTGGTTGTTTAATTCTAAGGAAGGAAATTGGTTTAGTTGGGGAAGACATGTTTTGCTGTTGAAGATGGTCGTGCTGCCCACAATGCTAGATCCAAGCTCCTTGCCGTGACGAGTTTAAATTTTCTGGTGAGACAAGTTATCTTATCAAATCAGAGAGCCCTATGGTTGAAGTTCTTTAAATGTTATGAGGCATATTAAAGTTGATTAGAGCGACACCAGTTAGGATCCTACGGTTCCCTCGTTCCGATACCACTATTTTCTATTGGATTCACTTAGTCTAAATGAATTTACTAAACTCAACATAATGAGTTTCATAGTTTCATTTAGACTGTGGGAAGCCTCGTTAGCAAACGTAGGTTACCTCCTCCGAGGGATTCCCAATCATTCGATAGAGACATCTTAATTTAGTTGTAGTTGTTGTTTTGTGTGATGCTTGTGAGTAAATTTTGAGTTGTCTTATATTTTGGATGTTGTGGTGGTGAATTTTATCTTGGTTGATTTTAGTGTTGGTTTTGGTTTTACGGCTACCCTAACAGCTTTAGTTTTCATGCAGGGTGACATCGTTGTTTAACATGCAAGTTTATAAGCATGAAAGTATAGTGTGGAAAGTATAGAAAAAAAACGGTACCGTAAACTGTAAAAGCGTACCTGACGAGTCTTCTCGTTCTACCACCTGAAACTCAAAAATACATGTAAGGGCATTTTATATGAAGTGAGAAAAATAAGGTTTGGGTGATCTACCAAATCCTAAATCCTATCTTGGTGGGTCCCTATCAGTTTGATTAAGGATGATTTTTGTTAAGAAAAACATATTAAATTTAGCAGACCTCCGAGGCATCCAACAGGTCTGGAGAAAGAAGCAGGTCCATGCTTCCCTGTCACCGCCTGGTAAAAAACCTTGAGCTCATATAAACTTATTACGTTGTTTAATAATTCATCTTGTAAATATCTCCAATGCTCAATAAACAATGATGTTTCAATTATCTCTAACAGTAGGATAATTATCATTATCACTCAATTTTAAAATTATGTGGGTGAAGACCCTTAAAAGGGGCAAATTATTGTTATTAAGACATTTAGTCAATTTTAGTTTTAGCTTGGGTTTGTAGTGTTTAAAACATGTTCAACTTTTTATTTACATTTACTTTTCTAATCCTCATTTAACCAAATTTGATTTAGTCAATTTTAGGACTTTTGTGATTTTTATTAATTTTTAATTATTTAAATATTCAAAGTAGGTTTAAAAAATGAAGTTTTTTTATTTTATTTACAATTTTACTTTTATAAAATCCCTCTGATTACAGAGAACTCCGAAAACCAATTTTTATAATGTTTTCAGTTGCATTTTAAATATTAAAAAAATTATTTTAGTGTCAAATTAACATTTAACTTAGAAATTAATTTGAGTTATCAAATGAGCATCAAATGTTTTAAAACTTTTATGGAGAGTTCTCTGAACTTCAAATTGCAGTGGGGATTAGAAATCAAGTCATTTAGATGTTTGTGTTTCTCAAAATTGATTTTCTTTGCATTTTAGGGTTTATGGAAATTAGGTATGTTCTTAATGATTTAGAACATGAAACATTTTTTAAAGGGTTCTCTCGTCATGGCAAACCTCCCAAAATTTTCTTGGATTTTTCGAAGCAACATGCTAATTATCCTCGTCAATTTATTCAAATAATAGACATAAACTTGAAAAATATGGATCTCTGTCTAGGGGTCTCCTCAGACATTGGAAAAATCAGGGAATGTCCCCTAAGACAGAGGTAACAACATGCCAAAATATCAAGCCATGGTGAAATGTCTACATGCATGGAGAATTAAAAGACAAAAAATAGTATTTAATTAAATAAAAATAAAATATGCATCAAATAAACTTCAAATAATTTCCACATTGTTCTCCTCTGTTCACTGAGCACTAGGATATTTTTATTTTATTTTCATGATTTTCCTATGCAAAAATATGAATTTTTAAGGATAAGGCATTTAAATAATTCAAATAAATCCCTATTTTTCTATTTATCCAGTGCGGCACCACCTCATTCTAGGTGTCTCTGAAGCTCCATGCATCGTCTTTTGGTTTGGTGCCGCCATTTGACTCGGCAGCCACGCGTCCCGCTGTTCACGCACAAAGATCTCGCCCATCCATCCGATACACGCTTGATCAGACGGCTCTCCGTCATCATCCCCGATAGCCAAAACCCGTGAACTGTTCAACTTCAAACCTTAAGATCTCGGCCTAGACTCAACCAAATCACTTTGAGTTTGTTCCTACACCTTCATCTACTCAAGAAGAGTACATCTATACGGTTACATTGTTATGAATTTCAAGTTTTCTTCACAAGAGAGCTATACCTTTGTTTAATAGGTGTAGCCTCGATCAAATCAGTTGATGAGCTTCACCTTGACCTCAAGAACATCCTCCAAGCCTTAGTTTAAACTGAGGTTGGGTCTAGATAAGACTTTGATCAAGAGGTGATCCGGCCTTGATCTAGGAATGGGTTAGAGTGCTCGGGAAAAGTAGGATTCGATGGGGATCTTCCTCGTTCACCCTAGGGAAGCTTCTGGAAAATTTAATCTGAAGCTTGGTTGGGTTTAGAGAAGTGGACAAAAACAACCTAGATTTCAATGGTGAAATTGAGGTTTCGCAGTGAGATGTAGAGAGGGAAAATGGTGGGGATGAACTTCTCTTAGTTGCTAGAGGGTTTGGGAGAATTTTGGCAGAGTTTTGTTTAAGTTTTTGAATCACCTCTTTTTGGTCATGGAGGAGGGGCTTTAAGAAGAGAGATTTAGGATGGAGCTTAGGATCTCAATTCAGGTGCCAAGTGCTACTTATGTGGAAAACAAAGAAGCTCTAAATTTGAAATGAGATTAGGTGGGCTCTAGGTTTGAATTGGGTTTGAATTTTTGGGTGGTAGCTCAAAGTTTTGGCTCCTCCGATGACTAGGCTAGCTGACAAGGCTAGGGAAGGTGTTCAGGAGGTCAGGTGAGCCAGGAGAATCTATCACAACAATTTATTTGGGTAGGTGTTTATTTAAAAAAAAAAATTCTTTAGGCTTAAGCAAATTTTGAAGCCAATCCCTTGATTTAGGGATCCTTTGGTTCATGGATCATTTGGGTGGTTCCATAGGGTTTAGCTTGGTCAATAACTTCCAAAATTTGGTTGTGGAGGTCTTCCCTTGACCAATTTGACATGGTTAGGTCAATTTTGGTGCATGGGTCCAATGTGGGTCCAAATTACCAAAGCTTGGGTTTGGGCTAGGCTAGCCATGACTTTGAGCCGAATTGATTGATCAACATTGTGTAGATGATTGTAATGAATATTTTTGGTGAAGGATTGAAGTGATTTTGAGTTCAATTGGGGGTTCAATTTAGAAGATTTTAGAATTTTGGTCACTTTGGTCATGTTGGGTTAGACTTTGGTCTAGATTGGGCTAGGCTTGAGCTAAGTCCAAATTTATTGTCGAAAATGGTCAATAGGAACATCATGAAGAGTTTTCAACATAAATTTGGTGCCAATTTTGGGGCTAAGGCAATCAATTTGGTGGAATTTGGAGACGTAGCCAATTTGGGGTAAAATTGGGGATTTTTGGATTTGGGTTGAAATTAAATGAAATTGAGGCCTCACCAAGGCTAATTGAAGTTCAAGTTTGATATGTAGGAATATTATGAAGAGTTTAGAATTCAAATTGAGGCAAATTGAGTAAACTATGTGGTTTAATTTGTTGGGATTAGTCATAGGGCCAAAATTGGGGGTTTGACTTAGATCAAAATTGGGCTCAAATAACGGGCCAATTATGCTTAGATTTGGTTTAAATTGAAGTATGTAATTTCAAAAATTTTCATTAAATTAAGGTTAATTTTATTACAAAATTTTTGGACCTGGTCTTAGACGTTTGGCCAAATAGATAACCTCAAAACAATAAAAATTTTAAAATTTCAAATCAAGCGATGTCAAGCAATGTGAGGTTGCGTAGTATGTCTTCAGGTATCGTCCGTTGATCCGCAACATGGGTTTCTCACCACAGAAATCCACTAACTGGTAGAATCCTTCTACGTAGACCTTTTCAACGATAAATGGTCCCTCCCAAGTTGGCTCGAATTTTCCACCAATCTTGTGGTGTGCAAGAATGGGTATTTTGAGCACGAGGACAAGGTTACCAACTTTGAATGTCCTTAGGCGGACCAATTTGTCATGAGCTTGTACCATCTTCACTTGGTAAAGTTCCAAATGTTATTGTGCTTCAAGTCATTTTCTTTCAAGATTCTCTAGTTCTCCAAGTCTGTGTTTTGCACTTTCTTCTATTGTAAGTTGGTTGGTGACAGCGACTCTAAGAGACGGCGTCTGAACTTCTAATGATAGTATGACCTCAGACACGTACATGAGGATGTAGGGTGTGCACTGAGTGGGAGCCCTGAACATTGTCTGGTAAGCCCACAAAGCTTCTAGTAACTTCTTGTGCCAATCTCTTTTATTTTTGTCCAATGTTTTCTTTAAAATCTGTACCAACATTTTCTTGAAGGCTTCAGCCAGGCCATTTCCTCTGGGATAGTAAATTGTAGAGTATCTCAAATCTATCCCGTGCCGTTTGACAAAATTGTTGATTTTGGAACTGTTAAAGGCTGTCCCATTATCATAAATTATTCTTTGCGGTGCTCCAAAACGGTAGAAAATTTGGCTTTTCAAGAATTGAAGGATGTGCTGTGTCCTCACCTCTCGTAACGGTACTGCCTCTACCCATTTAGAAAAATAATTTGTAGCAGCAATTATAAATCTGTATCCTTTGGAGGATGGAGGGTCTATCAGACCTATTATGTCCATGCCCCAACACTCGAATGACCACGAGGCAACAGTCGAGTGTAGCACATTCGGAGGCTGATGCAAGACCACCCAATGCACCTGGTACTGGTGACATCTTCTAGCTGTATCCATGCAGTCGGACATCTTTGTTGGTCAATAATATCTGAGCTTCTTGATCTTCAGTTTCATCTTCGGTCTTGACTGGTGAGCACCACACAATCTGGCATGTACTACTTTGTCAATATTATGTGCTTCTATTTTGCTTAAACAATGTAGCCACATCTGGTCGAACGATCTCCTGTAGAGGACATCACCTATTAGAGCGTATGACATAGCCTTTTTTTTAATGTGGTGTGCTTCAGACTTGTCTTATGGTAGGTTTCCAGTATGAAAATATTCTATTAATGACTTGAACCAATCTTCATTGATATCCAAAATCATAATTATCGTTTCTTCTTCTTTCTTGAGCTTGTGTGGGGTTTTGAGGTTGATTCAAAACAAAACTTGTCTTCTTTGTACAGTAACATCAATTGAGTCCTCTTGGGGGCATGCCAATTCTTTTGTGAGTTTTGCTAGAGCGCCAGCATGTGCATTATCTCCCCTAAGAATCCTGTAGAAATTTACAGTGGGGATCTGTTCTAGCAGCTTCATGGTGTACTGATGGTATTCTACTAGTCTCGATTTCAAAATCTTGTATTGTCCGGCGACTTGTTAGATGACGAGTTGTGAGTCGCCATGGATGGCAATGTCTGTTATATCCATCTAGATTGCCAACTCTAATCCGGTGATTAAGGCTTCATGTTCTTCTTCATTGTTGGCACATGGCTCTGTCAGGTGGTATGAGAACCTCAACATACACTTAGCTGACGTGGTAAAGATCAATCCAATCCCTGCTTTACTTGATATAACTATGCCTGATCCTTTGTCCTTTCTAGCTGATGATGCTCCGTTTAAGTACATTTCCCAGCGTTGTACACTGGATAATTTCATTTATAGTATCTGCTCATCTGGTAGTTCATTATCAAAAGGGGACCCAGCTGGAAGTGGGTGTGCAACGAGAAAGTCTGCTAAAATCTGTCCCTTGATGGCACAGAGCGGAACAAAAGTTATATCAAACTGCAATAAGATAATCAACCATCTTGCTAGATGTCCGGAGAGTGTTGGCCGGGTCATCAAATATTGCAACGGATTAACTTTTGAAATTAGGGTAATCTTATGAGAAAGCATGCAATGTCTATGCTTTTGGGCAGCAAAAATCAAGGCTAGACAATGCTTCTCAATAGGTGGATACCTTATCTCCATCGGTATTAGGCGGTGACTCAAATAGTAGAGTGTGTTTTCTTTACCCTTGTCATTGACTTGGGTTAAGAGGGCTCCAAGAGAGTCGTCTAAGGGCACGGTATAAAATATCAACGATTTCCCTAGGATAGGGGCTGCCAAGACAGGAGGTGTCAATAAATATTGCTTAATGTCCTCGAAGGCCTCCTGGCATTTCTCTTCCCAAATGAATTTGGCATCCTTTTTAATTAATGTCGAGAAGGGCTGAAACTTACCTGAGAGATTAGAAATAAAGCGTCTTAGATATGCCAACTTTCCTTGGAAAGAACGTAGTTGTTTCAAAGTTTTGGGTGAAGGCGTTTCCAAGATAGCTTTAATTTTATCTAGGTCGATCTCGATTACCCAATGACGAACAATGAATCCTAGAAACTTCTCGGAGGTAACACCAAAAGCGCACTTTAAGGGATTCTTTTTAAGGTCATATCATCGTAACCGTTCGAACACGATCCTCAAATCATACAAATGGTTTATTTTTTACTTACTTTTGATGACCAAATCATCCACATAACATTCTATTTGGTTATGAATGAGGTCGTCAAAAATCTTCATCATTGCACGTTGATATGTTGCTCTAGCATTCTTTAGGCCGAATGACATTACTGTGTAGCAGAAAATTCCGATCGGTGTTCTGAAGGCTGTAAGTGCTACATCTTCAGGAGTCATCTTGATTTGATTGTATCCCGACGATCCGTCCATGAAGGAGAAAATTTCATGTGTTGAAGTGATATCCACCATCATTTCTGATATCGGTAATGAGAATTCATCTTTTGGACACACTTTGTTCAAATTCCTGAAGTCCACACAAACTCATATTTGTACATTTTTTTCCTTAACTTGGACAATGTTCGCTAACCATGTGGGGTATTGCTCTCTTTTACAAAGTTATCATCTATTAATTTCTTCACCTCAGCGATGACTTGTTGCTCTATTTCGAGGTGCATTCTTCTGGGAGCTTATTTCACTGGGGTTATATTCTTGTCCACCCCGAGTTTATGAACTGTGACCTCTCCTGATTGTCTTGGAATTTCATCATAGCTGCATGTGAAGCATTCTTTGAATTCTGTTAGCAATTTTATGAGTTGTAAAGATTCTTCATCGTTGAGTAGAGAACTTATAAATGTAAGTCAGAGTTTTTCTCTACTCCCGATGTTAATTTTCTTCAACTCATCAACAATTGATTTAATTTCTTCCTCAAATTCTAGAGAAGCATTTTCTATCAGCTGATCAGTAGATTCATCCTCCATATCAAGGAAATCCCCTTCCAATTCACTAGTAACAACCATACAAAATTTTGAATCATCGACTGGCTCGACTGTACCAAATCCGAGACCCACTTTTGAGTTGGGAGTCCGACTTTTAACATTCCATAATTTTTTAAAAAGTTGTAATTTATCTTTTGGTATTTATTTTGGCAAATGTTCCTCTTGAATTAACTTTTGTACACAAGATGAAAAATAACCAAAAGGCAATTCTATTAATTTATTGGGATCATCATCCAAGTTTACATGATTTTCAAGATCTGTAGAGGTAGAAGCACGATAAAACTTGATCTGCTTTGAACCAGCACTACGACTTCCTTGACCTCTAAACTCTCGAGCTTTTGAGGGAGAATTAGAGTAAGGGTCATGGTGTTCACATAGTGGTTTATCCGATGATACATTGTCTCATATTCGCTTTTCTCTGTATCTTCTAAGGATATCTCGTACTAAGGTTTCTTCTATTTTGTCATCATTATTTCATCTTTGGAACTGTCATCATCACCAATGTAGATGGTCGACCTAGTCCGTTCAATGACTAAGTTGGTTTTTCCTCGTCCACGTCCTCGAACTCGACCTCGGGTGCTCGAACTAAAAGAACCTCCACCAACTTGTTGCAAAAGAGTGGTGGGAGATCGCTGAAGTAGAGTTGAATGGCCTCCTCTTTGTGAATTTTTTGAATCTTCATTTTTAATTGTGACAATTTTGCGAGAGAAAACAATTTTCTTCGGAGGCGCGTAGTAGGCGCCATCTTCATGAATACAAAGATGTAATGTTCTTATCCTTCTTTGTAGTACTTAATGCATTGGTGTAGATACGACAGAACCATGTTGTGTTCATGAATCCACGGTCGACCAAGTAAAGCATTGAAAGAGGTCTCGACATCGATGATATGAAATTAAGCGGTTGTTACTAGTTTTTGACCTTCATAAGCAATGTAATGGATCCAAGGGCTCTCTCTCCCTTTTGGTTGAATCCTCTTAGCATCATTTTATCGGTCGTAAGTTCCTGACCTTCAATATCCAAATAGGCCAATGTCCGTAGACTTATCAAGTTAAGTGGTGCTCCAGGATCTACAAAGACTCTGGGCAACACAAATCTGCCGATGTTAACGGGGATGTAGAGTGGTCGGTTGTGGTCGGCGGTACCAAGCAACAAATCTTCGTCTCCAAAGGTTACCCCAGGCTGTTCTTTCAACAAAAAAAACTTCATCCGAGGATGTGCTGGCCAACTGGGCTAAACAAATCTTTGGGTCAAGCAAAGCTGTAACCAGAGACTCTCTCATCTCCTTTGATAGAATCAGATCATCGTAGATGCTTAATCTGGTCGGCAACTTCCTAAGATGAGCTAGCACGTTGTAATCCACTTTTTATGATCCTCCAATTTTCTTTTGGTTGTGTGGTTCTTCCATTGGTGGAGGTGGAGGTAGTTCTTCTCGAGTTGCTATTTATTTTCTTTTATCTGTCGGAGCTATTCTTAGGGGTAATACTCTCCCACTCCTTAAGTTCACTTCTGCAACTCCTTCTTCTTGAGATATCATTGTTGAATCTTTCGATGTTTCTTCTTTTTCATAAAGATCTAAGTTGATGGCAAGCAGTGCACCGTGGTACTCGAGAATCGGTTCCTCACTCCTTGTGCTGTCGTAAGCGATATCATCGGGCTCAAGTACAATTTGAGGATCATTTTAAGAATCGAGAATGAGGCTAGATTGGTCAAAATCAGTTACATTATCACCAAAAACAGTTAAAACATAGTCAAAATCATAATCATTATATTCATAAGACCTCAGAGGGGTACAAAGATAATCATACAAAGTCAGAGGTTTGAGGATTTTTTTCCCCGAATCTGAAACAACTAATCTAGTAGAGGCAGCCCCTATCCTACCCCCCGTGCTATCAGTCTTCGTAATGGTGTTCTTCTTCTTCTTTATAATTGACGACGGCAGATCTCTTGGCAAAATCCTTGTCTCGGGTTTGGCAGGCTTAAGATTCTGAACGGAGGTTTGTTTTGATGCGTTATGGATTTGGTTCAATATTTTATTAGATGATTTGCTCCAGACTGCATTCCGTCTGTCTTTTCTGGTATATGCAGAAGATTGTTTCGATGAATCCTGTATCTGGTTTAGGACCCTCTTGAGCTCGTCCCTAGTCTTACTCCATCCATCTTATCTACTATACAGATCAATCAGAGAGATTGGTTCGACCGAAATCACATTTATAGAACCTTTTTCAGGTTCTTTTAAATATTCTTTAGGGATCGTTATATTCCCTTCTTTAAGATTCTTCTTGAGCCAATCCTTAAAGATGAAGCATTCTTCTATAGTGTGTCCCAACAATCTGTGATACGGGCAATAATTTGGTTAATCCTTCTTGTCGACCTCTTTAGGTTTCTTTGGATTTGGTAGTCGTTCATCAGACTTTAGAACATTTTGGGTACGGCTTCATCTTTGAAATAATACACCATTTTATGTCGTTCTGCCAAAGATATTCTCTTATTCTCTATTTGAGGTGATCCTCCTTGAGGCGGTCGCTGGTTGGACTGGCTACTCTGTTTCTGAGCATGCTGTGAAGCTTGACAAGGTTTTTTTGGATATATCTTCATTGGTTGTTTTCCTTTATCGACAGTTGCTACTGTTCCTGGCTTCCTTTCAAATACTCTGGTTGCCTTGGATTTCTCGTGAGAATCCATATGTTTGATTTCTTCTTGAAAACTGCTAACTTTGCTAAGTAGCTTCTCGAAGGATTTGATGGTGAGTCCCTTGAGCATGAAAGTTACTGGCCCATGAATGCTTTTGAGTAAAATCTCAATTGCGTGATGTTCTTGTAGCTAAGATTCACACTTCATGTTATGGTTTCTCTACCTCAAAATGTAATCCACCAAAGTCTCATTGGGCTTTTACTTTTCTATCATGAGCTCTCCTATAGAAACATGGTGTTGTGCTCCGACAAATCTCTTCACAAATAATTGTTCTAACTCTGCGAATGTCTTAACTGATCCATTGGGAAAATCAACACACCAATCAGAAGCATTACCTGACAGGCTGCTGATACGCCTAAAATATATAGTGTTTTTAGACACATTTTTATACCTATTTTTGACATATTGCGCTTTAATGGAAGGTATTTTTGTGTTTTTCTTTCAGGTAAAACTAAAAAGGTGAAAAATTCTTAAAGGCGGGAAAAAGGATCTAATTTGGAGCAAATAGGTGAAAAATGTGCAAAAGTGTTTTGACACCTAAGCGCCAGATCCGACGCTTAAGCGCCGGGTAAACAGAGAAGGCCGTGCCTAAGCATTAGAGGCCCCGTGCTTAAGCGCCATTGGCAGTTATTGGATAAGTAAATTCGATTTTTGCAAATTTTGAAGAGGTTTTTAAGGCACCTATTGGCTTAAATGGTGGTTACAACCACCATGGACAAAAAATATTGCGAAAGGATGCATCTCTTGGGGAAATAAATCGAATCAAGACACATTTTGAAGAGATACCAAGACACCTTTTGGAGAATTATAAAAGAAAGAAGATTGAGACTTTGAAAGTGGTCCTGAAAGTAATTGAAAAGTTTTGAAAGTTCAAAAATCGGGGAGTTAGTTGGAGAGATTTTCAGGCACCACATATTTATCCTTTTTTTCATTTATAGTTTTATATTGAGAGTGTTGTAAAAGAGAAGAGATTCAAAGGAACTTCAAGAGTTTGGTAGATGACTTGAGATAAGTTTTTATCTTTTGTTTTAGACTACTTTTGGTTTTAATTGAGACTTGTTGTTGGTTTGATAATGATTTCTACTTTTAAACTTATGTGTGGTTTTGTTTTCTCCATGGATTCAGAGTAGTTTTACTTATCTTTCTTTTTAAAATGATAAGTAATTAAGTGTTGGATGGAAGTTGTGGAGAGTATTGATCTTTAATGTTGTTCTTCTTGAAATGATAAGTAATTAAGTTTTGGATGGAAGTTGTGGAGAGTATTGATCTTTAATGTTGGAAAGAAGTTATGATGATTTAAATTATGTACTTCATTTACTTCTTGATTTGGCCAATCCGGATGTTAAAATTTATTGTGAGTACCTGTAAGAATCAGGATGGTATTGTCTTAGTCAACAATTGAAAATTATCACATGAGGTTGTATGAATGAGAATGTATTTCATATTATTGAGTGCAAATAAATAGGAAAATATTCATTGAAGGGTGTAGAGTTAAAGGACTTTAAAGTGACAGGTTAAATCCCCCAACTTGGTTTATTGTTTTAGGCTCTGATACAAGATGTTAGCCCCCAGGTGGAGGGAATCAAGGGAACTCTAGAGTGAGAGCTAGTATCCTTTCTGCCCAATGTTCTTCATAGCATCTCTAGTAAGGGTAAAAAATATTATTGCTCCTATTTGGCACATGACACTATGCATACATCCACAATAGAATTTCTATACTTGTTATTAATTCGTGATAAGGAGAAAGATATTTTCATATTTAGTGCTTTTCTTTTACAGAAAACTCAAGTTATCTTTTCAAGTTTGTACTATTTTTGTCAAAATATTAAAATTATAAGAAAATATTTAAACTTTTTTTACTGCGAAAACATCTTTAGTTTAAAAAATTATCTTTTTAAAAATAGAAAGTTTTCCAAAAAATGCATATTGCATATCTTCTCTGCGGTTTCTATATTCAGGTATTAATCAAAAAATTCTATATTACTTGATAACGATACGTATACTTGTGTAGTATCCCAATATATATAAATTAAAAGTCAAATTGTTATTTTTTTTCAAGATCAATTTTTTGGTTTTGTTGTGAAATAAGGAAATATAAGTGAAAAATATAATCAAAATTAATGTTATACTATTGCATATAAGTAGTTTCGGGATCAAGTTTTTGGCGACGTTGCCGGGGAAGTGAAGTGAAAATTGTAAAAAATCTATTGATTTAAAAGAAATTTTCTATTTTTAGATAGTCTTATTTAAACTTTAAGTTATTGTATTTTATTTTGTGTTTAGTTTTATTTTATTTTATGTTAGGGTATGCATAGTTAAGGTTATGAAGGATTAATGCTCTACGATTCTGAATTATAGAGAATTGTTAGAAAAATCAGAAAAACCAAAAGATCAAATATCTTGAAAAATCTAAAAAAATTACAAAAATGACAAACCAAAATAATTAAAATGATGAAATTCATCAAGAGTTTATACCTTTAAGAGATTATGCCAACCCTATTGTAGATGAACTTCATTATAGTATTCAAAAACCTACTGTAGTGGCTAATTCATTTGAGCGTAAACCTGCTATTATCCATATAGTATCAAATAATCAGTTTGGGCGATCACCAACTGAAGATCCAAATTAACATCTTGCCAATTTTCTAGAATTGTGCGCTACATTTAAATACGATGATGTATGAGATGATGTCATAAGACTTAGGTTATTTTCTTTCTCACAGAGGGATAAAGCAAAGATGTGGTTGAATTCGTTAGCACCTAGATCTATCAGAACTTGTGGTGATTTAGCACAAAAATTCCTTGCTAAATATTTTCCACCATAATACTAAGCTTAGAAATGATATTAAATCTTTTAATCAGTTTGAAAAGAAATCTATTTACAAAGCATGAGAAAGATTTAAAGAACTCTTAAGAAAGTGTCCACACCATGCTATACCAGATTGGAATTTAAAGAACTCTTAAGAAAGTGTCCACACCATGCTATACCAGATTGGTTAATAATTCAAAACTTTTCATAATGGATTAGTTGGATTACACCATGTTATACCAAATTGGTTAATAATTCAAACTTTTTATAATGGATTAGTTGGATCTCTAGATCAATTATCCGAGATTGGTTAATAATTCAAACTTTTTATAATGGATTAGTTGGATCTCTTAGATCAATTATCGATTGGTAGTTCATTGATGTCAAAACCAATTCATTATGCCTAAGCTTTAATTGAAGAAATGACTACCGATAATTTTCAATGGCTTTCTGAGAGGGTGAATCTTAAGAAAGTAGCCAATATTCATGAAACTGATGCAATTACTATGTTAGCAAATCAAGTTGCTGCAATTTTAAGGAAGTTAGACCAATTTGGATTGAATTTTTCTCAACCAGTTTCCATGATTGAAGAGAATTCATTAAGCCAAATGGTAGATTTTCAAGCATCATTAGAAACTTTGAATGCCATAAGTAACAAGTAGAATAACCCATTCTCAAATTATTGTAACCTAGATTGGAAAAACTATCCCAACTTTAACTAGAACAACAATTTGGGTGGTAATAATCAGCAATGGGGGAACAACCAAGTAAACCCATTGGGAGATTGGAACAATCAAGGGAATAATAATTATAGATCTACTTATCCTCCAGGTTTCAACAATAATACACAATTTAAGGATAAGAAGTTGTATATAGAATAAGTGGTGTTACAAATGAGAAATCACATACAAAGTCAAGGAGATACAATTATAAATATTGATAATCAACTTGGCCAAATAACAAATTCATTACGTAATAGATCCTAATGAACACTTCCTAGTAATACTGAATTAAATCCAAAAGACCAGTATAAAGAGCAAGTAAAAGCCATTCAACTTAGAAGCAGAAGAGAGTTGGAAAGTAGGGTTCAAAAAGAAATTGAAGTTGGAAGAGAAGAAATTGAAAAATCAAAAGAGAACACTCTAAAAGATTCTGAAAGACCTATTTATCCACTAAAAATTGATTTGGGAAAACCACCACCTCCATTTCCTAAGAAACTTCGTCAGCAGAAGTTGGATAAGATATTTTCAAAATTTATGGAAATATTTAAGAAGCTTAGAATTAATAATCCATTTCCTGAAGCCTTAGAACAAATGTCAAGCTATGTAAAGTTTATGAAGGATATTCTCAACAAGAAAAGAAAGTTTGAAGATAATGAGACGTTGCACTTAATGAGGAGTTAGTATATTATTCAGAAAAAGCTTCCTGACAAGCTTAAAGATCTTCGTAGCTTTACAATTCCATGTGCAATAGGAGACAAATTTTATGGGAAAGCTTTATGTGATTTAGGTGCAAGCATTAACCTTAAGTAATTTTTAATATTCAAAAGATTAGGATTAGGAGAAAAAACCCCTACTACTGTAACTCTGCAGCTAGTAGATCGTTCGATAACATACCTTACAGGAGTTATAGAAGATGTCCTAGTGAAAGTGGATCATTTTTTCTTTCTTGTTGATTTCATTGTGCTAGATATCGAGGAAGATAAAGAGATACCTATCATTTTTGGGAGACCTTTCCTAGCCACAGGAAGAGCAATGATAGTTGTGCAGAAAGGGGAATTAACTATGCGCGTCAATGATCAAAGTGTTACTTTCAATATTTGAAGATCAATGAAATATCCTGTAAAAGGTAAAGATGATGAATGTTATAGGATGGATGTTATAAGATATCTAAGTGAATGCCGTTTCAAAATAACTTATGAAAAAAAATCTGAAGAAAAAGATTTGGAACACGAGCGAGAAGAGGAATTAGATTGATGTGAATAAAATTTTAAGGAAGATTCCAACTATGTTCGAGAAAGTTTTGAAATTTTGGACACGATAGAAAAAGATAAATCATTTTGTCCATCTGTTGAAAAACCTCCAAAACTTGAGTTGAAGTTACTTCTTGAACATTTAAATATGCCTTGTTAGGAGATTCCTCTACTTTACCAGTTATAATTTCCTCAAAATTAACAATGGAAGAAGAAGAAAGGTTGATGAAAATTTTGAAAATTTTTTTGAAAGCCTTTGGATGGACATTTGCTGATATTAAAGGAATTAGTCCTTCAATTTTTATGCATAGAATTCATATGGAAGAGAACTGCAAACCTAGGGTTGATCCTCAAAGGAGACTGAATCTTATTATGAAAGAAGTTGTTAAGAAAGAAATTTTAAAGTGGTTAAATGCTAGAATTATCTACCCTATTTCAGATAGTGCATGGGTTAGTCCAATTCGCTACGTTCCTAAGAAAGGAGGAGTAACTATAACTGTGAATGAACATAATGAATTAACACGTACTAGACAAGTTACAGGGTGGAGAATATGCATTGATTATAGAAAATTAAACCTTGCCACTAGAAAAGATCATTTTCCATTACCCTTTCTATATCAAAGGCTCGATAGACTAGCTGGGCATAAATACTTTTGTTTTCTAGATGGATATATTGGTTATCACCAAATATAAATATCTCCTGAGGATCAAGAGAAAATAACTTTTACCAGTCCTTATGACACTTTTGCTTTTAGAAGGATGCCCATTGGTTTATGTAATGCCCCTACTATATTTCAAAGATGTATGATGGTATTTTTTTGTGATTTAATTGAAGAAGGGATTGAAGTATTCATGGATGTTTTTTCACTATTTGGAATTTAATTTGACTCAATTTTAGAACATTTATCTAAAGTTCTTAAGCGTTGTGAAGAAACAAATTTTGTCCTTAATTGGGAAAAATGTCAATTTATGGTAGCAAGAGAAATTGTATTTTGTCATCAAATATCAAAAGATGGTATTGAAGTAGATCCTACTAAAATTCAAGTGATCATTAATTTTCCTTATCCAACAAATGAGTTTCTCAGGACATGCTAGATTCTACAGACGATATATTAAAGACTTTTCAAAGATTGCTAAGCCTTTATGTCATTTACTGGAGAAAGATGCAATTTTCAATTTTAATAAGGAATACCTAAAAGCTTTTAATTTATTAAAAGAAAAATTAATCACTGCACCAATTTTAGTTTCACCAAACATGGGAAAATCTTTTGAATTGATGTGTGATGCTAATGATTATGCTATAGGAGCTGTTTTAGGACAAAGATATTTGATAAAATTTTTAAAGTTATTATTATGCTATTAAAACTCTTAATGAAACCCAAATTAATTTTACAAAAATTGAAAAAGAGTTATTAACAGTAGTATATGCTTTTGATAAATTTAGATCATATTTAATTGAAACTTAATGTGTAGTGCATACAGATCATTCTATTATTAAGTACTTAATGAAAAAAAGGATGCTAAACATAGACTTATAAGATGGATTCTTCTTTTGCAAGAATTTCATTTTGAACTAATAGATTGAAAGGGGACTGAAAATCAAATTGCTGATCATTTGTCGAGGCTTGATTTAGAAAAACCACTCTATTTTGAAAAATAAATTAATGAACATTTTCCAGATGAAAAATTGTTCACTATTAATGAGTGGCGTGTTCCGTGGTATGCCGACAATGTAAAATTTATTGTTAGCGATATTATACCCTATGGAATGAATACCAACAAAAGAGGAAATTTATTTCAGAAGCTAAGACTTATTTTTGGGATGACTCATTTTTATATAAATAAGGGAAAGATCTAATTATTCGGAGATGGGTACCATTAAAAGAAACTTTTGAAATTATACAAAAACATCATAATATTGAATTTGGGGGACATTTTGGTGTTAATAAAACATCATACAAAATTTTACAATTTGGATTCTATTGGCCTACTATTTTTAGAGATGTTAATCCTTATATCAAAACTTGTGATAGATGTCAACGAGTAGGCAATATTTTTAGAAGAAATGAGATGCCCCTCAATTATATGCTAAAAGTTAAAATATTTGATATTGAGGGATTAGATTTCAAGGGACCATTTTTACCTTCTTTCGGAAATTTATATATTCTGTTAGTAGTGGACTATGTATCCAAATGGATAGAAGCTGTTGCTTTACCTTGGTGTGATGCTCAAAGTATTGCAAAATTTTTGTAAACAAACATATTTTATAGATTTAGGATGCCGAGAGTTATCATTACTGATGGGGGAAGTCATTTCAGAAATCCATAATGGAGAATTTATTAAAGAAATATCATATAAATCATAGAATTGCTACTGCTTATCATCCTCATTATTCAAGAAATATCATATAAATCATAAAATTGTTACTGCTTATCATCCTAAGATAAGTGGTTTGGCTGAATTATCTAATCGGGTAATTAAAAAAATTATGAAAAAATCTATGAATCCAACAAAAATGGATTGGTCAGTCAAACTTGACTATGCTTTGTGGGCTTGACTGCATATAGAACTCCTATAGGAATGTCCCCATATAGGCTAATATTGTGAAAAGCTTGTCACGAAAAATATGTAAATCCAACAAAAATGGATTGGTCAGTCAAACTTGACTATGCTTTGTGGGCTTATAGGACTTCATATAGAACTCCTATAGGAATGTCCCCATATAAGCTATTATTTGTGAAAGCTTGTCACTTACTAGTTGAACTTGAGCATAAAGCATATTGGGCAATTAAAGAGTTCAATTATAATTTGAAAGATGCTGGTGAGAAAAGGTTATCAAAATTAAATGAGCTTAAAGAGATAAGGAATGAATCTTATGAGAGTGCCAAGATTTATAAAGAAAAGATGAAGATGTGGTATGATCGAAGGATTCTTACTAAATATTTTCAGCCAGGGCAACAAGTTTTGCTATTGAATGCAAGGTTAAGATTATTTCTAGGCAAACTTACGTCCAGGTGGATGAGCCCATTTGTTGTGATAAAAGTTTATCCTTATGGAACTGTGGATATTAAAGATCCTAAGTCTGAGAAAATATTTAAAGTTAATGGACATAGACTGAAAAACCTTAATTTATAAGGGATCAACATAAACTTAATAATGGAATGATGTTGGGTCAACCCGAATAAGCACTGGTTACGTCAGGTTGACGACGTAGAACCATGTGCTTTGTGGGAGGCAACCCATAGTTATCAGTGTGTTTTTTTTATTGTTATTTTATGTGTGATTAAGAAAATTGGGTTAGTATTTTTGAAACTATTATGTGTTAGTAAGGATTTTAAGACTTTATTTACTGACCAAGACTTGTTAGAATAAGAATTTGGATGTTAAGTTGACTAGTGCAAAAACGTGCACTGACACTTAAGCGCCAGATCCAAAGCTTAAGCGCGACAGTTTAACACATTTGTAAAATTAATATTCTAGAAGGTTTAACCACCAATTAGTTTGTAAAAACGTGCCAAGAAGTTTCTAAACGTGTCTAGGAGTTATTGGAATGATTTAGGCCTATAAATAGAAGGGTTTTGTGAATGAATTTCACCCAAGATCTTTTCTAGCCCTAAGAGTCTAAGAGAAAGTGAGATTTAGAGAAAATGTCTTCATGGGAGAAGGATTTGAAGAAAAAGGAAGAAACCATGAGGAAGATGTTCATTAGTCAAAGTGCACAAGAGATGTGTAATTGTTTCTTAGTCGTTAGTATTGAAGGGATATTAGAGAAGATCAATAAAATAGAAAATACTATGTCTTTATTGAAGACCAAAGTACTTGAGTTGCATGCACATCTAGAGCATATTGGATGTCAATTGAAGATGCAATTTATCCACACAAGTTATATAGAGGAAGTAGATAAGGCGATGTTCATAAAGCAGAAGTGGATTGAAGAAGATAGTATCAGAGCTTGTCACCACTGTTAGTTTTATCAACTCTATATTTCTGGAGAGACTAATGAAAAACAGGAATTTGTTTCTTCAAATGAAGAATAGAATTAAGTTTAGGGCTAGAATTTGTGTGTTAAAAGTTTTTGTTTTCAAGTGGTTTAGTGTTTATGTCTTGTTTTAATATTTATGACTTCTTTATGTGTAATGATTTTTGTGTATTTGTATTTAGAAAAAATTACTCATCCAAGACTATTTTGTGTGAGAATTAAGTGTTTAAAAAAATTTATACTTTTTGGTGAATTAATATAAGTTTGTTTGTGTGAAAATTTGTGTTATTTTTAGCCTGGAATTGAAATAGTTAATATAGAGAGGTTTGAGAGAGAGGGAAGTTATAGGAAGTAGAAAATAGACATTTAAGTGCTATGAGACCATTTAGGGGTGGTTTACTTAAGCAAATAGTGCATTTTACTTTAATTTAAAAATTTTTAAAATCATGCACTGGAGCTAAAGCGCCACAACTCTCGCTTAAGTGCGAGCCAACCTGAAAGAAAGGCGCCTAAGCGCCACTTACCCGCTGACCGACCTTTTTCTTTTTGTAAATCAATAATTACAAGAATTTGATGGCACTACTACAAGATTTAAATTCCAGCAACGGTGTCAAAATCTTGACTGTGACTTTATATATATGTGTTTGATTTAATAAAGATGTATGTCAAAAATCTTGACTGCGACTTTATATATATGTGTTTGATTTAATAAAGATGTATAGGTAAATATCAATATATGTTAAAAGTCAAATTTATCAACGCAAGTATACGTATCGCTCAAGTAATATAGGGCTCTAATGGAGTTCTAGTTATCGATCCCATAGGGAGAAATAAAATACTATGGACTAAGGCTTAATAAAAAGTAATAATAGATATTAATCCCATAGGGAGTAGTTTAGAATTACGAACTAAGATTTTAGAAAAGCAATACTGGTTATCGATCCCACAGGGATAAATAGAATACTACGGACTAAGGCTTAATAAAAAGTAATACTATTATCGATCCCACAGGGAGAAATAGAATACTGCAGACTAAGGCTTAATAAAAAGTAATACCTCAAGTACAACGACGGCGTTTAATTTGCTTATCTGTCAGTAATAGGCAATTGAAATAAGTAGATAATTTGGATAACTAATAAATAACTAATGATAGAAAGTAGGGTTTAATTGTGATATTCAATATATAAGAAAGCATCTTTCTCCTTGTCAAGAAATTATAGTGAATGGATAAAATGAATTAGTACAATTTATATTGTGCCAAATAGGAGCATACCTATTCTTTTCCCTTTGGTCCAAACATAAAGAACATTGACTAATCCTATGCTTCGTTACTGATTCTGTGGCTAGGTTGGAAGGATACAGGCTCTCACTTCGGAGCTCCCACGTTCCCCTCACCTGAGGGCTAACATCTACATATCAGCACCCAAACGATANCCCTTTGGTCCAAGCATAAAAAACATTGACTAATCCTATGCTTGGTTACTGATTCTGGGGCTAGGTTGGGAGGATACTTGCTCTCACTTCGGAGCTCCCACGTTCCCCTCACCTGAGGGCTAACATCTATACATCAGCACCCAAACGATAAGATTGAATTTGGGATTTTAGTCTGTCGCTCTAAAATCTCCAATTCTACGCCCGATGGTAATATTTTCCTATTTATTTGCACCCAACTTCCAAGGACTGACCTCCCTGAATCTTGGATGTAATTTTCACTTTAGTTATAAAACTCAACATATTTTAACAAATTAATTGGNGTGTTGACCTCCCTGAATCTTGGATGTAATCTTCACTCTAATTGTAAAACTCAACATATTTTAACAAATTAATTGGCCAGATTGAAAGTAAATTAAGATCGAAGTGAAAANAAAAATATCATAAATTATAAATATATAATTATTTTAAATTATTTTATATTTCGAACAATAACGATTCGAACACGAACGAATGCACTGTTCGTGTTTGGTTCGTTTAACTAACCGAACGAAAAAAAATTGTTCATGTTCGTCTCGTTGTTGTTCGTGTTTGATTCGTTTAACTAACCAAACGAAAAAAAATTGTTCATGTTTGCCTCGTTTACTTATCGAACGAATCAAACACGAACTCATTGATGAACCGAACACAAACTCTTCGCGAACAACGAGCTTTTTTGACAGCTCTAGTTATTTTAGATCCCCCGAGTGACATTAATGCTATTTAAAAAAAAAATTAAATACTAAATCCATTTATCTGTATTAATCCATTTGATTATAAATCAATCTTTAAGCATTTAGGTATTTTAAAGTCATGAAAATTTAATGATTTCTAAACTCATTATATTAGTCTTGTCAAGCCGCCCATTATTTTAAAAGCATGAGAAGTTGAAAGTTTGATTGGTCCTTCTAACGATGCCATGAAGTTTTAATTGTTTTCTTAAGTGCTTTTCTTAGGTCCATCTAAACTGTGATCAGGATATTTTTAGCAGCATTATGTTCATATCATTGAAATATTTATTTCAACAATAAATTTGTTGAATTTAGAAGCTTGATGGTTGATATGACATAAGGCGTTAAAGTAAGAATAAGTGAAATAGTTGTTGATAATCAAAATGTTTGGGCAAGTGGGAAATGAACACTACAAGGAAAACACCAGAAACCGGTGAAAAAAATCAACGGCTTCATGCTAGTCAAAAGTTTTTTTATATTTTTCCGACGGCTTAACGACGCTAAAGATTTCAAATAATTTCTGATGATTTTCTTACTATATAAATCGTAGGTTCCTCGTTAAAGACTTTTCAGATGGGCTTCGAGAGTGCACCCACTGTTAATTCCATTAGTTCAAGCCAACTTATAAATTGAGAGTATAAAATCGTCGGAATTAGAAGATGTTGTTTTTCCTCGAGTATGAACAGACGGAATAAACATTCGATTTCTAAGTTTTAATTCTATGATGCCACATGCTGCGTCAGATTGCTGTCGAAAATACCCTACTATATCGAACTGACGCTAAAATTCTTTGTTTCCAATCGTTCCCGCTTGCACGCGCAATCAGACTGGTGGAGGAGTTTTCGATTGCATTCGTGCACGGTTCACCATTTCTTCCGTTTTTTTGTTTCAAATCAAAAGTGATGTCGATTCCAATCTTCACCTGTATTTTTATTTAATTCCATCCATTAGTTTTTATGCATTTGAGTTTTTCTCTTTTAAGGAAAAATGACTTTGATTCGGATTTTACTTTTTTTGTTGTATATTTATGTACATACCAATGAATTCTGTTGTATTTACCTATATAACGCCTAATACCGGCGTTTTTTATATATATATGTGGTTTTTAAATATAAGAATTGTGTGCTATGTACGTAAATGCTCCTTAAAAAATTAAAATGATGGTATTTTTTATGTTATATGAAAAATTTTGGCGGTATAAATGTAAAAAGCAAACTTTAGGTGTTATATATGAAAATAGGAATTCAGTGGTATGTATGCAATGTAAGAACAAGAACAACAAAAAGAACAATCCTTCACTCCACTAGGTATGGTCAGCTACATGAATCATTTTTGTCTATTATACATGTTGAGTGTCATATTTTCATTTAATTCTAATAAATTAAGATCATTTTTAAGATGGTTGAGTGTCTTTTTAAACATAAGTCAAATCTAAAACATCAACTCTCATAATTGGATCATCAGATGGTCAACGTTTAATGTGATAATATTGTCCACTACTAGAGCTACACCAATTCTATCACGGATATATTCGTTTTGTATTTTGTATCTAAGTATCAAGCCACTCATCCACCAACGCATTCTCATCCCAGCAACACTTAACTTTGTTTAGGGTTCACTTTTAAAAGCCAATATTCTGCGCCATAGAGCATTGTCGGTAGCTCAACCATCTTGTAACTTTTTTTTCTTTTATGTCCTAGCATTACTTTTATATCTCACAAAAAACCCGATGCATTCCTCCATTTCAATCAACCAACTTGAATTACACTAATAAGATTCCCATCTATATCACATTTACTTTAAACAACAGACGTGAGATAACGAAAATATTCCGACATTTCAATGATTTGATCACCCATTGTTACAACTCTATCACGAGAGCTACTCCTACTAAAATTACATTCCATGAATTCAATTTTTAGATCAAACTAAATGAAAATCTTTAGACTGCAATGTAGAACTTCAAAATTCATGTTTATCTTGAACTCTTTCTACAATCTTATCCACAAGGGGGATATAATCAGCAAAAAACATACACCAAGGTACATCCTCCTGTAATTGTCCAATAAAAGCATCCATAACTAAAGCAAAGAGATATGGGCTTAAACCCTATGCCAAATGTACTCTAATTGAAATTGGAAAATACTTGATCGATCTTCCTTTTGTTCACTTACAAGTAACATCTCTAGCATACTTATATTTAATGACTTAAATATTAGTCATATCAACACCATTTCTCTCTTGAACTCTTCAAAGGACTTCTCTTGGAAACTTATGGTAAGTTTTTAATAAATCAATAAAATCATATGTAGATCGCCTTACTCTTTCTGTACTTCTCTGTCAAACCTCTCATTAAATGTATAGCTTCCATAGTTGATCTTCCTTAGTCTTTTTTGATTATGAGAAATTTTTGCATCACATCTTAGCTTTTGGGGCATTTATATTGAAGATGTGAGAGTTTTTTTACATACTAAACTCTTTAATGTTTATTTAAAATCAAAAAAGATGTCTGATTAGCAGAGCGTTTTGGTTCCAATTTTAAAAATTAAGAGGATGCATAAGAGTGTGCAAAAGTATGTATATCTAAATGCCCTAGAGATAACTACAAAAGTAAATAGATAATAGAAAAGAAACGGTTAATAATCTTAAATAGTTTTGTCTACAATAATATAGTAATAAAATTATAGTTGATTATTAGAAGAGAGCAACATGAAGAAAAAACTTCTTTCTATCATTGTTCATGCCCATTTATGAGTGGCATGACACACAATTACTTGTTGTGCTTGCAAGACATGTGAAACTTTCAAGGGATTTTCTATGGATATCAAACAATTTCTATTTCATTTGTCATAATATCTGACAGCTAGTCACCATCGATTAATTTTGTTGGGTAATGGAGCCTGGTCCCGCCAAAACCACTCTCATGCGGTCTCGCCTCCCACCTCACGCGGTCCCATGAAACTCCTTCACGTGGAATTTTTTTCTTCTCCTGTATTCCTTTAAAGGCATTTTTTTCTTCTCTTATAAAAGGCAAAGCCTAAGTCCATCTAGGGATCACTACTCTTCAGCTAAAGCATACAGGGGAAAAGAAAAAGGTAAAGGCTGCTTCCCCTTTTTTCTTTCCTTCAGTTTGCTGGCAGGGAAAGAGAATCTTGTTTTTTTCCCTTTGTTTACTCCACTCCTTACATTGCTTTAGAAAGAAAGAGAGGAGAGAGACAGAAAGGAAGAGAGAGAATGGTTCTTGTATACATCGAGGCGCTTGACGGTGTAATGCTTACAGCAATAAAAAAATCTTATGCAGTTCTGTGGACATAAGCAAATTTGTCGAACCACGTAAATCTGTGTGTTATTTTCTGGTTTGCAATTTTTTATCTGATTTTTTCGCTTTATTGTCACTGTTTTTCATAACAACTGGTATCAAAGCCGTGATTTTGGATCTAGAGAACAACGATGACTGGAGACGAAGTGAAGGTTTCAAGGATCGAAAAGTTCGACGACACGGATTTTGGTTATTGGAGAATGCAGATAGAAGACTACCTCTATGGAAGAAACTACATTTTCCGTTACTGGGAAAGCGACTAGAGAAGATGGATGAGGCTGATTGGAATTGTTGGATCGAGAAGTTCTAAGAGTTATTCGATTAATACTGTCGAGATCTGTTGCCCACAACGTCATTAAGGAGAGGACGACTGCAAATCTCATGACGACTTTATCAAGTATGTATGAAAGAAATCAGTGAATAAAAATGTGCATCTAATGAAAAAGTTATTCAATTTAAAGATGTTCGAGGGTGTGTCCATTGTACAATATCTAAATGACCTTAATACTATCACAAATCAATTGTCATTTGTCGAAATTGAATTTGATGATGAGATACATGTGCTGATATTGTTGGTTTTATTGTCAAATAGTTGGAAAACCATGAGGATATTAGTTAACAATTCTACAAGTAAATATAAACTGGTAAATATAAGCTAAAATATGATGATATTCGTGAAATGATTTTAGCTGAGAAGGTGCGTAAGAAATATTCTTGCGAGACCTCGGGTTCAAGTTCGGCACTAAATGTTGATTCCATACGAAGATCACAGGACCAGAAGTCAAATAGAGGAATATAAAAATCAAAGCACAGAGGCAAGAACAAGTCAAAGCCTAGTCAACAAGCAACCTGTTAAAATTATGGGAAAACTGGACACATAAAGAAAAACTGTAAAATTCCTAAGAAGACAGAGAACGTCAGTGCTAATGTTGTAACTAAAGAAGTGCATGATGCGCTATTGCTTGCAGTTCACAGCTCTATTAATGACTGTATACTAGATTCAGGGGCTTCTTTCCATACATCTTCCCATCGGGAGTTAATTCGAAACTATGTTTCAGGTGACTTTGGGAATGTGTATCTAGCTGACGGAGAAGCTCTGAACGTGGTGGGGATGAGAGATGTTGAAATTACACTCCCTAACAAGAACAAATGGATTTTGCAAAAAGTCAGACACATTCCTGAGCTAAAGAAAAATTTAATTTATTTTGGGTAGCTCGATGAAGCAGGGCATTCGGTCGTGTTCTCAGATAGCACTTGGAAAGCCACTAAAGGAGCCCTAGTACTGGCATGGGGTAAGAAAATGGCTACACTGCACATGACTACTGACCGACTTTTTTTTTGTAAATCGACAATTACAAGAAATTGATGACGCTACTAGAAGATTTAAATTCCAGCAACGGTGTCAAGAACTTGACTGCGAATTTATATATATGTGTTTGATTCAATAAAGATGTATAGATATAATATTCAATAATGTTAAAGTCGAATTTGTCAACGCAAGTATATGTATCGTATATAATAATCAATAATGTCAAAGTCAAATTTGTCAACGCAAGTATACGTATCGCTCAAGTAATATAGGGCTCTAGTTATCGATCCCATAGGGAGAAATAAAATACTATGGACTAAGGCTTAATAAAAAGTAATAATAGATATTAATCCCATAGGGAGTAGTTTAGAATTACGAACTAAGATTTTAGAAAAGCAATACTGGTTATCGATCCCACAGGGATAAATAGAATACTACGGACTAAGGCTTAATAAAAAGTAATACTCTTATCGATCCCACGGGGAGAAATAGAATACTACGGACTAAGGCTTAATAAAAAGTAATACTTCAACTACAACGACGGCATTGAATTTGTTTATCTGTCACTAATAAGCAATTGAAATAAGTAGATAATTTGGATAATTAGTAAATAACTAATGATAAAAAGTAGGGTCTAATTGTGATATTCAATATATAAGAAAGCATCATTCTCCTTGTCAGGAAATTATAGTGAATGGATAAAATGAATTAGTTCAATTTATATTGTGTCAAATAGGAGCATATCTATTCTTTATCATTTGGTCCAGGCATAAAGAACATTGATTAATCCTATCCTAGGTTACTGATTTTATGGCTAGGCTGGGAGGATACCGGCTCTCACTTCGGAGCTCCCACGTTCCCCTCACCTGAGGGCTAACATCNCATTCTTAAAATATGTTGAGTTTTACAAATAAAGTGAAAATTACATCCAAGATTCAGGGAGGTCAAAGCCATTGGAAGTTGCTACAAATAAATAGGGAAATATTACTATCGGGCGTAGAATTAGAGATTTTAGAGTGACAAACTAAAATCCCCAATNTTCTGAATCTTGGATGTAAGCTTCACTTTAGTTGTAAAACTCAACAGATTTTAACAAATCAATTTGCCAGATTGAAAGTAAATTAAGATTGANCTCACTCTAAAATCTTCAATTCTACGCCCGATAGTAATATTTTCCTATTTATTTGCACCCAACTTTCATGGGCTTTGACCTCTTTAAATCATGGATGTAATCTTCACTTTAGTTGTAAAATTCAACATATTTTAACAAATCAATTGGCCAGATTGANGAGTTCAAAGGGCTTTAACCTCCCTGAATCTTAGATGTAATCTTCACTTTAGTTGTAAAACTCAACATATTTTAACAAACCAATTGGCCAGATTGAAAGTAAATTAAGATTGAAATGAAAAAATCATCACAATTTCTTAAACATTTTTATGGCTTCACCAATTCAAATCACCATTTCACAAANGGAAGTCAGAGCCGGTATCCTCCCAGCCTAGCAGCAGAATCAGTAACCAAGCATAGGATTAGTCAATGTTCTTTATGCCTGGACCAAAGGGTAAA